>JAQHUG010000203.1:1805183-1832813 GCA_028555095.1 Dicrostonyx torquatus
TTTTGTTTTTCGAGACAGGGTTTCTCTGTAACTTCCCATTCACACTGAGACTGCCCAGCTACAATCAGAAATGTCCTTTTTAAGAAACACAGAGAGAAATTAAAATTACATAATATTATTGAATTAGTTTCTGTGCCTGTCATGAGAAAGGACCTCTTGGTGTGTGACTTACAACAGATGTTTTCTTTCTCACAATTTTCTGGATCAGAATTTTCCAATGACTACAAGAATGACATCATGGAAGAAAGACAATTTTAATACAAAGTAGCATTGGTTAAAAAAAAAAAAAAACTTATGTTATGAACATCACCCTCCCTTTAAAAAGACCACTGAGTGAATTCCAAGAACTTTCTTCCACACAAAATTCCCTTTTTACCTCAGGAAGCTATAGAGTCACTTTAATTCACTGAGACCCTGCTCTCTACCAGGCCCTATGTTTCAGAAGAAGAATCAAGCTAACAGCCAAAAATAATTCCTAATCTAGAAGAATGCAGAATATTGCTACACTTTTGCAATCCAGCTAAATGTAGAAATTCTATTGACATTTTGGGGATTATGATAATGGTATGAACAATGGTGCTTTCAAAATGATAGTGGCTGTTGGATGGAATTTAGAAAGTAACTCATGTATTAATGCCAAAAGTAAAAAACAGAGTAATAAATCAAACTGTGACTCTAGAAAATTGTTTGAAACCACTGAGAAATATGTTTCTGGTTATCTCCAAAAGAACCAAGTATGAAGTTGTCAGCGATCTTCAGGGTTTATCTCATAGCAGAATAACTTGAAACATCTTTGTTTTGAACACCATGTTGACTACATTTGTATGACATGTCTGAGGCTCCCGGTGCACACCCTTCTGAGGTTAATGCCAATTAGATTGTGTGATTTGACTTTTTACTCTTACTTCTGTTTACTGAAAGTCTTTTCTTCCCTTAAGGTGCATTTATATCTAAAATCCAGTCCTTCCCTCCATTGAAAGCAGCAGAATATAATCCTGCAGAGACGCTGTTTGCTAAAATGTAACTTGAATCATACACATGTTTTATCTGACCTCCTGTGTGGTGAAAGCCAAGGAGGCTCAGAGCCATTTGTCTCTGTAGAGTCTTTGGAAATTTAAATAAGCTGTCTCTGGGTCACAAAGCAACAAGGAATACACCTCTGGGTTATTTGTAGATATGATTCAAACTACCAATATGCAAGCAAGTGTTCTGTACTTACTGAAGATACCCTGCGAAGGCCTGTATGTTACTTTATAACTAGAGAGAATGCTAGAGTTGGGAATGTATGAAAAATTGTTCACCCTGAGCTCCTCAAATCCCACAGAGGTAAACACATGAATGAAGCAAAGCACTGGCCTGAGGCAAGAAATCTTAACATTGCTATTCACTACTCTGGCACTTGAGACCAGTCATTTAATACCTCAACAGGCTAATGTTCTATCCATCAATTGGAGGTTCTAAAGCATACTGAGTTTTCCAAATTCCCTCTACCAGCAACCTCATATGATTTTTCTCATGCCTGTCCAACAGATATCAAAACCGGAAATATAATTTACTGAGTTATAAATATTCAGTGTTTGTTGAGCTTTAAGTCATATGTTTGTTTTATTTTAATAAAGACATATAGTTAGGAAAAAGATACTTATTAAACTCAAAATAATGAAGGAAATGGGTATTACCTTATGAAATTAAAGCAGCTTGACAAAATAGCTTCTTTTGCCAGCTTATATCACTGACAGCCTTCTTGAAATACTGCAGATTCTTATGCCACTTTGGCTTCATGAAGCTAGATAGAGATTTCTGAATGCAGAAGATCTCTATGGCAATTGTCCCTCAGAGCTCCAATTTCCGATTATTAACCTGCTGTATGTTATGATAAGTATCAGTCCCTCCATCATGGAGACTACCTAAATTATTATAAATTATCCTGAATTATTATATTTTGAGGGCATTATTCAAATATAGCATTATTCAGAACTATTATTATGACTCAAAAATAAAAGGAGACCCCCTTTGAGGTACAATCATTTTTTTCAGATCACACATTGTACACTCAGCCTCCTAAATGTAGTAGAGAAAATTCAAGGTTCTCATTTTCAAAGTTAATGATTTAGAATAAAGTATATACCATATAATTTTGCCAGTCTTCAGATGAAACTATATGAATTTTCATGCCATATTATTACTCAAGATAAAAACCAAGAGTTAGAGATCAGGCTGCAATGGTAGAAGAAGCAGAAGAGGCCTGTTCTTTGTTCTTGGGGAGTTAATAATCTACAAAGATATGTAGGCGAGTCATGGGGAAATCCAACAAAAATGGAAATCAAAGCCAAGGAAAGGAGAAAGGAGTAGAGTGAAGTTCCTGATTTAGAGTTATCATTGGTGGCAAAGGAATGATACAAAGTATGGATGGAAAGAAGAAGGGAAGCATGAATGAAGGTGGAGACAAATGAGTAGGAGCTGGAGGTTGCAGTGGTACAACGGTTAGAAGCAACGGCAGTTGGTTTCCATGTGTTCAGAAATTATCAGTTCTGAACAACTTCTCATTACTGGTGTTTTCAACACTACAGTTATTTCTCCTTATCTGAGTGAACCATTTTCAAGACCTCAATCAATACACAAATCTTAAGATGCTCAATCATCTTTGTTTAAGATGGCTGTGTATTTACAGATAACCACAAAACAATCTCCTATATTCTTAAATCATCTCTAGATTATTTGTAAGACCAAATATAATATAAACATTACATGAATAGATAGATGCTGCATGTGTTGTTTAAGAATTATTGACAAGGGAAGATACCTAGGAGTGTTCAGTGTAGAAAGAGCATCTTTGTTCTGATTTGGTCCATGATTGTGTGGATCTATGGATGTGGAAGACAGGACAATGAACCAACAGTGCTTCTTAAGATGTTTAAATATTATCTTACTCTCTTTTGCTTGCTTGTAGCTGCCCTCTGAGAAGCAGCCCAGTACAGGTGATGTTGATCCACTGGCTCTTCAGTATACACATTGTCAAAAGAGAAGTTCAATTAAGAAAATAAATGCAGGTCTGTCATGAAATAAACACCCCTTTACTATAATTTGCTCAATGCACATTCATCACGGAGTAAAATCCCCTGGAAGTTTTATCCATCATAGAGACTCAACCACAACCTCTGACTGTTTATATTATAAATCTAGTGAAGGCAAGCGACAAATTGCCTCATTTTCTCCTCCACTGAATTTATTTGGAATTAGCTAGAACTCCAGAAATGGAGAAGCTGTATAGTCTAGGCAGGGAAATTGAGGATTTTGAATGGACTTAAAAAAAAAAATCTGTGATCTTATCCTACCTCTGCCAGAAATGAGTGCATGTTCACATGTGTGTGAGTGTCTGTGTATGCCTCTCTGTAAGAATGTGTATGTGTGTGGTTGTGTTTGAAACACAAGTTAGAACCTTTAGTTGTTCTTATGAATAATGATAGGAGAGCTACTTCAGCATCCTTATTGCACTTTTTTTGAGTTCTCTTTGATGGCTTCTTGTTCAGGCTGTCACCTTTTTGTGGGGCAGTGGGGGTAGGGTTTGTCACAGAAGCCTTCCATGTCTCTCTTTCTCAAATGGGCATCTGTATCATTGATGTTACTGCAAAGGAGGCTATAGATAACACAAATTTGAGTTATTTTTCATTTTGTTCTCTTTTTTAAATTTAATTTTTAATTTTTGTGAGGAGGTCGCAAGGGTGGGGGTAGATAAGGAAGTACTGAGAAATAAGTATGCTCAGGGTACATGGTGTAATTCTCAATTAATTAAAATGTTAAAACAATAATGGAAAGGATGCCATTTGCTTCATAAAGAGACATTGAGCTCTACTGTTTTACGACTCTACTGTCTGAATAATTGAGAAATGCTCCCAAGTCATTATGAAACAGTTTTCCAGTTAAGGAAGGATACAAGAATTTATATCAGAATCACACTGTCTGCCTTAAGCCTCTGCTCTTCTGAATGCTAGATTAACTGAAATACTTCTGTTATCAATGAATGAATAAATGAAATTTCGGAAAAGTGTATGGAAATCAAACTCTGAGACATTTAGAGAGTTCACACTGATTTAATTTGGCTTCCACAGGGAATACCACACCAGTTGGTTTTCTACTACCGAATGGTCAATCCTGAAAACGTGTATATCATTAACATTACATGGACTGAGCAGGTTACATTTATGTACTTAGGAATATAAATGCACAAAATTATTGAAAAATAACATGAATTTGAACAAGAGCAAGGGGAAAATAAGGAAGGACTTAAAAGAAGAAAAGGAAAATAAGATTGTATTATTATGTCAAAAACAAGTAATAAAAATTTTTCAATGTCCATATCTTGAAAGATGTATGAATCTGTTGAGTTTTTGCTATAAATGCAGTGTTGGAACAAGGAACTAGAGGAATAAACCATTACCCCACACACACACACACACTCCTCTCTCTCTCTCTCTCTCTCTCTCTCTCTCTCTCTCTCTCTCTTTCTCTCTCTCTCTCTGAGTGCACGCCCATGCATGTGTATGACTGATAAAAATAATGCAAATGTGCTGCTTTGGGCATTGTTTTTATGAAGACAGACATTTATATAAGGAGACTGTGGTACTTAGGAGTGAACACAGAAGAGCAAAATGAAGTCATACTCTCTCCACAGAGTAAACACACATAGCATGAAATAAAGTAAGGATGATTCCTAGGTATCTGTGTTATGAAGTGGGACATGAACATCAGCTTACTGATTTCAGAGAATCCTTGTAAACAACAAAAGAAACCACTGAGCAAAAACCTATCCAATTGTATATCCTGATTAATAATTAATTAATCTGTTAAAATAGAATAATACAAGGACAAAGGCACTATTTCTAGACCACCCCTTTCTGGAATAAGCACAGTTTTTATATAATCTCTGACTCTTTGGCCTGCTCTTGGGACTCCTCTCTTCCTATCAGGATGCTGTGTCCAGTCTAGACATGAGGACTTTCACCTTGTCGTTTTGTATATTGTGTTGTTCTTGTTGGCTGCCATCTTTTAGAGACCTGTTCTTTTCTGAAGAGAAAATAGAGTGAAAGTGGATCTGGGGAAGCGTGGAGGTAGAGTGATGAGCTAGCAGAAGTGAAGGGAGAAGAAAATGTGCTTGGAATATATTGCATGAAAGAAAATGTGCTTGGAATATATTGCATGACAGAAGAATCTATTTTCAATCATTAAAAAAATAAAGAAATCACTACACACAAAATAGAAGTCCTAAATATTTAATTCTGTCACATCCCTGTCATGAAATCTACTGATATAACTTCTTGAAATATAAATGCACTGTGTATATTTGCTGTGTGTTTATGTATAAGCATATAACTCTAGTAATAGGCATTATATGCATTTAAACAAGGTTAAAATGCTAAAAAAAGTGATGCCCTAATGAAAAATTTCATGATGATGCAAATATAACTCCTTGTGTAATAGTTCAAAAACAAAGAAACATAATCAACTTTCAAAACCTAGCAAATGTGTTACATTAAAAATATTTCTGAAGATTTTTGTTCTTTTTAAAATACTTTAATAAATAAAACCTTGTCAGGTGGTAATGGCCCATGCCTTTAATCCCAGCACTTGGTAGGCAGGGGCAGGCAGATCTCTGTGAGTTCAAAGTTCAAAGCCAGCCTGGCCTACAGAGCAAATTCCAGGACAGGCTCCAAAGCTGCAGAGAAACACTGTCTCGAAAGAAAACAAACCAAACAAAATAAAAGCTCCTGAATCCAAGCCAAAGTCTCAATTGATATGGAAGAAGCACAGGGCAAAATGTGACACAATGCAGTGCTGTAAAGGAACTATGTGAGAGACAAGAGTATCTGGTTGGAACAACCTGCTGTTAAGTGTGACATTTGTCACTTGGAGGTTAGGCCTGGGCACTGGCTACTTCCATCATTAAGAGTCTTGTTTTTCTTGAGGTTTGGAAGCCTTTATTTTGAGAAACTTCCCTAATCCCTATATGTGAAGGACAATAGATGCTGACAGAGTGAGCATCAGTGCCCATTAGTGTTGATAACTGGGTAAAGGTGACTCACTCAAAATGTTTTAAAATTTCTCAGTGGAAATTAAGGTAAACATCAGAAACTTTTTCTTGGGACCTTAAGCAAACGTGAAAAAATGGACTCTCCCTCCTCTAGTAGCCATCAAATGCTAGTATCTCCTCCATCCATGCTGGCTTTAGCTGTTTTGATCATCTGCAGGTTTTATTATGCAGTCACAAGTGTTGTGAATTCATGTATGTAAAAGCCATGTCTTGGGAAGAAAGTGCTCTTTTATTCCTCATGTATACCTCTGTTGGTATTGTATGTTTTGGCCCCTCTTCCTTGATTATCTTTGTGCCTTGTAGTATGGACTGTGATAAATGTCCTGTTTTGTAGCAAGAACCTCTGTCTCTTATTATCTACATGTGAACCAGATGTGAGTCTTTGTGTCAATCACCATCTAATGCAAAAAAAAGGTACCATGGTGATTTCCCACACCACTGGAGATATCTGCCAGACTGGCCTAGGAAGAGTCCATAATTTAGTATGTAGTAGCACTAGGCTTGTCAACACATCTCAATTCAGCAAGCATGTAGCTGAAGAGAACCCCAACCACCCTGCAACTGTCAGCCATGAGAATCTCCCTCATTTAAGAATAGATACCCACGCAACAAATATATAAACTTATTGGCCAGAAAGACTGTTTTATATTCCCTAAACTGTCACTGGGTGAGATATGCACCAGCAGTCCTGAAACAATCTAGTATGCTGCTTACCTAGTTTGGCCCTTGGTGTCTCAGGACACAGTCCTTTTGATATTTAGGATTTCATTAAACATATTAACTTATCTTCACATTGGAAATAAAGGAGACTGAGTAGGAAAAGGGAAATATTTGTTTCATTCTGTTAATATGATATTCATTTGTTATAATAAGTGCAGATCATCTTTTGAAGGACTGATCCTATGCCATTTTGCTTGGCTTTACATGTTTCAAAGATTACTAAGCACTGCCAGTGCCAATGTCCTGTCAAATGCTGAGGCAGCGGCATGGAGAAAAGGACTATATAGTTCTTCTCCCGCAAAGCAATTAGTTAAATGCAAAGCTACTGAGTGAGTAGATTAACAATAATTGCTTTCCCCATGTAAACAATTCTGTAGGTTAAAAGTTCCTATTTACTATCAAAAGATAGTATTAAAAAGCATTAAAAAATATTATGAAAAAGATAGTATCAAAAGATAGTATTAAAAAGATTGAATCAAAAGATAGTATTAAACAATAACTAAAGTTTAACCATGTTTTTTAAAATAAACAATTTTATTTGCTTTTGCTTTTGAAATTTATTATATTGAGAAATAAGTATATGTCTTTAAAGACCGAGTTAAATGTAATTGATGATCTGTTTACTGCAGTTTGGATGAAGCTATTATCTGGCTCCAAATAGAAGCTTATGCATGAAAGCCGCAGCAGAACTAGAAAAGGAAACAAAGCAAAGAAAGCTTTTTCTTTCTCACTTCAGAATGTTGGAAGGAACTATGTGAACATACTCTCATGAATGATGGAAAAACTGGGATGCAGAGGGCAAGTCTTGTTACAAGAAAGATGGGAAGTTAAAGTAACTTGTAAGTACAGAAATGCAGTGCTTAAAAGGTTTCTCATGAAAATGTGAAGTGCCCTGTGCTCTGGGTCACGCTGTTCCCCCTAATGTATCTTTTAGTTACTAAGACAAGGAATGAATTGTTTCTGGAACATACACCTACTTATAAAAACATAATTGAATGGAAAAAAAATGATTTTTTAGTTGATTCTCAAAGGTTACTAATACAGAAATATTTCTAAATCACAGAGTCTCACACTTTAAAAACAAACTCCTCAGAGTAGAATCAACTTTCAGTGCCAGAGAATTGGGTGGGTCCTTTTAAGCAGTGTTCTCATGATTCCTAACAAGAGACAGCTCCATATTAAATAGCGCCCTGACCATGAACTAGCTAGACCTCAAGGAGAACAATGGAAAAATTTGTAAATTGCACTAGAATTAAATTATCTTCTCAGATCTTCATTTTCTTTAATTTGGTTGTTGTGATTATATTTCTATTAATACAATCTATAAATAGAAATAAAAAACAAGAAACCATAGGCAAATTATTTTAATTACATTAAAGAATTAATTTTTAATTAATTGGTTAGACTTTTCCCTTGTTGGTCTCCATCTTCTTTTCTATTCTTTATTCAGACCTGGAGCTATCTATATTTTTTCCAAGGCAGTCAGCTCCATTCTGGGTGAGAAATATGAAGAGGAAGTCAGTGGAATAGAGAAGTTCAGTGTCTTTTAGCACTGAAGTCCAGTGATAGAAAGGATTTCTTGTTGTTAGATTTGATCTGTGATGACAGGGGCATTTATATATCTAATAAACCTAAAGGAGGTAACAGAAATGCAAACCTCATGAAAATACCGTGTGTGTGTGTGTGTGTGTGTGTGTGTGTGTGTGTGTGTGTGTGTGTGTGTACAAGGAGTAGTTGCAGCAATTGCCTGGACCTAGGTGTTAGGACTCAGAATAAGATAAGGAGCATATAAACATTGAGGGTATTCTCAAGGCATTGTGAGAAAAGTGCCCCTGTAGAGTGATTTAGGATGCGGTAATAGTAATGTTAGCTGATTTTTGTGGATTGGATTACAAGTTCAGATATAACTGTTAACGCAGGGCATAAATGTACATCATGGGTTACAGAAGTAAATTGTAGTATAGAGATGAATGTTTATTCTCTTTGAAAACGTCATATATTTCTATCTGTCATATAACAAATATGACAAATAACTATAGACTTATTTAAACAATACATATTTGTTACAGTTCTGTAACCTAGAAAGGCCAGACCAAGGAACTAGTGAATTTATGTTTGAGAAAGGGAGAGAATGAAAATACCCCTGCCTCTTTTTATCAGGATATTAATAATGTTATTAGCTTTCCATTTCCATAACAAATACCCAAGATACTAAGACCCGAGACACTTATAAGCAGGAAAAAAAGTTGATTTAGAGATCTCTATCCATGACTAAAAGACATTCTGCTGAGCTATACTACCTCAAGGTCTGTCTGTACAATTGAGCAACATGTTAATGTGTAGACCTTCTTAAAAAACTGAATATTCAAACTATTCATGGACTCCAACCTTATGAACCAATAACTCACCCTAAATAATTCCCTCAATTTTATTATACTTATTTTTATATTATAGATGCAATGAGGGAGAATGTAAATATCTAGGTAATTGTAGGCTACAACTTTATTTACTTCATACAATAATCTATGACAATTGGATAACTGACATTTCAAAGAGAGTGAGCAAACCACTTTCCTAGATTTTGATATTTTAAAAATCATTAGCATCTATGAAGTCCTCGCAGGAGTGGCTGGTTTCATTCAAAAGTGGAAAATACAGAGTAAGTCTAAAATATTTCAGAATTTAGAATATTCTCATGGAAGATTGTGTCTTGGTCAAGAGAGTATATGAAACAGCTTAGGGTGGCTGACACTGATAGGCTCTGGAATGAATTATGCATTGGAACAAATAACTGTAATAACATTAGCATTCATGGACTAAACAGAATACTTTGAATAATAAATAAATTGATAATTAAATAACTTTGTTGAACATTAGGATATTTGCATACTGTCAAATTATTCCTGAATAAATGCCTATTAATTATAAATTTTAGAACAACATTCAACGGGCACTACTGACACATGGGCCTTTATTCATAAGCTCTGAAAATAACTCAAGCCCAAGAGTCCTGATTTGAAGAAAATATCAAATTCAAACACAGTTCTTACATGGACTGAAACTTAAACCAGACTGAGCCAAAACAGCACACAGACTCCAAATGAAATGGACGCACTGACATAAGTGTTCTGTGATAAAAGATTCCCAGGTCAGAAAGGACAAAGAAGCCTGTAAAATAATTCTCTGTAAACAGACTAAAGTAGTTTGCAAAAAGGATTGAGAAATGGCTCAGCAGTTAAAAGTTTCTGCTTTTCTTTTCTTTATTTCTTTCTTTCTTTTTTTTGTGGTTTTTCGAGGCAGGGTTTTGGTGTAGCTTTGGAGCCTGTCCTGAGACAGGCTGGCCTCGAATTCAAGAGATATGCCTGCCTCTGCCTCCAAAGTGCTGGGATTAAAGGCATGAGCCACCACTGCCCAACTTTGGCTGCTTATCTAAAAGACTTAAATGGCAGATAACAACTGCCTTAACTCTAGTTCCTGGCTATGCAATCCTCTTTTTAACTTCTACAGACACTACACACACGTGGTGCACAAACATTCATGAAGGTAAACCATCTATGCACAAAAAATAAAAATAAATCTATACAGAAAACGATATTTGACAATAAATAATAAAGATAATTCTATTTCTGTAAATGTCCCTGGTCTGAATCTTCTTGTGTGGGGGTCCATGGCTTGGGGTTGGTTCTGCAAAGGTCTCTGGCTCTTGTCTTCTCTTCTGGAGATCCCAGACTCGGGTACATATGGACCTGAAGAGGACCTGGCTCAGGCCTACTGCCTCAGAGGTCTCAGACTCATGCTTGGACCTGCAGAAGTTTCTTGTTCCTACCTACTCCCTTAGAGGTCCCAGACCGACTCCTGGACCCACAGAGGTCCTGCCCCAGGCCTACTTCCTCAGAGGTCCCAGACTCATGCTCAGACCTGCAGTGGTCTCTGGCTCTGGCCCACTTGCTCAGCAGTTGCTCCCTTGTCCCTTCTCCTGTCGAGTTTGCTCTCAGGTCTGCTCCAGCCCAGGTCACTGCCTCAGTCCTACCTCTGCAAATGTCCCTTGTCTGGATCTGCTCCTGCTCCCATGGAGCTTGCAGTCTCAGGCCTGCTCCAGCCTAGGTTACTGGCTCAATCCTGCTTCCACAAATGTCCCTGATATGGATCTGCTCCTGCTCCCGTGGAGTTCACTGTCCCAGGCCCTCTCCTGCCCAGAGAGGCTCAATCCTGCTCCTGTGGAGTTTGTGCCTCCAATGAATTTTTAGATAACTTTCAGAATCTCGTAATTAGTATAGTTTACCTGAAAATTATTAACAATTTTACAGTAACATAAAAAAGAATAAAACTTTGTCCTGGTTGTCCTTTTCAGCTAATATCCACTTATGAGTGAGTACATACCATGTTTATCTTTCCAGGTCTGGGTTACTTTATTCCGGTTAATTTTTTGATATTTAGCCTGAACTGGCCATCTCTTGTGATCAGACTGCTGACTACCCCAATTTTCACCACAGAGCTTTCATCCAGTAAAGGATGGAAACAGATGCACAGACTCACAGCAAACATTGGGCCAAGTTCAGGGACTCCTGCTGAAGAGAGGGGGGAAAGATTATAGGAACCAGAGGGCTCAATGATATCACAAGAAAACCCACAGAAACAACTAAGCTGCTTCATAGAAGCTCACAGTATGAACTAACTACCAGGGAGCCCCAACGGGACGTATATGACAGTGTCACTTAGTCTACTTGTGGGACTCCTAACAATGGTGTAGGAGCTGTTCTTAAAGCCTTGCCTGTCTGCTAGGAACTTATTCTTCTTACTGGATTTCCTTGCCCAGACTTAATACAGGCAAGTGTTAGTCATACAGCAACTTGATATGACACACGTGTTGATACCCATGGGAGGCCTGCCCCTTTCTGAACACAACCAAAGGGTGAGCAGATCGAGGGGGCGGGCAGAAGGGAGGAGGGAAGGAATGGGAGGAGAGAACAGAGAGGAAAATGTGGTCAGGTTGTAAAATAAATAAATTAATTATATAAAAAACAGCAAAATTTCTTACGTGAGTTGTTAAAATATATTTTTCTTCACTTTTTATGTGGAGATTTACTAGAAACATTTCTGTGAATCTAAGGTAACCTTGGAATAAGTCTACTATCTTAGAGCTTATATTCTCCTCGGATATTTATTTGGGGTCTTAACACTTTATTCTGCTGTAAAGTTTAATTGCTATTCTATTCTTTATAACCAACTGTTCACTGTTTAATATCAATTCTTAATTTGCTTTTAAACTTGGCAAGTTTTTGAATGCATATGATAGAGGACGAGCTTCAGTTTCCCTTATTAATCTCACTTGCTTTCACTGAATTCCTTTGGGAAACAACAGAGCCAAGAATGAGGCCAGTGAAGCTCAAATGTAATTGTTATCTGTGGGAAGAAGATGTGCTCAAATTCATGCCAAAAAACAAGTTCTTTGTAGTCTTTGGGTGATGAAGACTGTAGAAATATAGGCAGGAAACACTTGCTTAACCAAAACAAGTTGTTGAAGAAATGATCTGCTTGCTGTTTTTTAAGTAAGAGTTTTCTTTTTTTTCTGATATTATTGCTTACCTAAAAAGGAAAATTAGTAATAGAGATATAAGCTATCCTTTTTAATTTGGTGCATAATTATGCCTTTAAAGATAAAACTCATGCTATTAAAATAAGTAAGACTGCTGGGTCAATGTTTATTCTATCCTCAAATCAAACCAGCATATATATATGCTGTTTTGTTTGTTTTTTTGTTTTTGATCTTTCAGCTTTCACCAGCTAATATCTTGACTCAGGAGTTTTATTATTAAGACCTATTAGAAACATTACCAGTCATACTTAAAACATAACTTCATGTTTTAACAGAAATCATCTTTATATAAATGAATAAAATGTAACATCTCACATAAAACTAAACATTGTAAACCACAAAGCTCATATGGAACATACAATTAAGTTATTAATCAAGGATAACAAAACCCCACCAGTTATTTCCTATTTAATCTGAGCTCTTGCCATGTTTTGTGATGTAAATTTTTCCAGTTCTTCACAAATATAGTTTCATTTGAGATGAAGTAAGTAAGTGTGTTGATATTTTGTTTGTGATAAAAAGCTTGCTTGAAGATCAGAGTGTGTAACTAGGCCAAAGGTTAGCCATAGAGGCCAGGCAGTGGTAGCACACACCTTTAAACTCACAGCTCAAGGCAGAGGCAGTCAGATTTCTGTTAGTTCAAGGCCACCCTGCAATCACAAAAGATTCATCCAGTCAGTTAAAGCTCACACTTTTAATTCTAGCACTTGGGAGTCTTGTGTCTTTATTTACAGTGCTAGGAAGGTAGAGACAGGAAGGGATATGGCTAGGCACATACGAATATAAAGCATACCAAGAAGGAAGATCTCAAGGCATTCAATCTAAGGACTTGTAGAAACAGCATGCCCCATAAGGGCTGAGGATTTTGTCGAAGTAAGAACTAGTGGCGAGTTTCTATGTTTTTTTTTCCTGCTGTTTTGTTTGTTTTTTTGTTTTTGATCTTTCAGCTTTCACCAGCTAATATCTTGACTCAGGAGTTTTATTATTAAGACCTATTAGAAATTGTGGTACATATAAGTAAATTCATTCCTCAGAGGCATAGAATGCAAGAGTGTTTTCTTGAGTTGCAGTTGGCAGATACCTTTGGGAAAAACTGAGTGATTTAAGAGCTTTCTGAGACCTTATGAAAACAAAACAAAACAAAAAGATGGTTTGGTGGAGTTTCTTCCAAGTTACTGTAATTTTGTTTTTAGAAATCATTATCTATCTTTCTATAAAACTTTCATTTTAGCAATGCATATTATTATAATTCCATGCCAGGTAACAGCATAAGGAGTAGATTCCTTGTGCTGGGTACATCATTACTGATATTACATTTGGTGACAGTGATGTGGGAAGATTAACATCTTATAAAGTGTGAAAGTCAATGTCAGGTCAAATCCTCCACCAAAGATACAACTGTATGAAAATATATGATTTTATTCTGCATTTATATTTCCTTTAGTTCTATCCTAATTTTAGTGTACAATTTTTAAAAAATTCTAAAATGACCCAATTAAGACACTTTCAACTATATTTTGAATCATAGTTCAGATTTTCTAAATTAATGAGGTTCTTACTGTCCTTACTAATTAGGTGGTATTAAACATGTACAAAGATTAAAGATAAAAATTTATTTAGGAAATAATGAGACAAATGAAAGGGATTTATCTTTCTAAAGTTATTTATCAAAAATTTAGGTAATATGAGAAATTTTTCAAAAAAAATAAATTTAACTAATGTTAAATTCTTTTTTAAAAGTATTAATTTTCTAGATTTGCCTCATAAGCCTGTTTACATTTTTTTGTTTGTAAATAAATGAATAAAACTTGCAAAAACTTAATGGCAAAAAATAATGGAAATGTGTCATCTTTGCCTTTGGCCTGGGATCTGTCAGAGTCTATGAGTCAACATGGTTTTCATTGTTGTTAGTGTTGTCTTAATACTTTTGAAGATCTTTTGTCTCTGAAGATTCTGCAGTCTTTCTACAATGATTATTACAGCCATATCTCTTAGTGAAGCCATAACTTCTACATTCAGGAGATTTACTCTAGTCATGACACCAACTTTGTAAGGCTCAAATGCAGGCAAGACAAAGATTAGATCTACTAAACAGTCTAGGTTGGTGTATTATCTCTAACTGTTCTTATCACAGAAGGGATGGGAAAACTGTCACATTGAGAAGTTTGTACTATGATGACGACATTTGTAAAACTTGTGGTTAATCAAACTGGAAGTCATGAAGTATAGTGATTTCTAGAATGAAAATCTTAGCATCATCATGCGATGTCCCTTCTCTAGTCATAGAAGAGAGCTATTTCTTGATCAGTCATGGAGATGTCTATCCTGAGTTCTTGTCTAGTAATTTATTTCTGGGTTCCAGTAGAAGAATCTCCTAAATAGTCTCTTATTTCTTATTTGTGCTTTTTACCACAGATTGAGTAGATTAATCTTAATGCCAAAAATACAATATTGCTCCTACAATTTTAATTTTGGACTAACCTAGTAGCAAATGGAAGGTGACCAAAGGTTTCCAGAGTGTGAACAGGAGATGAATCTGTCAGAAGTAGAAACTGCAGAAGTCAAGAGACAATGGAGATCTCAAAGAAAACTGTGACTCTCAGTTCATCAAAGTGTTTCTAAAAACCAACGGAGACTTAATTTCAAAGGCTCTTCATACCCAAAATCAGCATATTGGCAGCCAGGCAAATTTGAGAGTAACAAACATTTGATCTCTCCACTCTGATGTATTTTTCTCTAGCTTTTAAAAGTTGAATCAATATAACTCTGGTACTTAGTGCCTAGAGCTGTAAGTCCTTGCATTTATTTGTAAAGCTAACCCATGAACATTTGACATTGAAGAGCTCATAGACATCAACTCTAAGGGAGATTTCCATCGCCTGTTTATGATACCCATCAAATAGGGCAGACGAATATCCACTTGGCAGTCTGTAAGGAGAAGGTTTACAAGTGCATTAACATGCAAAAAGGAAATAATCAAGGCAAGAAAGAAGATTTGAGTTTGTGACCATTCACTAGCCCACTGCAACTCAGAAACTTAGATGATCCTTTGATTTTTTTTCATAAATGTGTATATGATGACAAATATAGACACTTTTAAGATCTGTAAATGTTTTTAGAGGATTTTAGAATGCTTAAAGAATTAGGTGTCTGAAAATAAAGTTCTTTGTGTTCATATAGTGTACAGTAAATTTACCACAATTAAAGGAATGGAGAACAATGATGTGTGACCCAAGCTTGTTCAGACCTATTGACAAACCTTGTCTTCATGATATATAGATTTAATTACTGAATGCTTAAAGATGGAAACAAAGAGATGCATGTCATTCCTTTGGTGGGCTTGGGCTGGATGGTTTTACAAAATGACTCTTCTCTTTTCTTGGAGTGCACAGAAGAATAAAACTTGTGTAAAGAATCTTTAATTCCTAGCCTTATTTTATGTGTATATTTCCCTAGATCATTGTTAAGGATAGAAAGAAAAGAAAACTTGGCTTTTGCTTTATTTTCTGGGCTCCAACAAAAGCATTTGACTTTTACACAAGAGTCACTATCAGGTTGTTGAAATTTAAAATTGAAGAACTCCTTGACTTTGTCATTGCAAGCATGCATTTCTATTTATTTATACGTAGTTGTTCATTTGAGGAAGTCCTATATCCTTTGGAGTAACTGCAGGTAATTGCTTGCCTGTTAGTGAACTATTACAGCAGTGAAACCCTGTGGTAATATGTAGAAAAAATACTATAAATAGAAATGACTTTTAAGTAATGTTTCACAACCCTATTTTGTAATCAATTTCCCTTTAATCTTAAATAAATTTACTTTATACAATGACTTTGGGGGGTAGAAGAGGTAATGAAAACAACAGTACGGATCTGCACCATTTTTTTACATTCCATTTTAGGTTTTAAAAAACATTTAGAATTCAAGACTGTCCCCAAACAAAATATGGCTCATATACAAATGTATTAATTTGAGATAGATCTAGTTAGTTCCAGAAGAAAGCAAGCTATAAAATCAAACATGAGTTTCTGCTTTTGAAAGATATTTTCTCTTCTAGTGTCTCTGGTGGAGAAAAATATTCAGCAGCTCTTTGTTACTAATTATTTGTGTGTGTGCATAATGTATATAGTATGCATGTTCATATTTGCATATAATATAAAGATATAGTATTAGTACACATCAAGTAAAGGAGAAAGTCCAAGTAGGGTGTTCTCCTCAATCACTCTCTAATTTGCTTTATGAGAAATGGTCTTTGGTTGAATATTGCAGCATAAATAATTAAAACCCAGAGATAGATATTGGGATTCAACATAAAAATCAGAGAAACAAAGCCGTCAAGCTTCTAAGGAATCTTATGCTACCAAGGTTGGGCAATCACAGACTAAACAGACTAAGAGTACTGGACCTCTCTCTCCTCCCATTTTATATTCCCTCTAGTCTTAGTATGAAAGACATGACTCCCTAGTACTGGAATTAAAAGTGTGAGCCATCACCTCCTGAATTTGTTTCATCATTGATCTTGTGTAGCCCAGGGTGTCTTTGAACTCTCAGAAATCTGCCACTGTTTCCCAAATGCTGGGATTAAAGGTGTGTGCCACTACTGCCTGACTTCTAGTAGCATAGCTTTGCCTTTCTGATCTTTAGATAAGCTTTATTTATTAAAACATAAATAAAATATCATTATATTTCTCCTTTTGTCTAAAATAAAAAGAGAAGGGTATAACTAATTTCAGAAAATGATATACGGTAAGTATAATAGCTGAAAGTGATATATATATATAGGCAATAAGTATATCAATAATGTTTAATTCATTTGCATTTGACAAATTTAGAGAAAGTATTTCTTATCTATTTTTCCTTGGTAAGTCCAAAGTCTTGTACTTATATATTTTCTATTATAACTTGCTTTCTGCATCAGGTTAACCAGGAAAGCTATAACTAACTCCAACTATCTAGTCTTCAACTCCCTCAGAGAACCAGGAAAGAAATATTAACTGAGTAAGCAGGGAACAGGAGCAAGCAATTTCCAAAAATGTGAGAAAAGACAGAAACAGCTGGAAGCCTGCTGTTAGAGAGCACAATATTATAAAGTGAATATACAGCTGCCAGACCAAGAGGCATATTGACAGGAAAGGTATACACATCCACATGGAGTAGCCTGTCCTGCAGAGCTACAAGAACGCTTGTCTTTGGATAGTCACTGTCAGATCTGTAAAAACCTTGTGAAGCCATTATTTTCCCTTCAATATGAAATTCATTCACAAAATACCTCAGCAGCGTAACTTCTCCTGCATGGGCAATGGAGTGACATTTCCATTCCCCTAGAGCACGAGGCCTTAAAGCAATAATATTCACCCTTTGTTCTAACAAACAAATGTACATAGAGTTAATCATGCAAAATTACCTGCTAATAGACCACATAAAAATTTCTAAAGAAGACAGGCACTGAGTAGAAAGTCATATGTCCCGCCCTTTCCTGGGTGTGTGTAAAGCCAAGTTCAGGAACATTTAGTAACTTTATCTAATCATTTGGAATGTCATCAAGTATTTTCCCATGGATGCTGTCTCTTTCCTGGGTCCTGTCGTCTGTTCTGGACTGCTGCTTTGTCTACATGCCTTTTTTGTGACTTTGATATGCAAGTTATCATTGTCTTTGTCTTGTCAAGCAAACAAACCAAAAAAAAAAAAAAACTTGTTTTTCTTCTTTTTCTTTTTGCTCAAAGCAATCAAGAATAGGTAGCAGTAGCATTCCTGAGTTGATTAATTTTGTTTCACCCTCAGATCCAGTTAGCCAGGTTTTCACCTGCCATAGTAAATCTTTCTGGACCCTGAGAGCCTAAACTCATTTAACCCAAAAATAAATTTTGATAGCCTGGACAATCACTTGAAGTTCCTCTTCAACAGGGGCATTCAATTCATCTTTGGCCTAAGGCCTAGCATTTATGGCCAACTTTTCTGTGAAACAGAATATTCTAAAGGGCTATTCCTCCTTGTCTTTACAATGCTCAGTGTCACTTTCTCTCTTTTGGGTTCTGCTTGTCCAATCAGGACATAATACTGTCAGCAGTCAGTAAGGGTTTGTTTTTGTTTTTGTTTTTTTTTCCCCAATGCTTTACTTTTGACACAAAGAAAGTGAACTTCATGTGGGATTTCTATGATGGCCATTATCTTCTCTGAATTAGACTGGTGCTGCCAAGAGAAGACTTGTCTCAATGTCACAAAAAAAGACGAACCTAGGTTTTTAAAATATCTTAAATTCCATATTCTGTAGATCTCTGAGGTGTTTAAAGATGATCTGTCTATCTAAAATATATCATTGTTTGATCTAGAAATCATGCCTAAAGTGATTACAATTTTAATTATATTAGATGATTAACTATTAATCTGCTTTCCTTATTATCCTAAACTTTTGGTAATAGGTATTTTCAAGGACTAAAATTTTGTATTATATTGTTAAGTGAGTTATATAGGTACAATACCTTAAACAAGAGTAGAATGTATGTACAGTATGTTCTAACAAAATTAATCTCAAATTTGTATCAATATACAAAGTTTGTATACAATATACAAAAGTCCAATCCAATGTAAAATATTTAAAACTAGTAGTTCCTTTTTAAAAGTAGATTCAATAATCTATCTTTTTATCTTATCATATCTATTGTTATAATTCAGCTACAATATGGTTGACACTTCCAGGTTCCAGGGCCATGCATGTGTGAACAAACCCTCAGGCATGACCCATATGCGGCATGGTTGAATCACCTACATCTGATCCAACTGTGTGAGCTCTTGGACACATATATGAGCTCTGTCATCTTTTTATGATGTAACCATGACATCCGCTTTGCACATGGGCTAGGCAGCTCTTAAAAACTGAATGTGCCATCTTCAGCTCTCTCTCTTTCTGCACACTGACCTTCACCAGGCCTGTACCCCCCCCCAAAAAAAAAAAAAAACTCCTAAGCGGGGTTTGTTGAGTGTTCTGGGTTTCCTTCTCACTCATGCCAGGTGAATTCATCTATATCCTCCCTTTTTATTCTTATCAAAGTAGATTCAATAGTCTACCTTTTTTTATTCTATCATATCTATATCCCTCTTTTGTTCTTTTCAAAACAAGACTATGAGGCTACTGGTAGAGGCACCAGGATTAATCCCTACTGCTTACACTGTTGTTTTTTTTTTTTTTTTTTTTTTACAACCCATTCCCTTTAAATGGATACCTTGCTCAGCGAGTGCCCTGGTCCTTCCTCAAAGCAATGTACCTTAACCTCTCTGAGGAGTGGATGCAGTGGTAGGGGTATGGTGGGAGTGAAAGTAGAGAATTGGAAGTTTGCATTTGCTTTCAAAAAAAATAAAAATTAAAAAAAGGAAAATAAAGAACCTTGAACCTTTCCTTTGTTTAGCCTTTTTCCTGACCATTACCAATAACAACTTGTAACCAATCCCCCTAAACAATGGCAAATATCCACAATTCATTGAATGACCAAAAACTACCCACCCCACCTCTCAGGATATGGGTGTTGTATTCTTAAATTTAAATCCTGCTGTCTGAGGACAGTGGTATCTTTAGGGGATCCTGAAAAGAAAACTTTGGGTGAATTGTCAAGTTCAGTGAGTAATAGCTGTATCATTTTTTGTCTAGTTATGCATAATGGGAAAGTAAAGGGCTTGTCTCAAATCCTGGCTAGAGTAGTCTGTTATGTTGGATCATCTCAGTTAGACACCTCAAAATTATTCTGAGCAGTTTGTATTTGAAAGCTGATCCCAAGGGGATGTTTTTCAGCTTAATGATGTTATCATAGTCATGGAGGATTAGTTATTGTGCAGTCCCATCCCCCTTATGGAGATGTCAAAGGTCACTGTTAGACATTCTTATAGTTCACTGTAGAAAACTGATAGAGACTAAACCTGAAATCATCTTCAGAATGGTAGATAAATTTTCTTCTAGAATTGGTTAGTACTCTATATGATCACTAATATCATGACAAAATGTTTAAAATTAACATATTTTAAGCATATATATATTTATATATTTTAAAATCTCACCCCTTATGAAAAGCTGTCAAAGTGTCAATCAAAACCAAAGGATTATGATATCAGTTGTAATAAAACACTCCTTAATTTTTGTTTTTTTTTTCTCTTTTGATAAGCATTCTTTGGATTAGAGGAGTAAAGAGCCACATTACAACTCCAGAACCACCTTTAATCTTTAATTGGACAGGGACTACAGAAAAACTATTTTCATTATATATCTGTAGAGAACAGCAGAATGAATAATTTGGGAGGATTTATGTAATTTTACCCTGTTGGGTAGGTGATATACAAACAGGTCAATTTAATCTTTTTCTTGAGACATTTTTTTCTCTAGATGATTTGTTCGTTTTCTTCAGATGTCTTATTTGTTTAGTAGTTTTCAGATTCCTTAGCTGGATAACTTTATTCTTCAAAGAAGATAGAAACAAAGTCCTTCCCAAGCCTCATTTTGGGAGATTCTCTTTTGGCAATTTATAACTGATCAAATGAAAAGCACTTGTTACTTTTATAGGTTAGTTCAGATTAAAGGGCCATGATGTTTGGTGAACTATCATCTCTTAATCTAATTAAGAAGTTGATCTTGTTGAAATTGAATCTTTATCAATTTAGATGGTATCCATGGCTATTCTTCTCCTGTGGAAAGAAAAGCAAAATGCTTTCTCCCATGTAACACATGTCCTGGTTTATCTTGAGCTCAACACCTCTTTAAAGTATATAGGCTGATTTAATTCCATAGTTTTTTCCACTATTCACTGTCTCTTCATAGCTAGAAAATGTCTTCTAGTAATCTTTGGAAGTCATTAAGAGTCTGCAATCAGTCTCACCCGATTTGTACCTTTTAAGATATAATTTTCTCTAACCCCATTTTATAACCTAGATAATTAATAGAATCTTCTCTTTGTATTTTTTCAGGTGCAATTTGTATTCCCCCAAAATACAAAAATTTTCTTTACTTCTTCAAACATTCTTTCTAAAGTATCTACATTTGAATGAGTTAACAAAATGTTGTTCATGTAATGGCAAACAATAGATTGAGGAAATTTATTGCATATCATTTCCAAAGGCTGACTTACAAAATATTGGCACAGGACGAGGCTATTTAATATTCCCTGTTGAAGAATCTTCCATTGTTATCTTTTAACAGACTGAGAAGTTTTGTAAGTAAAAAATGTGAAGACAAAATTTTCTCTGTCTTTTTCTTGCAAAGGTATAGTGAAGAAATAATTCTTTTAAATTGGTAAATATAAGAGTATCCATCCTTTAGGCAATAGAGAAGACAAAGGAATGTCAGACTATAGAGAGTCCCTTGACTGAATCACCTCATTAACAGCTCTTCAATCTATAACCATTCTCCATTTTCCAGATTTCTTTTTAAAAACAAATACAGTAGAATTCCAGGGGCTGGTTGATTCTTTAATATGCTGAGCATCTAGCTGTTCCTATATCAGCTGTTCTAAGGTCTGCAGTTTCCTTATTGTTAAAGGATATTTCTTAACCCATACAGGCTTGTCTGCTAACCAACCATTTTAAAGGTAGGGCTGTTGGTGCCTTTGAAATATTAGCAACTGTTGTTCCCTGTTTATGTATAACCTGAATGGTTGATGACTGCTCTGTATAAAACCCTTCTAATATTTTTCCCTGAATCATATGATAATTTATGGTTTGTTTTTTTGTGATTGGGGGAATGTTAATCTGAGTATTCAATTGTTGTAAAAAAATCACATCTCCAAAAATTCACTGCTACATTAGCTAATATGGTTTTAATAGTCCTCTCTGTTCTTCTGTCCCTTACATTTGAACCATCATGCACTTTGCTTTACCAGAGATAAAGTTCTGATCCCTAAAAACTAAACATTTAAATCCCAAAGAGGACTGTTTGGATACCAAGATTTTGATGGAGTTATTATATACATCTGCTCCTGCACAACCAGACCTTCAATGACAACATCATTTATTTGTATTTTTAATCTTGGTCTTTGTTCATTTATAATAGTTTGCCAAAATGCTCACTTTATGGTTTTTCCTACATTATAATACAATTGAAATGCAACTTCATTTCCCTCTCATTAGTTGTTCCATTTTCAAACATGTCTAGCATATTATCTTACAAAGACCCAAATCCTTTCATTATAATGGCTTTATTTTTTTTAAACATAAATAAAATATCACTATAGAACATGTTGCTTACTGTTTGACTAGACTAGTTAAACAGCATGATTGAGAGATACCCGTGTGTCTGTCCTGTCCATTCTCTCCAATTTATCCTGTTTTCACTGCCACCTTCTCCTTTGTCCAAACTGATTACACCTATATGCTTCAATATTTACTTTTAGCTGTATACATGAAATCTGAATTCGGTTCCTCCTAACTGCACTGCAACTTTACCCATTGAACAAACTTGCCAGGCCCAACACAATTCTTACAAATGATGATACCATACCCTAAATAATGCATATGCTAATAAATTTTATTCATTTTCCTCTATAATATGTATTTGGGCAATTAGTATAAACAGATTTAGCTATATAATACAAGATCAAGAATATACTATGTATCCCTCATTTATTTATTGAAGGAGGGTTCATCTGTATTTCTGTGCTTTGATTGGTTAAATAAAAAAGCTGCCTGGGCCATTTGATAGGGCAGGACTTAGATAGGTGGGGAAAAGAAAAGAGGACACTGGGAAAGAGCCAGTCGCCATGAAGCTCCCGCCACAGATGGAAGTACTGTAGATCCGTCCGGTAAGTCACCCACCTCATGGTGACATACAGACTTTTATAATGGGTTAGTTTAGATGTGAGAGCTAGCCGGGAAGAGGATAGAGATAATGGGCAAGGCAGTATTTAAATTAATACAGGTCTCATGTGGTTATTTCAGGCATAAGCAAGCAACCAGCGGGTGAGGGCTTGGGAGCCAGGCGCTGGGAACACAACCCACACCTCTCCTCTAATTACAACAATTTATTATGCATTTATTTATTTGCTTTAGTCCTTTATTTTACATCCCAACTACAGTTTTCCCTATCTCTTTCCTTTAATTCCCTCTGCCTGGACCTCCCCTCTGGTGCTCCCAATTTAGTCCTTTTCTGTGTAAGAAAAGTGGTAGGCTTCCCAGGGATAGCAACAAATAATGGCATATTTAGTTAAGGTAGGCTAAGCTCATCCCCTTGTATTAAATCTGGACAAAACAACCCAGTATGATGAATAGTTTCTCAAAAAACAGCCAAAACATTAAGGATGGTGCCTGTTTCCACTACTAGGAATCCACAAATAGACTAAGCAACATAACTACATACAAGTAGAAGGCCTAATCTGGTCCCATACAGGCTCCCTGGGTGTGGATCCAGACTGTGTTAATTCATTTGAGCCCAGATTAATTGTTATTCTAGCTTCCCTTGAGATGGCCTTAACCTCCCCCAACCCCGGCTCTTACATTCATTTCCCCTCTTTTCAACAGGATTCTCCAAGCTAGGTCCAATGATGACTATAGGTGAAATGTTGGGTGTATGTCTGGGCTGGCATTCCTCAATTGGAAGTTCTGTCCAC
Organism: Dicrostonyx torquatus; assembly: GCA_028555095.1. Classification (NCBI taxonomy): domain Eukaryota; kingdom Metazoa; phylum Chordata; class Mammalia; order Rodentia; family Cricetidae; genus Dicrostonyx; species Dicrostonyx torquatus. Next base: position 1,829,167 of record JAQHUG010000203.1, read on the forward strand.
TCACAGAAGATGACTAGATCATGATATGCATATGGCATTGTTAGGAATCTTAGCTAGATTCCTGGGAATTTCACTTGCATCAGATTTTTATCTGAACCAGAAATGCCCACTCCTCTTCCTAGTTATCTCTTTTAATGCTCTTCCCCACCTTCCTCCACAACCCAATCTCTCATGTTCCCATCTTCACCCATCCCTGTCTACCCATAAGATTGTTTTTATTTCCCCTTACCAAGAATATCCATGTGTCCCCCCTTGGGCTTACCTTGTCCCTTAGAGTCAAGGCCTCTCTGGGTCTATGGATTGTAACATAGTTATTTATAGGTAACTATTAAAACTATCAACAATATTTTTGGTTTAAAATATAGGAGAGAAAAAAATAAGCAAACAAACAAAACCAAAATCTCTTTATTCTAGTTTCATGGCTAAGAAACCTGTAGCAGATAATAGATTTGTACCAAAAAAGAAATATTTAAAAATAAATAAACATATGTGACTTAGTAATGTTAATAATAAAATAATGACAGAAATAAACACCTCCCCCTTTTGTCTTAAAAAGAGAGTTCTAAGGCCATATAAAACTACACACAATAAGAATAAATATCAAGTTTTGTTCAGGGATAAGAAGAGGCAAAAATTTATATAAAAGTTCAATTACAACCGACATGAACAAAATCAAAGAAGAAATATATGCTAAATGTTTCAATAGTTATCCTATCCTAAGGAGTCTAAATTTTCTTTTAAAAATGGCTTGGCTAAATCATGAGAATAAAGCAACTATGAGTATCTAGTCTTCCAACCCATCAAAGATATAAGAAGGGAGATAATATTACTTGAGTGAACAGAAAGTACAATCAAGCAACTTGCAAAAGGTGCAAGAAATGACAAAGACAATTACCCAAAGTCTCATTTGCAATGTTGGGGCAACCAACTTTGGCTAAGGTCTAGAGTATCTGATAGACCATTTTCAGAGGAAAGAGAATTTGAAAAACTGTTATACCCTGTCTTGATAAGATTTGCCAGTCTTTTGCTTGTATCCTGCTTGTCCAGTCTGGACACCATGCATTTTGTCAGTGGTCGAGCCAGGGGCAGTTCTTTGCCCAAATGTCAGTTTTTCCAAGAAGGAAACAAGCTCCAAGTAGAGTGTTTTTGGTGCCCAACATTCTTTCAGGAATAGAGCAGCGCTACCAGGAGCAAACATGTCTCATGTCAACAGAATTCTTATTTATTTATAATAATAAATGATATATTCTACAGATCTTTGAAGTATTTGAAGATTACCTATCTATGGGGAATATAATCTCCATGCATCTAAAGAACCTGATTAGTCTAAATATAAGTATGACAAACATGGATGACTATTGACCTTTATCTCTTAATACCTATATATAGCTTAAAGACTAAGGCTTTATAATTTATTGGTAATAATGTGCATCTGGACAAGGTCTAGGTATGGTCATCTTAGTAAAAGCTTTACATAGATAGGTCACATGTCATTGTCAAGTCTCCATTAAAAAATGTCTATCTTGATTAACCATTTTGGATAAAAATAAAAACTTTCTTGGATCTATTAATTTTATTATTTTAACAACTAAGGCATAAAAATAACTTAATAAACATGTCATCAAAATAAAAAGAGGACCAGTGCTGCAAGAAAAAAATACATATTTACAAAGTAATTAAATTTTCAATTCAAAAGTACTTCATTGGATATTACATTATAATTTGTTTTTATAAACTTTTTATGTGAATTTCATAAAGGTAACTGGTTTGTGATATCATTGATATTTATTTGATTTGTATATATGGCTTTGTTTTTGATTTGTATATATGGCTTTGTTTCTGATTTGAAGAACATCTTTTCTCATATAATTTTGGGTTTTAGAAGGGCAGCTTTTAAAGCACCTTCACAGTTTAAAAATTTTAATGGTCAGAAATTTTGTACTTCTTAAAATTATTATGTTTTATAGTGAATTAAGTTTTTTCATATAAAATGTTAAGTGACACCATCATTTTTAGACTTGTGGCTAGAATTCTTTAAAAAAATACATATATATGTATATATATATGGACATATACAGACAGAGGCTGCTCGTTTATTTCCCAGCTGCATCAGACCTGAAATAATCACTCAGAGACTATATTTATTACAACACTGCTTGGTCAAAATGACTCTAGTGTATTTTCAGTCAGCTCTTACATCATAAATTAACCCATTAGTATTATTTTATGTTTTATCATGAGGTTTGTGGCCGACTGGTAAGGTTCTAGCTGATGGCTTGTGTCTTTCTCCTCTGGTGGCTACATGGCATCTAATTGACTCCACCTACTCTCTCTATGTAGCTTTTTCTAGCCTGGCTATATTCTGTTAAGCTATTGGCTAAAAGCAGCTTCATTATTAACCAATGACAATAAAACATATTCATAGCATACCGAGGGGAATCCCATATGACACATATATATGGTAAATTTTAAGAAAAAGAATCTGTGAATTTTACTATGCATGTATAACTTATCCATGAATAAATCTTAAATCTGTTTGTGGGTGTGTTTGTAAGTTATGTTTTTATTTTAAACATGTGTGGACTTGTGTTGTATACACTCCTTTCCTTGTATGTGCATTTATATACACATACAAGGTGTATAAATGGTGAAGTTTAGCAGCCAAATAACTGAATTCTCTAATTTGAAGCAACATTCTTAACTACATACAAATTAATAAACACTGAATAGTCAAAAGAAAAATTAATTTGAAAAACTATCCATAATTATTGTTTTAAAGTGGTTATGGTATATTCTTTTCTAATAGCCATGGTTTCACTAGCTCCTGGGAACTATCTAGGTATTCAGTACCAGGAATATTTATGCCTATGCATGTGTGTGTGTGTGTATGAAAGTGTATGTGTGTTAAACAAAAAAAAAAAACCACCATCAAATTGAGGGTGGTGTGACACATGGGAGGATTGGAGTGGGCAAAGTTATTGGGGAAAGAGATACAATTGTATAATGATTAAAGTGTATCATATATGAATTAAATTTTAGTTTTATTTGTAGCATTTGTTTTTATTTGTATGTGCATATGCCATAGTGGTGTGTAGTCATAGAACAACTTTCAGGAGTCACTTCTCTTTTCCATCATATGGGTACCAGGGATTGAATTTAAGTAATTAGACTTTGCAGTGGGGACATCACCAGCTGTGCCATCTCATAGGCTTTGATGATCCTAAAACAAGCTCAGAATGTGACATCTCTGTTGTAACTATCAGTTTTCAAAGAAAAAAATAAAACAAAATGAAAAACAGAATATAGTATTGAAAGTGGGTAGAAAATATTTCCTGTTCAATTGAAGATTTTCCAATCACTTTACATAATTGTCCCCCCCCCCACCATTCAGTAAAGCACTGATGAACTGACCAACTCAGCTTCTTGTCCTACCCAGAAAAAGCATTGGCTCTCTTCTGTTTCTAAATCCATTTCTGTCTCCTAATTCATCATATTAATCTAAATAAATAAATAAAAGATAAGCAGAGAAAATCTTCACACACATATTTTATTTATTTTTTTAATAAAAAATTGTATTAGAAGCATTCAGAATGTCAACAAAACAGCTGCAATTTTTTTTATGCAATTACAGAGTGGTATTCAGTTAA
>JAQHUG010000203.1:1833628-1845847 GCA_028555095.1 Dicrostonyx torquatus
TGTAGGTTTTCATTTCTCTTTTATAACGAGCCTTGTCAGCCTTGGCCATGTCTTCAAATTTCCCCTTTTCTTTAGCAGACATGGTCTTCCACCTTTCTGAGCACTTCTTGGAGAACTCTGAGAAGTTGACAGAAGCATCCGGGTGCTTCTTCAATTTACAATGTCTTTCCCATTGTCCTGTCTACTACCTTTTAAAAAAATTTTTATTGATTTTATTGAGCTGTAAATTTTTCTCTGTTCCCATTCCTTCCTTTTCCTTCCCCTTCTACCCTCTCCCATGTCTGGTTATCTTGTACCTCTTCTTTGTATTGCATTTTTAATTACCTTAACATTTAGAATAAACAAATTCTATTATTTGTTTCTGTCTCTTGACAATTTCCCTAATTTTGTTATAATCCTGCTCTGTAATTTAGTTGTAACTGAGCTTTCAAACTGTCTAATATATTAAGGCATAGTTATATCACTAAAAATCATAAATAGTGAGTTACACACAACATATTAATATGCTTTCAATATAAACTCATGCATACTGATTAGTAGCCAATATTTTGAGTATTCAAATACTAAACATGCAAATTGTTCTAATGTAACCTTTAAAATATGTTTATTTAATTTTAAATGCCATTGCATCATTTTATAGTGAGGATAGGCAGAATGGTTGCAACTCTGAAAACAGACTTTGGAGACTGAAAATATTGAGAATTGATAAATATGCAGAAAAATATGCCTTTTTGTCTAGTGTTACATATGACGCAATCAGTGGGGAGGGGCTAATTGTAATTTATCTCACACCTGCTTGGTGACTATGAAGGAAAAGATACTGGAACAAAGTTCAGAGGAGAATATGATATGGAATATTGACCTAACGTTAAGGTCCAGGGTACTCTCAGCTGACCCCATTTAATTTGCACAAGCTGTAGAAATCACACAGACAATCCATAGCAAAAACCCTAAATGTGTTGATTTTCTTTGACCCAGTTAAAAGCACTTTGCATACACCAAAATAATAAGGATTAATATCTTTGGACAATAATATTCTGAGCACCTAAAAGCTTCCTATATTAGAACATTCTTAAATTATTTACTTGGATCGTTGAGAACGAAAAACTTGAAGTGAAAAAAAGAGTCTCATGTGTCTAGCCTTTATGGTTCCCAAACCCATTACTAGCTTAGCTTTCGAAAGTGATTCTGTTCTCAGGCAGTTAGCAAATGAACAAAGAAACTTGAAGCCGCGAGCAGTCACCGCTTCAGGTGCACTTTTTTAGGCTTATTAAGGTGATAAACACCTTTGACCAAAGCTTATGGTCAGCAACTTGGTCAGCAGAATCAGACACTCCTGTTACTTTTGGCTTTTATGGGTATAACAGAGCAGCTGCGTAAGCAGCTCATCGTGGCAGTCCAGCTTGCCCTAAGACTGTTCGTCAATGCCTGCTTTGGGGTTTTCAGGGAGCGCAGGTATGTTTTAATAACCTTGGAACCAGGAACTCTTCAGAACCGTTCCCATCCCCAGCCAGTCACTGTATATTTTGGCAAAGGCAAGCTTATTTCTAAGGAAAGAGAAATATTTCCATTCTTTAATAAGTCATTCCAAGTTTCCTGTGATGTTATAAATAATCGGGCAAACAGCCGGCTTTATTCTGCTTAATTTGATATGGCAGGTTTGCAGTGTCGAAAAGTTCACTCTCAACATAAACCATGCAACTGGACTCTGACCAACGTGCTCCTTCATGATGGGAGAAACTTTATTATCAAGCTTATTCAGAAAGGCAGCTAAGACTGCCTGGCCTTCCCAGGCACCGACAGATAGAGAAGTCGGAGCTGGCCCTACATACTGCTAGCATGAGGTCAACCCTTCCTGGGTTTTCTCTGAGGGACCAACACTAGTCTGACAAACTTAGCTAATATACCTGTCATTCAAGGTCAGGGAGAAGGAGGCTAGAAAAACAAAGTTGAAATGAACATGTGAGTAATCGGGAGAAGAAGCATTACATATCCTTTCCCGTAAACATTCCGATAAAAAGAGGTATGTTATTCTCTCTGTGACACTCTATGTCAAATGCCCTTTCACAACCAAGTTCAAGGCTGTCTTAGTTAGACCTTGTAAATCCACAGAGAACTGAATTCTGGGCACAGAGATGAAGGTCACCTGACAATAGTGATGATAGATAAAACTACCATAAATTTAGATGTTTGGCCAAGAGTTTTAAATCTGCTGAAAGAGCTAAAAGGGCTTTCTGCCAATTAGGCTGGTTTTTAATAGGATGTTTCTGTTGTTTTTAGTCCTTTGCCTGTATTTACAAATTGAACACGTTCAGATGAAACAGTTCAAGTGTGGTTTTCATTGATTCACAAAAGTTATTTTAAAAGGGAGAAAAAAATGAGCTTGCTTTTAGCTAATTTGAAAGTTAAGCAATATCTTTTAATAATACATTTGTTTAAGTTGTTCATAGTTCATCTGGTGTTATGTTTTAAATTTGTATTTTATCCAAATCTGACCTCCTTTTCTTTCCATTTTTTATGAGGCCTAAGGCTACTCCTGTTTCAATTAAGATCATTTTAGGAAATGCTTTTTTGAAATGCACTTTATCAAGCTAAGTAGGGAAGGCTGAAACCAAATGTAAGATGAGGATCAGGGTTTAGATCAAGGTTTTGAATATATTGTGTAAAAGGTATGTGGTTGTTTTACCCAGGAGAGAGGGAGAACAGAGGAAAGGAAAAAGGAAGAACAGGAATAGAAAAGGAGAAATGGAATAAGGGGTGAGGGATAAAGATAAAAGATAGGATGGGGGAGGGTGGCCAGAGATAGAGACAGAGAGATAAATGCCCATGTGAGCAAGGAATTGGTTATGAAAGAGCCTGCATTTTAAGGCTTGGCTTGAATGTTTCCTTGTTCTATGAGCTTTGTTTGTAGAACAGGCCAACACAGAGCTATAGAAAAAACAAAACAAAACATCGTTTATGCTTAAAGGCTGCGAAACACCTTACCACCCAGTCCTCTGAGCCCCACCTGATGTTTCAGAATGCCTGTGTCTCAGTCTTTGGAACATCTTATCCTGTGAGTATAGGACAGCATCCAGCCCTACATTTCAAATTGCCACTTTTTAGAAAGCTGTTGTATCCTCTTACTTTCCTCTTGTGTCCACCAACTTCTTGATCTTCCTATTTCAGAATGCATACCCTAGATTGTAAGAAGTATTGCATTAGTTTACCAGAAAGCCTGTGATGAAGTGTCCTCAAACAGGTGTCTCCAACAGTCAGACATTTATTGTCTCACAGTTTTGTAAGTTTCAAGTCTGAAGTCACAGGGTTGATGGGGTCTTGTTCTATCAAACTCTGAAGGAAAATTTTTCCTTGACTCCTCCTTATATCTGGTGTTTTACTGGCAGCCTATAGACTTCCTAGGATTGTAAGTACATAACTCTAGCTTTTTTCTTCATTACATTATATTCTTTTTTAAAATGTTTATTTATTATTATGTATACAATGTCTGCATATTTCCCTGCATGCCAGAAAAGAACATCAGATCTCATTAAAGAAGAATATGCACGACCATGTAGTGGCGGGAATTGAACTCAGGACCTCTTGAACAGCAGTCAATGCTCTTAACCCCTGAGCCATCTCTCCAGCCCCATTATATTCTTTCTGGCTGTCAATTTTCATGTGTTGAACTTCTTGTGAGACATCTACTCACAATAAAACAGGGCAGCACCCTATTTTAGCATAGCTTTATATTAATTAATTATATATGCAATAACTCTATTTCAAAAATGGAAGTTCATTTTCTGATGTAGGGAGAATTAGACTTTGAAAACATCTTTTTGAGAGAGGGCAACAAATAATACCAATAGCAGGAACTGAATTGCCACCCTTATAAGGTCACATTATGGTGATTAACCATACATTAAGTAACCTAGCCCATTTTTATTTATGAGATAAAAATACTTTCTGCAATGCCAAGATGTCAGTTACAACAAAAACAAAATAACTTAAAGATTGAAGATTGGGATATATTTTTATTAACATTCCCTAAATTTTCTTCCAACCATAATGAGACAGGTGAAATGTCATCCATGTATGCTTTCCAGTTAAGAATCAGTTGAGACGGCCTTGATTTAAAAGACCACTATATTTTAATTGGATATGTTTAACTGAAGCATTAAATGAAGACATTGCTGGCCTGAACAGATCCTATGCTAGATAAGGGCAAATATAATAAAGATGTCAGGATGCCTTGCTGCAGCAAGTGAGATCATTATACAATTATGTTACTTAGGGGGGCAGAGGGCAGAATACATCTTTTTACTATAAAATCTTACATTTGTGAATTTATTTAATTTATTTTTTCATGTATTTCTTTTGGAAATCTTCCACTAGGGTTGGAGGAGGTTACAATAAAATGTTACCCTGATTTCTTTTTTATACCAATAACAAGATAAATTAATTTAAAAGCCTGTGTCTTCAGAGTTTCATGAATTTTTTGCAATTAAAAACTATCAAATAAAACCTTTGCTCTTGTAGACAGCCATATAAAATTTCCCACAAACATTTTGAAATTGAACCCCCCGAATTCATTAATTCAAACAATATCCTGTCAAACATTTTATGTAAGTAATGCTTTTGATACTGAAATAAAAAAATTGAATGAAACTGTTTCATTGCTTACACATATTATGTTATAGAAACCACAGTACATCCACCCTTCCAAGTAGCCTGTACTAAATTCTATTTACACAACATAAATGCAGGAACAATGAATAAAGGCTGAGAGTGCTTCTCTTTCACTGAATTTATCAGAGAATTAGAAATTATACCAGTTGTGACTTTAGGCAGAAGAATTTTGGTCATTGCCATTTCTCCATGAATTCTCCTTAAATGATCATTTGAGGTCATCATTAGCACAAAATGAATGATATGTAGTGTGACGGTGTGAGAGCTATAGAGTCATGAGAGTACACAGAAGTTATAGTGTGTTAATACATTTGGGTATGGCTAATGTCAAGAGTACTACGTTTGTAGAACTAATGACAACTACTACAGACATCTTCCAGATGAAGGACAGTGGATTGCAAGTCAGTGTGCAGAGAATATGAGTTTGGAGTCCCAGAGCCCACAAAAGACCAGGTGGAACAGCGCACATCTGTAACCCTAGGGCTACAACTGCTAGGGGTGAGGTGAAAGCATGAGAAATCTTGGAAGCCTTCAGGCTGTCTAATCTGGTTTATGAAGGAGCAAAATTACACAACAAAAGGCCCTGTCTCAAACATGGTAGAAGATTAAGATTGGCACCCAAGATTTGCCTCTGATCATACAAATGCCCACATTCATTCACACAAATATGTATATATTCTAATACACGTGAGCATCCATCATGTGCAAACATTAATCATAAATGTAAAGATTTGAATAAATAATAATAGAAATTATAATAATAGAAATAAACATAACAGTTTTTTACAAAGGACTTGGACACAAGTAGGTGTGTAGAAGAGTTAGTTCTGTCAAGACATGACAGAGAACACGGAGTGATATTTATGAAACAAGCAGGAGATGGGGGCCTACTGATATTGTCACAGTAAATTCTGGGTGCCATCTTTCAATAAGATACAGATTAAAAATGGAGAGTGATGTAGAAAAAGAAAAACATTACAAAAAAAGACCATTATACAGGAAATTTAAATTTATCAGTGTATTTGGGAAAGAGAAGCAGGCTGAGATGGCAAGGGATAGGCATTACAATACTCATCTAGAATCAGAAATTACTTTCAATTTTGTCTACTGTCTTTAAGCAGATGTTCCTTTAAAAATATATGACAATTTTGTCCACATCTACCCTTTATTCTTTCCTTGCCCTGAAGCTGAGTTTCATTCCTATGCTCTTCCCTGCCCCACACCTTTGCCCTGTTTTTCATTTAGATCTTCTATTTGGAATAAAATGAAAAACTCACCATTGTCTGAAACCCTTTGATATCTTAGTCTAGCCGCACATGTCATGTGTAGCCAAATCAGTGTGACATCAAATAAACACTTAACACTTGGAAGAACAGATGAATGGAATCCCTATGATTTCCTCATGCCCAGGGGTTCATGATTCCTGTTTAGTACCCAGCTCATAGATGTATCTTGATGGTTGGAGACACATGCCTGTGTCCAGTGACCATGAAAAACTGAGACACATAAATGTGCAAAATACAGAGTTTCATTTTCTACCGGGCTTGACCTAATTATAGCCAGCAGGTACAGTTAGGTTAAGAACGCTGACTAACCCTACCTTGGCCTGAAAGCAAAAGTCAGCAGCCCTCATTTATTTTATTTTTCTTAGAATACTGTTAAAGTATTTCACACCCAATTCTACTCATTCTTTTCTTTCCACTTTTCCATTCTGAAACTTTGATTTACCTGTAAAACAGTCTAATAAAGACCAGAGAAAGAATAGTGGCCATAAAACCCTCACACATCTGAGCACAGCTCTTGATGTTAGTGATCCAGAAAATGCCTCCAGCTCACAGCAGTCATAGTTTGGCAGCTCCTGACTCCACTATTTTCTTCTCCAATCATTGAGTTTTTATAAGCTGGTGGGGTGAGGATTGCCAAATCATTATTTCATGATCACTTGAAAATGTTTTCTCTAAACTTCCAAATTATATAAACACGGTGATGCCCAGGGAGAGTTTTATCCTGACAACTCAAAGACTGGTCCATGACTATGGAGAGCCAGGGAGAGGAACAAATATAAGGGAACACTATGCATGTGATTTCACAGACCCAGATAGATTCACACGTATTTTAGATTCACATAGACCCCATTGATTTTCTATTTTGGATTTCTTGGGGCTATTTTTGTGACGCAAAGGAAACTATCCAGAGAATGAAAAGTGGACAGTCAGCACATATTAGCTTGCAGCTTTTACTAGAAAAGTGTTATAGAAGAATGACCTTGCCATTTATCTCTGTAGATAAAATGCCAGGCACATAGAAAACTCGAAGTTGGTGTGGAAGCCAGCAAAGATCAGCTTTGTAAAATGTCAGAAACTACAAACATTGCAATAGTCATGTTTATTCTGTATCTCAATGTTTTAGAAAGAATATGATGTAATTCGTGATTCTGTTTGTATGGTTCACACATCTCAGTGTCATGCAAGTTAGAATCTTGATTTATGTCTTTGAAAATCATTTTTTTTCTATTCCCATGGGCCCTTCCTTAAACAGAGAATCCTTAGTAAACAATTTAGCAAATATTATGACTGAAAATACCCCCAAGGTTCCACAGTCTTTCTTTATGTGGAACTGTGGGTATGAAAATTACACAAGCATTAGGACTTTCCAGGATAAGAATACTGGAAGAGTCACCATAAACAGGCTGTCCACACATGCTTAAGCATTGCCAGGACATAAATGATGATGATAATGATGGTGATGATGATGATATCTGAAAAATTAAATGGCCTTGTCTCTGTAAAGTCCCTCAGTAATTTAAGGGCAAGTACACATGTAATTCTCAGGAAGCAAATGTTCTCCAGAAAAAAAAGATTTAGAAGCATGATAGAGAAAAGTTTATTTTGCTTATGAAGACACAATTTTTTGAACCCAGCACTAATTTGTGAACACATTTCACTTTAATCAATATGGCTGATCTTGCTAGCCACCTAGTTCTAAGGCTACCCTGTCTCCACATTCCACTATTAGAACTACAGAGAGGCCACCCACACCCACCCCCGACATTCCCTTGAGTTCTGGTAATCTCAACACCAGTCCTCACAAGTGCATGACAAGTGCTTTAACATGGAGTTATCTCTTCAGGCTTTAAAATCTACTCCATATATTAGCTTCTCTATTTTAGTTATGTGAAGGACTGAACCTAATAAATGACATCATGAGTTTTGAGGTTGGGCATTGCCCAGTGCACATTCCAGCATCTCACATAATTGTACCAAACTCACTAATACAATCGGAGGAGCCAACTTAGACATTTGGCATTACTTTTTTCTAAGCAAAAGTAATTTCAGTTTTGGATAAATATCAACTTGTTCTTACCAGTTAATAACAGACAGATAACAATCTGATAATAAACATAAAATAAGATGAATCCCTCTGTTATTCATCTAAACCAAATAAATTTTTAAGCTTTTATTACTTGCTGCATTTTTTAAAAAATACCTTTTTTAAAACCATAACTCAGAATTTAAACCTATTAAACTTTACTTTTGAAAGGCTCTTGAAAGAAAAATACTTTGTTGCTTATAATTATAATTTTGTTGCATCATAATGAAGGCAAAAAATAATGTTAATTTTTACAACCATCTTCCTCTATATTCTTGTTTTCAATGAAAACTTTGTTATGTTTTTTACTTTCCAAAGCGCAATTGTCATGGTTATTATGTTTTAGACACTGGGAATTATATTTGCATCTTCTGAACTCTTTTCATCTTTTTGGGGTAACAAAGACTGATTCTAAAACAGCAAACCTCTACTTGGTTGTGAGAATTTGTGTTCAACAATGCTAAGATGCACCAGTGATCAGTAGTGGTGAATATGCAGACTAGCAATTACCATGTAAGTCAGGAAAGCAGATAGAGCAGGAGAGGGATAAATATTCGTAGGAATAGAATTGTAGGAGGGCCACACTATTTGTAACGCCCAAATTAATTTCTTTAGCTTAATGTTCAGTTGAAGTGTTCTAAACGTTTGTGCTTCCACCCTATATCATAAAAGACAGCCAAATATTCAATCTTAAACTATTAAGATTAACTGCATTGTGAAGCTATGATGAAGATGGAATCCTCATGGAGACAGAAGGGTGCTTATTTGCCCTGATAGTCATTGAAGAACTCAGCAAGTTCTATATAACAAAACAGTGACTCACCCACACCAATGATCTGCTGAAGCCTTGGTTACCCTTGAACTTTGCCAACTTCTGAACTGTATGAAATAAATTACTAATGTTTATAATCTAGGTGGTCTATGATGTGTTTTAGTGGGAGTACAAAATGGCTGACATGCCAGAAGGAAGGTGGTGTCTGTGGTATCAGTGGTACACTCTAGGAGACTTTAGCGTTTGTGTATCAGAAACCTTCCGTGTGTGAGAGCGTTGCTTGTGTATCAGAATGGCAGAACATGTATGATATTCTGTTATAATAGCCACCTGTGGGAGAAAGTGTTTAAATATGCTATAGGTAAAAGTGGACGCACAAGCAAGCCCAGTATGAAGAAAAGAACAAAGCAAAACGAAATGCAAATGCATTCATCACTTATGAATGGCAAGTGATTGAAAGACTTCAGAAAAAAAAAAACCCTGAAAAATTCCTTAGTGAATTAACTTTACCTTGTTAAAATACCTGTTGTTTTACTCTAATATAATATAATAATTTGCTAATAGTTTTCTCTCAGAAATGCAGATTTTTCTATTAGAATTTATTTTTCATGTATAAACATAGGGTCTCTAGACCTAGAAGTGTGTTCTAAAATCCATCTATTTATTTTTCCATCTCATAGAAAACAAAAAACATTATGAATACCAATAGACTATCTCTTTGTACTTATTTTTTAATAGTCACAAACATAAAACTAGATGAGGTACATAGATGGATTTTTTTTTTGGACTGCCAGTTCAAAAAATAATGACAAATAGAGTTATAATAATTAAGAATGCTCAGCCTATAGGTTAGGATTTTTCATAACTAGTTCTTATGACATAATTTATTTCTATCAATCTATGTTTTACCATGTGTTTTTTAATCTTTATTTCATCCTGTGTGTCCAACTGACACCCTCCCTCTGTGTCTCCTTGGAATTTCTTCTGCAACTCTATTATCTCCTCTTATTTCCTCTTTCTGCGCAGAAATTCCACCTATATCTCCTGCCTAGCTATTGGCTGTTCAGTCAATCATTAACAAACACATCAATATATCTTCACACAGTGTACATATATCCCACATCAAAGGTAAGAACTTAGAGTGCAAATTGCTAAAAGACATTCACAATGTTGTATATATGACACAAAGACTTTCATGCAGTGGAAAGCATTAGCATACCATTCTTTCTGTCTCCCAGAGAGGGGCTTCTTGGCATTCAGAAACATTAATATCAAATACTAAGTGAAGATTGATATGGGTACGTCAATGAAGCCTTGTTCCTTTGGATTTTGAGGCTAGACAGGATGTTTCAGATATGTGTCTCTCAAATATATTTTAGTTCATGTTGTTTTTAGGTTTCTAAAGCAAGTGATCAGGCAGGGAGGAACTTGGGAGGATTTATTGGATCAGACCCTTTATTTCAAACAAACTCAGATTTTCAGTGGTGCGATCCATGAACAAAGCAGATGAGTAGAGGCAATTTGTGCAAAAGCTCTGTAGTGAGACCCAAGGAATGTGGCCAATGTCAAACCCAGCCAGGGACACTTTGATGTCTGGGAAAGCAGACTGGTGTCATATTCAAATAGCTACACAGGCAAAAAGCCTGCAGCCAGCTGTTGAGCTGCTTTTACTCTTCATTACACAGCGATGATTGCTTTCAGAGTTCTGCATTCTAAGAAACAGCAAATAAAACACCACAGGCAGAGTAAACAATACTTAAGTATTTCACACAAAGGAAAAACTAAAGCTAAAATACCTTACCCTTTGACTTTTGTCAAATCCCAACCTAATCTTGTTAGGAATGAATAAGCTTGGAAGCCATAACTTCTGATGTTAGTATTTTCATTTAATTAACAAAGACATATCTTCAAAAGAATTAATGAAAGCGGTAGGAATTATGGATATTAGTTTTATTTGCCTTTGATATATGAAATAAAGGGAAGCATTTTAATTACAAAACAGGTGTTTTGAACAATAACATTATACACTGCAGGCTAAATATTAAATTAATGAAGATCTTTTAACAAGATGAGTGAAAACTAAATAATCCAGAAAAAACTTTGTATTCAACAAAAAAGCAAAATAAAGCCTAAAATACAAGAGAAAAACTGTATATTTTTAAAAAATAAGATATTGTTATTCCTTGAAGACTGCTGAACTCATCCTCCACTAAAACAAATAAAAATACTGCTTATAATCATGTATTTTCTGAAAAATATTACTAAACAAGTAATTATTAGGAATAAAAAGTCATGTTTTTTAATAAAATGCTGGTAACATCACATCAAATATATATATGGACATAGAAGCACTTTGATTTTCTTTAGATGGAGACAATTCCTCAGTTGAGATTCTGTCTTCCCAGTGGCTCTAATTTGTGTCCCATCGACAAAAACTAACCAGTACCCAGAATCAAATGACGTCACCTAACCATTTATCATTGATATCAAAGCACATTATAGAGTAAAAGGGGATACAAAAATCTGTATTACTTATAAAAATGTTATAGACTAATATATCTTTATTATATAAGAAAATCTTTTTAAAAGTTCTATTACAATTATTTTCAAAAATAAATTCTTTGAAAGTTCTTAAAAGTATTCATCTATATTTAGATATCTAAGAACACTGGAACAAGCACACATTGATCATTTTCAAAAGGAATATGGTTTAATAGATTCCAGTAGACTGTTATAAGAGAATGTAGCAAAACACAAGTATACATGCCTGGCACCATGCGTGAAGACAATTACACATTTCTGGCTGGCTATTATGTTAAAGGTGATTATAAGAAAGTAATGATTGAAGAATTGAGACTGATAAAGGAGAAAAAATATCCACCTCCATACCCATAGAAAACTTAAAGAAAATATTGTGTCTGTCTGTAAATTTGCATAAATGCCCATCAAAAAAGATTTCAACGGTTGTTTTAAATTAGGTTGACCTTGATAATTGTGATGATGAAGATGAGTTCAGAGATCAACATCCGTATATAAAATGCTGTCAGTATACAATGGAGTTATTGATGTCTCTTTATGTCATCAAAGAGAGACTTAGAAAAATTAGATGTTGGAGTTCGCTGGCAGTGCCTGGAGGAAAAGTTTTAAAACCACAAACCAGAAACCTGGTCCCCAGAGGCCATTTTCCTGGTCTCTCAACTGCTTCTGATACTGCTTTATTTTCTTTTCCTAATTTATTTTATGTTTTTGAGATGCCAGCACTCTAACATAGAATCTTTTTTTTTTTTTGGAAAACATCAGAATTTATTATGTAAAAACAAATCTGCATACTACATCAATTTTGTTGTCTACAATTCACTGAGTACTATGATCTCACTTGATAACCATAGCCACTAACAATCCAAAAATTG
>JAQHUG010000203.1:1878421-1900981 GCA_028555095.1 Dicrostonyx torquatus
TTTGATTGCTTTTTCTTGGCTTTCTAGGGTATCTTTAAAGGAGTTTTTCACCTCTTCTTTAATGGCCTCTATTATTTTCATAAAGTTACGTTTAAAGTCGATTTTTTCTACTTCTTCCAGAATAGGTTGCTCAGGTCTTCTTGTTGCACAATCGCTGTATTCTGGCATTGTCATGTTGCTTTTTAAGGTGATGGAGGAATTCCTGGATTGGCGCCTGCCCATCTTTTCCCCTCCTCAGTCAAAAGGGCCGACTTCTCCTCCAGTGGGGGTGGCTAGATTGGACGCCTTCTCCAAGGGCTTACCTCAGTCAAATGGGCCGACTTCTCCTCCGGTGGGGGTGGCTAGATCAGAAGCCCTCTCAAAGGGCCTGCTGCACTCCGCTGGGCCCTTCTCCTCCAGTGGGGGTGGCTAGATCGGAAGCCCTCTCCAAGCTAAATTTTTTTTAACAATAAAAAAAATGGAAAAAAAAAAGAGAAAGTGCAAAAAAAAGAAAACGAATCTGAAAATAATCAACTGACTAGGAGTACCAGGGAGAAGGAGATAGGCAAGGAGCAGGAAAGGGTCAAATATCTGGAGAGGTCTGAAGAATTCAAAAGTAACCAATTAACCAAAATAGCAGGAGAAAAAGAAATAGACAAGGGGGAAGAACAAAAATGAGTACAATTTACTGAAGAGTAATCCCAGGGGGAAGAAATAAGGCAGGCAGAGGCAAAGACAAAAAGGAAAGTAGGTATTGTCTGTGATGAAGAGTGGCTGCCTCCTTATGTCCCCAGTCATCCTGGAAAAGATAAATGGAAGAGTGGAATGGGACAAATAATAGGACTCCATCCTTGCCAGTAGGAAATGAATATACACTTGGGTGTGGTCCGATGGAGACAAAAGAAAGTTCAGGCCTCTGATATTCCTGGAGTTATTTGCAAACATCCTGGGTTAATAATTGTTAAGACAAATGGATGCTAATATTACTACTGACCACCTAGCCTTTTATAATGATAAAATTGAGCAAGGTGTCATCAGGGAGACCCCTTACACCTGGATTCACACCAAAACTGGTATGGGTGGAGCAGTGGCCATTACCTGAACTTATACTTAAGATGCTCAAGGAAATCACAAGAAATCTGCTTTAAAAAGGATGGAAATGGTCCTCAATGAGCCCCTGGAACAGCACTGTATTTGTGACACATAAGCCTAATGGGACATGGAGAATGTTGCAGGACCTGTGAACAATCAATGCCCATATGTAGAGAGTAGGGGCCCATTTAAGAGGCATACCTTGGGTCACAGCAATCCCCTTCCAGTTTCACCTCCCTGTAATCGATCAAAAGAACTGATTCATAAGGAAGATTGTGCAAAGTTTGCTTTTTCCATTCCTACAGTTAACTCCTCTTGAGCTGATGAGAGATTCGAATTGGCTGTTCTACCACAGGAGATGGCTAATTATCTGGTCTCTTGCCAACAATATTTGTATAATATCCAATCTTCTTATTTTGACAAAGATACTACCCTTACTATATGTTTATATGGATGATGTAATAATTGAGGAAATTGAGGAAACAAGGCGAGCTCTCTGAGTGACCACTTGATGACATCCTCCAACCACATGCCTTTTAAATAGCTCCAAACAAAATACGAAATGTACCCCCATTTCATATATTGGGATCCCAATAAACACTCACTCATATCAAAGTGAATGGACCCCAATTAATTCTGCTTGAGTCTCTCACTTTATTGGGTTTACAAAAGATACCTGGAGAAATGAACTGGGTAAGGCCCTGGTTGCCTGTAGAGACTGGGAGAGTAGATATGTTATATGATCTCCTAAATGGGAGGCAACCTTATGAGATCCTTCCCTTGCCCCCTGAGGGCCATATGGCCCTTGCTGAATTAGTCAATGAGCTCCATTAGGCTTCTTTGGCGAGATATAATCCTAACATCCCAATCCAAGGCTGGATATTATTAGGGAAAAAGGCCATGCTGGCTGCCATTGTTCAGCAGTCACAACCACTAGAATGGGTACACACCATCCTGGGGGGGGCACTCCCAGAGTGTAGTGTCTAGTTGATCAAATTAGCTGATATGATTGTAAAAATCAGGGACATGTCTCTCTGACATTTTGGAAAAGATCCCTCTAAATTAATAACTCTATTCAAAATTAAGGATTTAAAATGGGCAGCCAGACATTGTTCTCCACTGATCCTTGCCATGGAGGGATTTCTGAGTACTCTAGATACCCAAGTCTGGGGAGTCCTGGTTAGTGAAGCTATATCAAGAAATACACTGGAGAGTCTCCTAAGTCTTTTCTTCTAGGCTCCTGCCTCAAGCATTCACTGTTTGCACAGACAGTGGGAAGAATGGGACCAGCTTTGTAGTTTTCCCAGAAGGAGGAACAAAGACAATGATTACCAAAATTCTACCTTGTGGAGGATCCGCTCAATAAAAGGAAATAATGGCCATATATATTGCCTTACAAAAGGTCCCAGAACCCTACAATCACTATTCAGACAGCTCTTTTGTGGTGAATGTACTGCCACACTTAGCCCATGCCTATATCAGATTGGATGCTAATCCTATTTCTGCCTTAATGATACAACTCGGATCGCTATAACAGCTTGTTTTTTAGGTACATTTGATTGGAAATTTTTTTTCAACCCTTTACTCTGAGGTGAAGTCTATGTTTGAGGTTCAGGTGTGTTTCTTGTATGCAGAAGAAGGATGGATTCTGTTTTTGTATCCAATCTATTAGCCTGTTGTCTTTTTATAGGTGAGTTGATTCCATTTAAATTAAGGGATATTAATGACCAGTGATTGCTAGCTTCTGTTATTTTAGCTTTTGTGGTTGGCAATGTTATTGTGTGTGCTTTCCCCTTCTTTGTGATTTGCTGTTGTGAGATAATTTATTGTCTGTGTTTCTTGCTGATGTAGTCAACTTCCTTTGGTTGGAGTTTTCCTTCTAGTATTTTGTGTATGGCTGTGTTTGTGGCTAGGTATTGGTTAAATCTACTTTTATCATGGAATACCTTGTTTTGTCTTTCTATGGTGATTGAAAGTTTAGCTGGGTATAGCAGTCTGAGCTGGCATCCATGGTCTCTTAATGCCTGTATAACGTTTGACCAGGACCTTCTGGTTTTCACTGTTTCCATTGAGAAGTCAGGTACAATTCTGACAGCTCTGTCTTTATATTTTACTTGGTTTTTATTCTTTACAGCTTTTAACATTCTTTCTTTATTCCGTATTTTGATTATTATGTAGCATGGGAACATTTTTTTTTGATCCAGTCTATTTGATGTACTGCAAGCTTCTTGTATCTTCATATGCATATCTTTCTTTAGGTTGGAAATGTTTTCTTCTATGATTTTGTTGAATATATTTTCTGTGCTTTTGAGTTGGGCTTCTTCTTCTATCCCTACTATTCTTAGGTTTGGTCATTTTATGCTTGTTAACTTGTTTTAAGAAGAGTAGCATTTGGCTATACACTAAGTCCCTGGGCAATCTAATCTCAGTTTCTTGATTACCCAAGCAGAGTCCAGTATGTGTTCTGTCTCTTGAAATCAGCCTTCAGTCAAATCAGATGTTGATTGGTTATTCCCACAAGGTTTGTGCAACTAGCACATCTTGCAGGTAAGACTCAATTGTATAGCAAAGGGTTTGTTGCTTTTTGATGTTTATGTTTCTCTTTTGGTAGCTACAGAGTTCCTTTCAGTATTAAAAAATACTATAATACTATAAAAATATATGTAATATTCATACTTATATATACTTTTTGTATTATATATTATATGTATTATATTATATATTATATAAATTATTATAATCATAATACTGAAAAATTATATAATACATATATATATTATATATAAACATATAATACTGTAAAACTACAAAATCATGCCATAAGAGGTGAAGACTCCATGTAGGTTTCAGCTTGATTTCACTCTATTCAATGGGTGTGAAGATATTGACTAGCAATGAGGCCTTACTGTCAGTTTACAGAGTGCCACGTATAGTACTGACAATAACAAGGGCTTTTTGGAATAGCCCATGTTAATCATTTGGCCAACAACTCAATTAGATTTAATGCAAACATTGAAAGCTTCATTTGTGACAAGAGATGTCCAATTGGAGCTCTCTCTATCTCCCTTTATATTAGTTGTTTTTTTTTAAACGCTTTCATATATGTATATATTTAAAGAACTTTCTACCTTATTAGCTTTTCGTGCTACTCCTCAAATACTCCTTAATTTTAGGGTCTCTCCTTATATTCCGTTATTTTGTTTCCTTCTTTCCTCCTGTTCCCCACTTGGATCTCCCACCTGAGCACCCCCATTCATCTATTAGTATTTATTGTATTTCCTTTTCCTGAGAGGATCTATCTGACTCACACCCACACCACAAGTCCTTTATACCAAACTTATGTGGTTCTAAGGACTGTGGCTTGGTCATCATTAACTTAACAGTTAATATCCACATATAACAAATTCATATAAAATGTATCTTTTTCAGTCTTTGTTACCTCACTCATAAGGATTTTTTCTAGTTATATCCTCTTACCCCAAAATTTATTTCTTTGAAAGTTTATAATACTCCATTGTATAAATGTAAAACATTTTTGTCTCTGTTTTTCTGTTGAGGGATATCTAGGTTGCTTCCAGTTTCTGATTATTATGAATAGAGCAGCAATAAATATGGTTGAGCAAGTGTCTCTGGAGAAGAACGAAGCATCCTTTTGGTATATTGCCAAGAGTGTTGTAGTTGGATCTTAAGGAATATCAACTCTCATCTTCCTGAGGAACTGCCACATTGATTTCCATTGTGTCTGCTCCAGTTTGCACTCCATGAGTCACTGAAATATTTTCCTTGCTCCTCACCCTTACTAGCATAAATTGTCACTTGTTTTACTGATAATAGTCATTCTGACATATCAAAGATGAAATTTTAGAGTGATTTTATTTGCATTTCCCTGATGACAAAGAATATTGAATATTTAAATGTTTCTCTGCCATTTGTGTGTGTTTGTTGATTTCAATTCTATGTATAAAACTCTACTCCAATTTTTATTGTGTTATTCTTTTATTTATACCTAGTTTTCTGTTATCAATTCTGGATATTGACTCTCTTGTAGCTGGTACAAGTTTGTAGAAAATCTTTTCTAACTGAGTTTTCTGTCACTTTTTCAGACTTGCTGTCCTTTTCCATGCAGAAGATTTTCAGTTTCATAAGGTCCCTGTTATTTATTGTGGTAGTGACATCAAGGAAATAAGTTAATCCACAGTGACTATGAAGGGAAGAATTTCAGTTAACACAATGTAGGGTGCATTTTACTTCAATCATATGGGATAATTATGATTGATTTGTTTGTCTAATTCTATGAGTTGATAGGAAATAAGGTTTCTCTTTATACTCAAGCAGAAACTGTTTTTTATTTTCCTAGTAAATAATACAGTTTAAGCACAATGTCAGAGATATTTGTACTCTCTATTCTCCACATTCTGAAGAGAGAGTAGTATTAAATATCATTAGTTGGAAGGTGTTAAAAATATTAACAGAGGACAAAAGTAATTATCAATCGATTTTAGATATGAAGGTTGTGAGTTATAATAACAACCTTCTGATATGATGGTATCATGGATGTCATGAAAGCAACCAACCACATTTTACTTGAGTTTATTCTCATTCCACAGGATGAAAACAATTCCCGGCAGGGACATCAAGGCCAAGGACCTGTGGCTATATAAGGCATAGACTGTTAGGGAGAACTTACTACTATCACTCTGCCAATAGGACAGGACATAATAAACCAAGTTCCAACAGCATCCTTTATACCAGTACATAAACTTCATCTCTTAAACTTTAACAGAGAAGCTTCTTTTTGGAGTTGAAGATGATTAATACATAGATTCGGAGTTGGTCAATGTCCAAAAGATATGTGACTGTGGAATTTTCAGTCCTAAATGGGAAATCTATAGCACAGTTCTCCTTTTCCAGGACTCAGAAATCACTGCAGCAAAGGGATGAGAAGGATAATAAAATCTAGATGTGATAGATAGTACATGGTAACACTAAATTCATGACAATGTGTCCACAAATTTTGCAAGTTCAAGTCAGATAAAATCTTATCATGGAAGGAGGATGTAGACAGGGCCAATTATCCTAGATGGGAAACTGTTGATAATGGACATCTGCCAGGAATGGAAGTGTTAGACATTTTTAAGGGTAAATCTAGCACACAATGATGAATGACAACACCCACAAGTGTTCATAGGCAGTACTAATGAACCTAAATAGGTTTACTAATAAAAGGAAAAACAATGATAACACAAGGATGAGTTGATATGAAGTGGGAAAGAAGGAAATGGATCTGTGAGGAGATGTAGATATAGATGCAATGAAAATAATATGTATAAACTCAAATAATTAAAAATAATAAATAAAATAAAAATGTAAGAAAATCATATAAAAATGAGTATAAATTAATTATTTTTTAAAAAAGATAAAGTTGTGTCTAGGGTATTTTTGTACCCCTATGTTTCTAAGTGATGTTAAAGTATGTATACATTGACTTTGAGTTTTAATATACACAGTTAGAACTTTCATGAATTTTTGTTTATTTTTTATAGTTCCCTCTTTATGTTCAAACATTTTACATATCCAAATCTGATATTGTAAGAAATCTTAAATTTTTCTCTTTTATAATTATTCCTTTTATTGAAAAGAGATTCCTTTCTCAAATCTCATACAGTATACCCTGATAATTGTTTCCCCCTTGTTCCCTCTCCCCTACCTTCTGCACCTCCCCTCGCCCCTAGATCCTTTCTTTCCTAGTTTTCCTTCACAAATAAGCAAACCTTCAAGAGATAGCAACCAAACAAGATACAATAAGACAAGGTAACCCAACTGGAAAAAGAGTCCCAAGAACAGACAATAGAATAAGAAAAACAGACTTCCACTCTCAGGAGTCCCAAGAAAACACCTAGCTATCAGCCATAGCATATATCCAGAAGATCTGGTACAGACCCTTGCAGGCCCTGTGCTTGCCGCTTTGTCTTGATGAGCCCATGGGAGCCCCAGTTAATTGACTGATTGATAACATGGTGGACCAAGTTATCCTGGTGACCTTCATTCTTTCTGACTCTTACAATTGTTCCTCCTCTTCTTCCATGGGTTTTCTCCAATATCCAAGTGGAGGGACCTGATGATAACCTCAAATTTAGACTTTTTTCCACAAAGCTCTCACTAATTTATCTCCACGGAAGCATTGAAACAATTTCATAACCACTGATCCTGGAATTAGGAATCCTCTTCGCACCCCTGCCTGAAATTTGTAATAATCATTCTTCTTTACTCAGCATCTTGTGTCTAACATTTGATTTTAACATCACACCAGGAAAATACCTTATACTTGATTTTTTCTCACTGTACACTCTAAGAGTCAGAAGCTATAGATTAGATATTGAATTTTATATTCATGACCCATAAGAGATATAAAGTAAAATAGATAGTAAATTTAAAATAATGAACTGGGTATATCTTCTTTTTACTATATTGATAAATTTATATGGCTTACATCCTAAAATTTCAGTATACAAGAGATTTCAGGTTCCATATTAGCAGAATTTTTTATTTTTTGGCCAACCCACGGCCTGCTCATTTCTAAGGCATGTTTTTATCAAGGATACCAGCTTGCACCATCAGTGATATATTGAGCTTGCTAGTTCCTGGGATACACTATGTTCTTCATGAGGCAACATTAATTCTTGCTATTGGCTTAAGAGCCCAATAGAGTGAAGTGATTTATTTCTGCTTTCATCTTTCTGGCAATCCCATGCAGCATCTACCAGAGTTTGGTTGCTGTATCAGCAAACCAAATGGGAGGCAAATGCATGTGTCTGTTGGTCCCCAAACAGAAACCCATTTCTACTGAAGCTAAACTTGACAGTTTAGGGCTCCCATTTGACTCCAATGAACATGAACTGCTTCACTACTTTTTGAAATCATTTGCTTCTATGTGACTTTAGCTGACACATTCCTATGTGTCCTTTTCCTCCATCCCCCAAAGGAAAGAGAAATATGAATCTATTCCACTAAGAAATCACTGAATAATGTCTGCTGCTATCAGATTTCATTGGCTTCAACACTATTATTTGGTGGAAATATGTAGTTGAATCTCAAAGCCAACAACATTCCCCCCAGGGCTCCGATTATGCAGAAGGGGAACACAGTTGCAAACAATCTATTTTGTAAAACAGAGGTCTCCAGCAGCAAAGACAGCAAAACTGCATTTGTTGAATATTTCATAGCCTAGCGTATACCATTTACACACATCGAGGGAATTTTGGAGGATTTTAGAGGACAGTCACTGAGAAACATAATTTCTGTGTAAGGTATTTTCTTACTTTTTTCAAAGGCTCCAAAGGAGAAGCTTCAATATCAGTAAACAGTGAAGAACAAAGAAAAGTGGATGACACAAGGTAAAACCCGATGTCATGAAGTTCTTGTGCATGAAATGGTGTCATAAATACAGTCCCAGAGGGATAATATATAATGTGGCAATATTGTAAGTGTGTAACTGCTGAATGAACCCTTCTACTCCCTGATGAGATCATCACTACCTAGTTGAAGTTCCTCATATTACTCATCTATTTTTAGTTATGATAATTTGATTAAACAAAACAAATTCCTTAGTGGTTTGAATGATGGAGTAGTGGTTAAGAGCACTGGCTGCTGCTGGGCAGTGGTGGTTGCATGTCTTTAATCTTAGAACCCAGGAGTCAGAGACAGGCAGATCTCCATGAGTTTGAGGTCTGAACGGTCTACCAAGTGAGTTCCAGGACAGGCCTCCAAGCTACAGCTAAACACAGTCCTGAAAACAGAAACAATAAAGCAAAACAAAAAGGCTGCTTTTACAGAGAATCCATATTCAATTCCCAGCACCAACATGGTGACCTACAGTAGACTATTACTACAGTTTCAAGGGATCTGATGTTGTCTTTTAGCCTCTGTGGACACAAAGCATGTGCATGGTATGTATACATGATTGCAGGCAAAGTGTTTATACTCATAAATAATGCTTTACATATTCAAAAAATATTATTCCAAAACTCATATAAAATATGACACTGCATATGGTGTCTAATGCTTGAAAATAGTGAATCAATAGGTTTCTGATGTATATGTCTACATACTATGTAGATATAATGGTTTTCATTTACCTTTAGATACTCTGGCAATACCATCATATATCTTGTGTTTTCTAAACGTTTATTGCTTGCATTTCCCTTCTGGTTAACATAATCAGCAGAATTTTTTTTTTAATTTTATCATTCTGCTAGAGCCAGTGATTATGCTATGTATATCGACTATATAAAAAGTACATTTGTGTAAATGTACCCTATTATGCTCACCATTGGCAAAATACCAAATGGTGCATTTCTCAGAATGAAACCCCAATGCACAGCTGAATATAATTTGTCAAATAATTGAAATTATTTATTCGTATCATCCAATTACTAGTGCAAGTTAACAATAATGGTAAGAGACATTAAATTTACAGGGCTTATTGTGTCCATGAGATGAGGTTTTACAAGTTGGTAGAATCTGTAAAACTGCCCAACCTGTTGTGAACCTACACATAGTCATATACTATTGATGAACAGAGTACACGTTTGAAACATTTGTTCTCCCCTCCTTTTAATTACCTAAACATATAAAAACAACAACATAGAAAGGTGTGTGAGAGAGAGAGAGAGAGAAAGAGAAGTGAATGTGAAAGTAGCAACAGCAGAGAGGAGGAGGCAGCTGAAGAAAAGAAGAAGAAAAAGAAAAAGAAGGATGAGGAGGAGGAGGAAGAACAGAAGGAGGATGACAACAAATAAAACAAGAAGAACATGAACAGGAAAGAAGAGAAAGTTCTTTTTACTGGATATCACTTGGTTTATTTATTAGAAAAACAAAAACAAAATCCCAATGGGTCTTACATACAAAACAAAACGCTTTTTGTTCTCAAGGGTTAGAAGCATTCTTTAAAAATCTAAAGTGGGAAAATGAATGAGACAAAGCTGTTTTTCCCAGAAACACATGAACAAATATAATATGCACATTGAGTTTATTTTATACAGATCAAGGTCATTCAGCGGCCTGACGCAGCCACAGAACCCTATGCATGTCACAGATCTAACATGGCGGACACTGAGGATGGTAGGAGTGTCTGCATCTGAGCATGGAAGGGAGTTATAATTAAGACCTAGGTGCATAAAGTAGAAAACTTACTTCCATGTTAGAATGACACTTGAGATATTCCAATTAAAAATTTGAAACATTGGCTTTTCAACTATGATAAATATATCATTGATTTTTAGTAGTATTATGATGGCAGAAGATACAAAATAATCCCACATTAGCTAAGAATTACATATAGTAAAGGGTGATTTATTTAGGGAAGACTCACAGATCATTGTCTTAGATCACAATCCTCTTCCCGAACAGGGAACAGGAACAGAGTGTAGCAGCTAGAAGTGAGAGTCTGAAGCAAGAGAGTGAGTACAAGCTTTACAACTGCATTTCTAGTAGAAGAGATGATGCCCAAGTGGGCTGGTGTCTTAAAGGCTACCGACTGAAGGAGCTAAATGAGCTCTTACAGCAGTATTATGTTTTCCATCGTTGATTATTTTGTTTTCACTAAAACTGATGGTGAAAGCATTGTACTGAAGTTAGTGATTATTCCTGCTAAGGAGGAGTCTGTTATTTTCATAAACATGGCTCTCTATTAGCAATAATATTTTTCAATGATTATTAACATTAATTTAATGACATAAAAATTAATAATTTCAGGTTCTTCAATTTGTAAACTTTTTTCAGTATGTTTTAATTGAAACAGAATTACATTACTTCCACCCTTGTTCCTCCTTTTAACTCCTCCTAGGTCTCCCATGCTATCAAGTTCATAGCCTTATTTTCTTTCATTATTACTGTTATATACATACATATATATGTATGTATATGTATGTACATGTATATACATATATATAACCTGCACAGCATACATTTCTTGGTGGTGTGGATATAGCTTCAAGACTCACTTCCTTGTATTGGTCAGCCAATATGGTGCCTTATATCTGGGAGATACAAATTCTCCTTCTTCCATCCATTACTAGTTGTTTGTAGATCTTTGTCTAATGTTGGGATCCAGTATCTTTTTAATATGTATTGATGTGGACACAGTAAACTTTTCTAGGTACTTTCCTTTGGTAAATTTCTAAAATTCATCTATTGCCAGCACACAGAATTCCTGTTTTAAACTGTATAGAAAATGAATGACTTATGGATTTGAAAGAACACTTTAAAAATAATTTTGCACACTGCTAGTATAGTTTTATTCAAGTTCCAATATTGAAACAATAGATAAGGTGACTTAATTGGCCTTCCTTAAAGTTATTTTGGCAGCCTACAGTTTTTGCTCTTTTTTGTGTCCTCATCTTTTGTTAAACAAAACATTGTAGATAATATAACAAACTGTTATATAAGAAAGTAAAATGAGTGTGTTTCTGTGGTTATATCTGGTGTGTTCATGTGGATGTGTAGGAATATTCAGCTCTGTGGGTGAACATATATATGGGTTTGCAAAAATTTGTATTCCTATGTGTTTGTATGAAGATCATGGGCACATGTATGTGCTTGGGTGTAGAGGTAGGGCACATGTATGTGTTTGAGTGTAGAGGTAAGAGGTCATAACTTAGTTAGCCAGCTACTCCTAGGATCTTTTTCTCTACTTCCAATGTGCTAGAATTACGTGGGAGCTGCCACACAAACCAAACTTTTAAAATATGGTGCCAGGGATTCAAACTCTGGTCCTCACACTGTATGACAAGCTTTATTTGTTTGAATATCTCTCATCTTTGGATGAATATTCTTAACATTAGGGATTACATCTCAAAAACTTATTGTATTAATATTTATTTATATTTTTAAAAATACCATATTCCAAGAGGTTTCAAAGAACATCTCCAGCTAGATATAACTAAATATCTATAAGGTACTTTAGATAAATTTTACTTTATTTTTAAGGAAAAAGAGTGTAAGACATGAAACTTAGTATATTCATACAAATGGAGTATCCATATGTATTGAAATTATTTTAAAAAATAGCCTTAGTAGAATAATTATAATTTGATGAGTTAATCATAGAATAAATAATATGTGTTACCCTAATCAGATATCAATGAGCTTTTATTCTTCAATCTCTTTCAAACTACACAATTTGATGTACTGACCATGGATAATCACAGTTCTATTTCCAGATTTATATTGATTACAATTGAGATTCCACATACCTGCTTTTTTTGAGCGTCTATTATGTATAAGGTCCTTGCTTTAAACATGTTTTTATCATGTTTCTAGACACTATACTCTTTAAAAAATTTGTACCACCTATACTTTCTAACACATATGTATTTTAGTTCTTGACATTTTTATCCATCTAAAAGCTTTATCTCACCATAATTACTTGTCAAAATATTTCTCCTTAGATAAAGTTGAAAATCATGTGCAAGGTTCATGATTATTTTCTCTTTCCATAAATCTTTTTGAATAATGAATGCATTATTTGGTTGATATAGTACTCATTTTGTTCTAACTCTGCTAGTGCCATGTCCATACTAAAAAGTATTACTTAATTTCCACAAGAATATATGTTGAAGAATATGGCATTGAGGACAGGCTTTTTATGAACCAGCAAAAGCTTAGGATGATTAAACACAATGTATCAGATAAGCACAGCTTCTGTGAGAGTCTCAATAACTGGGACTTATTCTTTTTGTATCTAGAAAGCACTTTCTATTTTTTAATTTTGCAATAACTGTAAATCAGAAAAATCACATCAAAACTATTCAAGCTAAGATTGTTAGCCATGTCATTGACTTCTTTTTCTTTTTTATTTGACTGTCAGCAAAAGTTAACCTAGGTTGAAGCTTAACCCATACAAAGCTGTGAATAATGGGATTCTGAATGAATATTATTATGGTTAATCTTAGTTGCAAACTGAATTGGATAGAGACACACTTGTGAGGACAATTAGGCAAGAATTTTGGGCATGTCTGTGAGGACATTTCCATAGAGGATAACTTGAAGAAGCATGGTCCTCTCTAATCAAAGGTAATACAATCACATGTGTTAATGTCGTAGAAGGACTAAAAAGGGAAAAGAGAGAAAGTCAGGTCAAAGAAATGAATCAATGTATATTACAGAAATGAACTTCACCACCTCCCACACTGACTTTCTTATTAACAAGTGATATGTATTATATATTTTATACATTGCATTATATATATATATATATATCTATTTCTGTATTACCATTTGCTGAAAAAAATAGTATCTGTATTTGTGATGCCAACTGGGAAAATAGTAGAATCTGGAATTGCATGAAGTATGGGTTTGTGTGCAAATCTGATGGACAATATCTTAGTTAAACTAAATGAAGTGAGAAGACATACACTTTGAAGTTGGTTTGGCATTCACTGTGTTGGGGCTCTGAACTATATAAGCAGAGAAAAGTGAGATGAATATGTAAATATGTGCATTCATCTGTTTTCTTCTCTTTTATTATGGTTGTTTTTTTTTCCTCTGTAGCTTTAATCTTGCTTTTTGTTGGTTGCCTTGCCAGGAAGGATTGTCACAAAATGTCTGATATACATACATACATATATATATATATATAAAATATAAAAAAAAAGTGTATATACACATAAAATTATAATATATATATATTTGGAGAGACAGACAAACAGACTGAAATTGAGAGAGATGATAGCATACATAATGCTATCTGCTTGTAAATTTTTGATTTTAAAAATTTAATGTAACTGATTACTAGCTATAAGCATCATTCATGATAACTAATGTTTTATAAATGGCTCGTATTGGTAAATTTACAGGCTCTAAAATATAAGAAATGTTAAGCGGAGGATAGACTGTTGGATCAGTATTCTCTGTATTTCATACATTTTAATACAAGTGCTTTCAGGACTTAGAAGATCCTGATGTCTGTTTTGGGAATAATGAACCACGAGCATGGGAATTTCGTACAAAGCATCTCTTGTTTCCCAGCTAGAGAATAAATACACTGAATTCTCTTAACAATTATGCTCTGTCTACTTCATCATTAACAAGTAACTGGGGCATCTTTTTAAAACGTTCTGCTGACAGACAGTGGAGGCACAAACATTTATTCCCAGCTCTCGGGAGGCAGAGGCAGGAGTTCAGAGGATTTCTGACCTCCAGGATAGCCTGGTCTACAGAGTGAGAGAGTAAGTACAAGGGAAGTTTATACTACACAGAGAAACACTCTCTTGAAAATCTAAAAGAGAGAGAGAGAGAGAGAAAGAGAGAGGGAGTGTATCTAGAATAGAACCAAAGAAGACTGGTGGGCAGAAATGTCAATGTAGTGATGCCTAAAAAAATTTTGCCATACCGTAGGTTGGTGCCGAGTTCAATAGTCATCAGAGAGGTTTCATCCAGCAACAGTTGGAAACAGGTGCAGAGACCCACAATCAAACATGATCCTGATCTAAGGGAATTCTGCTCAAGAGAAGGAGAAACAATTGTAGGAGTTGGTGTGGTCAGGGATGTCATAAGAAAACGCACATAATCAACTAACCTTGACTCATAGGAGCTCACACAGGCTGAGGTTGAATGACAACCAGGAAGTCTGCATGGGACTGACATAGGCTCTCTTCATATATACTACAGTTTTGTAGCTTAGTGTTCTTGTGGGACTCCTAATAGTGGATCAGAGGCTGTCTATGAGTCCTTTAGTGGCTTTTAGGACCATATTCCTAACACTGGGTTGCCTCGCCCAGCCCTAATACATGGGGAGGGCTTACTCTTATTTCAACATGACATACTATATTTTGTCAATATCCATGAGGGCCTGCTCTTTTCTGAACAGAAATGGAGGAGGAATGAATGGCAGGAGGGAGATGTGAAGGAAGGCCTGGGAGAAGAGGAAGAAGGAGAAACTACAATAGGAATGTAAAATAAATAAATTAGAAAATTGGTTGAAAAAGACTACTTTGCAGCAAATATATTTCTTTATTAGTTTGCTGAGGTCATCTTTTAAAAGCATTACAGTGTGAGGAACAAAATCCACAGAAAGGCATGTTATCTGTTATGAATTACAGAAATCTGGGGTAGATGTATCAGTTGGTCTAGCTTTGAGAGTACAAGGAACGGATCTGTCCCAGCTATTTCCTCTCTGCCTGAGTTTTTTCATGTAAATTTTCATATATATATATAATTTTTGCACTAAGCTATAATAAGTCAGAGCCTACTAGAAGGACTGCACTTTGACTTGATTACATCTAAAGACCTTATTTCCAAGCAATGTTCCTTTATGAGCTCTGAGGTAATGATTTTTCAGTATAGAAATTTTAGGAAAAACAAGTAAATAACTAACAATTGTCATGTGTAAAAACAAAGAATGAGGGAAGGAAATTTAGATTGAAAACGTTTGTTGCTTTTAAAAAGAAAATTTTTTTTTTACATTTAAGAATCATGGTGAAAGAATTGAAAATCCTAGATCAACAATGTTATATAAAAATTTTAAGGTATTATATAAAATGTTAAAGGTAGTTTCTTGAAAGTGGCACTGTCTCTCAAACCCTATTGTTGTTGTTAAAATTTCTCTATAAAGTATATTTTCAAATGAAGATGCAATTTCATTTTGTATTATTGCATAATATCTGGATAGCTTGAATAGATTTCAGATAAATTTGGCTCTGTTCAAAGAAAAGTTGCAGTTAATTTAAAACAAGGCCTAATGCAATTCTGATTTCTGTGAACATATTTTTAGCTTGGTTTGTGAGGTCACAAAATAGTACCCAGTTGTTTTCTGCCTGGAAGTCACTTATCATTAAAATTAAACAAACGAGCACTATACAGAAAAGGAAAATGAGAGAAAAAAATCAACAGAGCAAATAATATTCCACTTATGCAAATCACTCTCAGTTCTATTTCAATGCCAAAAATCAAGCATGGCTACAAGGCTGTTCCATAAACAATAGATAACACAGCTGTTCCTCAAACGGCCACTTTAAAATTCCCTTGTATTAATTAGGAAACTAATTCTAGAAAGAAGGAAAAAAGCTTTAACCTCCATTGATTACCTTAGAACACACTCCAATAATTGTTGATGAACTGCCTCAATCATGGTAGAAAAATGAATTTGATAGTTAAAAATTCAGATGCCTCTGAGCACAAGGAGTCTCCCCAGGTTCTTGCTACTGCACCCAGAATGCCCAGTTTTCTTCAGAGTTCATTTGTTTTTGTGAAACTTCACAGCTCAAGCAACCAGCAGATTTTTCCATGTGCTCAGAAGACCAGAAATAAATGTGTGCATGCATGGTTAGTCTTGCATTCAACATATTGGAAGCTATTTGATCCAGAAGCAAATAACTGTTTCCTGGAACAATCTAAACCACTGGTATACCTCACACTAATTAGTATAAAGTCTAGCATTTTTTTCCCAGTTGCATCTCATTGTGCATGGAGAATTAAAAGATTATTCAGATGCAGCTTGCTTTATAACATAAATTATTGACTATAAGGAAATTTGTGAGGTAATATAAAGAGAGGCTATATAATCTTGAAATTCAGGGCTATATTTTACATGCTTAACATAAGGGGAGCAATAGTTTAGGTTCATAATAATCTCAAATCAGCCCAAAATAATTACTGTTAATGTATGACATGCATAGTCCTTTGCAATTAGTTCCTTAACCTGCACAAGCCTCCTTCAGAATTCTTTCAAGAGAATTAAAATAAATAATGAAATGTAAATAATGCTGCATTTTTCCAACAGAAGCTAGTATATCGTAATCCTATGCAATGTTCACTACAAAGATAACTTAACTTTATGAGTTCAATTAGCAACATGTAAGTTGTAGGAAAAATTTTAACCTAGAAATATCTACACTATGAAAACTTATACAGCATTCTGTGTTGGTCTATGGGGTTTGTTCAAAAACAGCACAAAATCTGTGTTACATTATTCAATTCAACATTAAAAATACTTGTGAGAATAAAATGTCTTCATGATTCATAAGCCAAGTTAAAAAACAAAATATTTTTCCTCAGGAAAATATGCAGTCATATGTATTCTGTAAAAAAGGCCTTTCAAACTTTTAGAAAATGTTTATTAAAAGATACTGTGTGTCGTGCCCTTAAATGGTGCATCTCAGTAAAATTCTGGAAGTTCACTCCTTTATTGGTATAGATTTTAGGGGTAAAAATTATTTCCTATTGCAAAATGTGTCCCCCACAAAACAAAAGATCTTTGTTCACACAAAGCAGCATGATGGCAGGAACAAGACAAAATGTGCCTTCTCATAATAAAATGTTTGGTTGAATTTATTACCTGGAAGCTTTGATACATTGTTTGATTAAATAAGTGATGTTTCCGGATCTCTCAAGTTAATTCCAGGTTCCAGAGAAGGAATCCTTGATTAGACGCATTCATTCATGTTTTCCCAAATCTCCCTACCTCCTGATCCATTTTATAGCTGGATACAAAAGTTGAAGACACCAATTTAAAAATATGAAATTCTAAATGCTTCTTAAAAATGTGAAATGTGTGTCATCAAAATGTTGGAAGTAGAAAATTCTGCCTCATGAAACTATTCTTGAACAATACAAAAATATAATATGAGATTATACCTCAGGTTTTTGTTCTTGCTGCTGCCTTTTCCTTCATAATATGGGGTTCTATAGACTAAATGAAGTCATACTTTAGCTAACTAGAAAGACAAGAGATTGTAGAAGAAGAAAATTTTGTTAATATTTTCAAGCTGAAAAATAGCCAAGTAGACTCTAAATTCTATTTAAATAAAGCATTCTTCATTATATTTAAAGGTAAAATATGGTTGCATAGGTATTATACTATTTTAACTAGTAATGGTAAAATGTAGAAAATTAGTAAAATGTACTTGAGTTCTGTAGTTTATTCATGCTTTATCTAGAACCTTCAGGATTGTTTTTACTAGATTGATAGCCAAGTGTAGGAATTTTGTGGAAGAGGACCACCATGCCCTCTGATCCCAAGTGTAGTCTGGTTTTTATGTCTCCAATGGAAAATAATTCAAAACAGGGTTTATTTATGTAGTCTGGAAAAAATGTGGACAGAAAATATGTACACCTTTCATACTAGAGAATGTACTAAGCACAATTACAAGGACGAAGGGTTGCACTTAATGCTTGGACTTGTAAGTAATATAAGTAATAAACTATCATTTCTCCCCAAATTTTTCTCCTACCTTTCAGGAGTTCTTGGGTGATACCTTTTCCGAGATAAGCAGAGGCCCTTTCAGAAGCTATCATCACCATTATTCGGTCCATTACAAGTAGTTATATTAGATGTAAGAATATTATAAAGCTGTAACTAACAACACAGTGGAGACGATTACTATGGGATATGGTTACTAATATCTTCCTTGGACTTCTCAGTAGTGGATTTCCTGGAGGCTAATTGGAGCCTGTTAAGACTGATACCAATTTTGTTGTTTTCTTAGAGCACTATCCTTCTTTTTATCTGGTCACACTGGCTATCTCACTCCCAGCTAAAAACCTTCTTCCTTGCTTTTCCCAGTGAACCTGGTGCTGTTTTTGTTCCATTACCCATTTTAAACATAATATGTGTTTTAACTATTAATAGTAAAAGTAACTTGACTGTCACCTTAGAGCCCAAATAAAGTTCTCACAATTCAGTTCTGACAACATCTTCTATCCATCACTTCCTGTGTCCATAATTACTTTAACAATGTGTTTTGTCACACCAGAAGATTGACATTGGTGTTCTCTGTGGTTGTACATCAGACAGACATTGACTAAACACTTGAGTAAAAACAAATGAAAAAATGTTCCTGGTAGCTTGTTAATGATATTATAGAATATAGTATAGTCTGTGATACCCATTGCTAACAATGTAATCGCTATAGCAGTAGAAAAGTGAAACATGTTGACAATCAGAGGTTTACCACTTAGGAGCCTCCTCAAAGAATTCCAGCTTTAGGCTGATGAAGCAAAATCAATAGTAACAACAACAAAACCCTTACCTGGTGCTACTTCCAAATAATGAACTGTCCTCTATAAAATACTGAGGCATAAAATCTGTACCTGCTATAATGCTTTCTAATTAAAAAGAACAATTCTATTCAGCTTTATAGACACAACAAAAGCTAGAGTATGCAGTAAAATGTTTTAGAAACTGCAGCTGTCTCTTAATACTGAGAAAAAAATAATTGAACATATTCATTTATTGCTGATGACACATTCTTATTTCCCCCCTCCAAATGATGTCATATCAGAAAACAAACATTCTTGCCAGGGGATAATTTCATTAATTCATGAAGTTATGCGTGAATAAAATGTGCACTCTACTATCAGTTTGTAGTATGCCCATAAAAGAATAGTTAGACTTGGAAGTGCTAAATTGTGGACCACAAGAGAGTTTGGAAACAAACAAAAGAAAAAGAACATTTCAAATATACAGTAAGAATTTAATAAGGAATATTGGGAGTTTCCAAGGAGAATTCCAAGACTAAATTAGGTTCTACTGAAATCCAGGCCCCTTTATGCTCTGTACATCTGTCTCTGATGCAGGAAGAAGGACAATTTTGCTACTGTACACTGAGAAGAATCAGTGGGTGAAATGGGCTCATAAGTAGATATCAAAGGATGGGCTATATTTGATATGGTCAGAATGTTGTGGCTCAAGATATTTTCAGAAAGCAAACAGCCATGCAGAGTGGTACTTGGATTAATGTGTTTCCCAGTGAAAACTTATGAGCCAAGTGAGCAAACAGACAAGGAACACACACCACATCTTTCCTGTTTCCTCTGGCATTCCTCATGCTCCTAGCTCTCACATATGTATCCTTTCTGTAACATGAGTACACGACTAACAGCTTTCCTTTGCAATCCCACGACTATAGACTTGTTTTAAATCTAGGTCTCTGTGTGACGTAACCATGATGCAGTATCATCAGTTTGGTTGGTGCACAGAACTTTGAATTCTATGGTTTAACCCACAGGCCTTGAAGAGTAAGGCACCTTTGCAAATGAGTGGCCATTTCCCAGCTTATGCTTTCTGTTCTGTTTTCCTGTAAATGTAAATTAGAATTAGGAAGGAGGGGGAATGTAGCTGTCAATGTTTACACTAATTTGTAGTACAAGATGCAATTTTAAAGAGGGAAGAGAAGAGCTAAAATGATCTGAGGCTTGCATTAGCCAGCCAAGGGAATGCTATTAATTGGCATCTTCTGTACACTCAGAGCCTTTAAGAAACAAAACCTCTCTGGAAATGTCAAGAGAGCTGGCTTTCTTATTCCTTCTCTGGATGTTCTTAATAATTTAATATTTTAGAGTTGATTATGTTCATAGAGGTTGGAGTGCCTAATCTCAGTTTCAATGTTTATTCTCCTTTCCTTAAAGCAGCATTTCTTCACACAAGAATCAGTTCAAATACCATCATTCCAAAAATCACAACGTCATTATAGCAACCATGAGCTTCTATGAAGAGAGACAGCACTACCTTCAAAGTAGATCACAGCCTTAGTGCAAACGCTCACTCAAATATCAAGGGTTCTAGAGACCAGGTTCTGGAAAGGTGGGAGAATTAAATTTCTTCCCTGCACCTGCTTGCCCATGGCTTTAACATGGAAATTAAGCTAGAAATTCCTGCTATAAGTATAAAGTTAAAATTTAAGTCAATGAAATTTTGAAATGTACTGAGAATATGAAGGGTTTTCTAATTTCCGTTTCACTAAAAGGTTTTATAACTAGTATCCTCAGGGGAAATGCTATTATGAACCTGAATAATGGTGCTAGTATCCTCAGGGGAAATGCTATTATAAACCATTTTGAGACCTGTCAAAAACCACACTGGAAAAATTTACTGATGTGTTATTCAATGCAAAATAAAGTACATTTATTCTTATTCTTGTGATAATAGAGTAATGAAGTAGTTGGGGGTGGATACTGTATAACGCAAATGTGAGGACATTCTAGAAGTTGCTTCACTATAATTCTCTACCACAAATATTCCCAGCATTAAATAAAAATTGTGTGTATATATGAAGATGTGTGATAATTTCATCAACCTTTCTATACCTTAGATGGATGCTTTGCTGGGAACCAGAACGTGAGACAGGTATTTGCCAGAGATAGTTACTTTAGATTGTTCTCAAGATACTACTTCAGAGACAATGAAGAATGAGATAAGAGTGGAAAGAAGCCAATAAAAACATGCTTTATTGAACCCATAGCCTTCCATGTTTAACCAGGGTTTCATACTGAGACACTGCAATATCTAAGTAAAATATGTACCTCAACATTGTTACAACACAACAAGAGAGAAAAGAGAAGTCACCACTGGCTACTGGTGATTTTTAAGTGATTCCATCAATTGTTAGCTTCCTTTCACTTCTTTTTAATGTATTCAAAAATTTGACTGTTTCCTTGGAGACTTTTCCTGAAGCAACACTGAGTGCAGTTCCTGAATAAGGGAAATAACATAGAACAACTGATGGGAGCTGATGTTAAGATATGGTAGTATAGGCTAACACCTCAGCAATACCTGAAGTGGGGGGATCTGACCTGAATATAGAACCCCTGGCCTCTGTATTCTGGTCCATAATTCCTGCTGATTTGGTCAGGTTGGTTCTAGAGACCCAAGGTAAGACTCCTCCCACCATCCACTAAAACTCTTTAAACCCTAGCCAACAGCCCTAAACTGCACACCTCTCCTTGACTCCATACTCTTGCCAATGACTTCGGCTAAATACTTCTGCTTTACTGAGGCCAGACAAGTTCTCAGGACCGAAGGTAAGATGCTGCTCGCTGTTAGCTAACACTCACGAAAGGTTGCCCAACAGCTGCCAGGTGAACCCTTTCCCCTGAGCTCCATATCCTAGCCCACAACTTTGACAGAGAACAACTTTACTGGAAGCCATACCTTACAAGGAATCCAAGAGAAAAAGCATTTATACAGAACCCCAGATGCCACACAAGTACTTATCACTGGTGAGGCTAAATTAGTATCCAAAACACCAGAGGTCTCACAGGCCACGAAAACCCCAGTAGAGTCATTCGACTGGATTGGAAGACTCACTAGTCATCAGAACACCTGACCATTTAGACCAGAAGACCAAGGAAGAAACAGAAAACAAGGAAGAAAACACCCATTTAAAAAGACAAACTCAGGAATCAGCAACCACACCTATAATCATCCCAAATCCAGATGTTTGAAGGCCAGTGTAAGAATGCAACCAAGAATAGAAAGGGCAATATGACATCACCAGAGCCCAGATATCCTACAATAGCAAGACCTGAACATTCCAATGAAGATAAAAC
The DNA here is from genome assembly GCA_028555095.1 of Dicrostonyx torquatus. Classification (NCBI taxonomy): domain Eukaryota; kingdom Metazoa; phylum Chordata; class Mammalia; order Rodentia; family Cricetidae; genus Dicrostonyx; species Dicrostonyx torquatus. The sequence continues at coordinate 1,900,817 of JAQHUG010000203.1, forward strand.
ACAAGAAAAAAACCTTAAAACCACCTTTTTTTTCTGTTTGTGCTTGCCAATATTTGTTGTTTTTGATTTTGTTTTTTTCTATTAAATGTATTCATTTATTATATATTGCAACTGAAGTTTTTCCTCCCTCTTCTCCTCACTTAGCTGGCACTGCCCCAAATCCTC
>JAQHUG010000203.1:1982609-1992844 GCA_028555095.1 Dicrostonyx torquatus
AAAGAAGTCAGCCTCAGAGAAACACAAAAACACATCTTTCTACAAAGTCACAATTAGTTAATACTATTATTCCTAATCTACTATTGGAGGATGGTGTTGAGGTATTTAGAAAATGCAGCCTCTCAAATTTAATTTGATATGCTATTTCACGGAAATGATCTATTGATATAGGTCTGAATGCTGTGGTTGAAGAATGGTAAACAACTGGACATGGGCCTTTGCAGCTCTTGATATTTGTTTAATCTACTATATAAACAAGACTGTTTTTTCTTCTCTGGTAGTAATTATGGAGAATCAGATGTTTACGAGAAATCTGTAGAGGCCTTTATTTCAAAGTCATATATTATCAAAGCCCTGGGAAGGTTACCCTCTAGATATACAACTTCCTGCATTTCTTTAAGACTGAAGCAAAAGAATGAAATGAGGACAGTATTCAATATAAGAAATGTAGGTCTCATTTACCAAGAAAGCACACATCTATTTGTACAGCCCTAGCACTTAAGATTGGGTCCTTAGATTTGATTCTCTAATCAACGGAAACAAAAAAGCTCCACTGATGGTTTCCTGAAATGTGATATAAGCAATTCTTGCCAGTGAGTAGACATCAAAACAAGACTCTGCGAACCGGCAATGCCACTAAACTTCAGCATAGAGGAAATTCAATAAAACATGCATTCTGACACGAAATTACTTTTAACGATACTTTAAGTAAGGAATAACATTGGAAGGAATGCGGAACTAAGTATCACATTTTAGGTTTTTCCTTTCCCACCAAGTTAGGAGGAGTATAGCTGAATGGGTAGATTGAATAAGTACAGACAAGTGTTTAGAACTGTTAATAGGAGAAAATTTCTCAATAAAACAATTTCTTAAAAACCAGAAGTAAAAGGAGGAGGAGAAGAAGACAATGAGATATTGACAAGGACAGTGGGATTCAAATTCCACACCCCCTCCCCCAAAAAAGACTGGACAAAAGGTATTTTGAGAATCATAGTTTCATTAAAATGAAAAAAAAACACACACACACAACAAAACAAATGACATCCTAGAATGTAATAGCTGGTCCTCAAACTGTTAAGGTAAAAGAAGGTAAACCAGATACCCACATTGAAAAACTCCCTAGTTGTTATTACTGTGACTTGGCCCTTGGATAGCTTAACTGTAAATGAAATATTCTGCCCGTTTCTCTATAAGACAATGATTAAAATACTTGGTAAACTATTCTCACTGGTAGTTCCCATATTAGTGCTGAAGAAGGATGATGCAAGATTGGGGATAATTAATAGTGGAATCTTTTAAATGTTAGGTAATGAATCAACTGAATAGAAGGCTACTGTTTGAAGATCAAAATTTCTCATTGAAATTCATAAACATTAACCTTGATCAGTAAATAATTTATAGAACTGACTTTTAATTAAAAGCAATAAAATATTTTAGTGAGGTACACCATTTAAAATAGCTAATTTCTGAAAAAAGATAAGATGACTGAAAAATTATTTGGAAAGCAACTGGGACTGTTCTAATGAAGGGAAATGACCATCTTTCTATAATATTCTTCTTAATTATATATAAAAAAATCTAAGGATCTTTCCAAAACATCTTTATTCTGTTTACCTGCTACTTGCCTTCCTATACCTAGATCTGTGCAGAATGAAGCACACTTAACTCCCCATCATTTCTTTTGAATGTGATGCCCTGCAGAGCTGTCAGGGAGGGTATTTCCAAAAGGGCAAGGCCATTATAAAGGAAGCACACTTGAAATGAGCTATCAAGTTCATGGATGAGCTTTCCCCTCTACCTTACCTTCACACAGAAAGACACTGTTAAACTCTGACAAACAATGGTTTATAGGCAGCAGGGATTGTAGATTCAGAAAATCCTACTTTTAAGTTTCAGAACACATTCAAGAGTGAAGAAATGAAATCCCCATTGTGTCACCTGTGGGTAGCCAGGCTTCTGAGGGAAAGAGATCTAGATTCTTCTTTCTCTCTCTCTCTATTTCAGTCTTTCTGTCCCTGTGATATTCAGGCTCCCAACAGAGCTTCAGCTGAATGTATCGAGAACCTGCCTTGAAGTGCACCTTTGAACCCCAAAAGAAGCCTCTCTACCTTCCACGGAAAGTAAATATTTCTTGGCTCTCCAAGAATTTTTGTTAGAAAAATCCCTTCTATCTTACCTGTGGTCATGCACTCGTAAAGGACTCTGTAGCCGAATTTGACAGCCTCCATCAAAAGATGAAGTTGAAAGAATCTTTGAGAAGTGGTATTTTCATCAGATAAGATTGATTCTTCCCTCTCGCATTCCACCTCTGGCATGACCCTAGAGTGTTAACCACAGCAGAGTTTGATTCTGATTCTCTGAGAGAGCATACAACTTGGTGCCTTCAACAGACAGATCGCACTATATACATTATAGAATAGCTGTCTTAGAAAAGCTGGGTAGGAAGGGCTTACCAACTGAAAGAAATCTGCAAGGGTTATAGGAACTACTTACATCAGGTTCCTATATGGTTGGTGATGTTTATGTCAATTTCTAAAATATTAGTCTAGTAAACTAAGGCTAGTAGTTGACAGAGCTTGTTCTCTGTAGTTTAAAAAAAAACAATTTCGCTAGGATTTATATTTTCAAGTCTGTGATCCAGATGGAAATAGAAGATGTGTATTGGTTTGCTGTTATTCATAAAAGCCTGAGAGAGTATGAAAATATTATAAAGCCTGAGTTGATCTTGACTTTCAAGAAGTCAAATACAAGAACAAAATAGAGAACAAATACAAAAATGAGAACACTAGCAGAATTTTTTATAAAACACGCAAACACACACAGTGCTTGAAACTATGTATTGGCAATAACTGGATAAATATAGTAGCATAATTTTTATAAAACACACTCACAATTTCTCAGAGTGTTTGAATGTATGTATTTTTAATAACTTTATTAATACAATAACATTACATATTTAAATTAGAAGTCCATGGATTTGATTGTAGTATTAATGAAATTGATCTACACATGATAACCTGACTTGATAATTGAAAAGGCATACATATATAGAAAAATAGCCTAGAAACATGAGAAACCATCTAAATGATAAAATACCTAAATACTGACACAAAGAAATAAAAACTTTATTTTTGAATATAAGTGTACACATCTTAGCACATTATTAATATTTTAGTTTTTCTTGCACATATGTCTATGTAGCATTTATATGCTTCGTATCCATGGAGGACATCAGATCTGCTGGAACAGGAGATACAGACAGTTGTGAGTCACTGGAAATCAAACCCAAGTCCTCTAGAAGAGCAGCCAGTGCTCTTAACCACTGAACTATTTTATTAGACCGTCCACCTTAGTTGAGACAGTATGCATAACTGAATCTGGACTTGACTGGTTCTTCTAGACTAGTTAGACAGTCCAAATATACATCTATCATCTATCTCTTCATCTATTTTCACCTCTACAGTACAAAGATTTTTCTATGTATTCTAATAGCTCAAACTCAGGTCCTTATGTCCCTACAAGTTAACAAATGAGGTATCTCTCTAACCCAAAATGCATATATTTTAGGCTTTTATTCCAGAAAGTTATGAGCAAGACTAAGGGATTGAATTTTGACAATTAGAGGGGACTTGATGTTTTTCTTCACTTTCAGGATAAAAAAAATTTGCATTTTTCCTTATGTTCTCCCACCACCAAGATTTGAGGAAAATTTCTAGAATTTAGTCTTGCATGATCCACTCTCACTTTCTTCTCTTTAGAAAACATACTAGATACCATATATAGGGGAGAATCAGAAATACTTTACTCATGTACTTTACTTTGAGTGTGTTTAAGTTCATAGTTCATAGTTAGTCTTTCCTGTATGTGTCCTACTAGATTCTGCTTTGTATTGTCTCTAACACTTTAGCTGCTCTGTGAATTTACATCTTACAGATGTTTGGATTTATGGTAGCTCTTTCTTTTGACAGGTCACTATTAGATGAGCTATGTCAACTATTGATTTTATGAGAGCATATGTTTATCAGGCTAGTTCTCTCCACAAGACAAAGCATACTCCCTGCATGAGATCAAGGTTACCAAAAATGATCTGCCTATTTGAAGATCACACTGTTCCTATCTTCAGAGATTCAAGTAAAAAATGTATAATTAAAAACAACACTAACATTTTTCTTTTAGTAAATTACCTATAGAGAGGCTATAAAATTGTGTTAGCATTGCATAGTGAAGGAGAAGCATACTCCACTGGGAGAAGAGAAAATAACAACTTGGAAGAGAGCATTAGACTTTCCTAAATGTACTCACGAAATTTCACCTGGAACTCCAGGCTGTACTGTGACTTTTCCATTGCCTATACCTGTTTCTTTTATGTAAAGGCAATACCAACCTAGACTTTCTGTTGTAAAGTTCAGGACATTGTTTTCTATATGGCAAAATTTAAAAACATTGACTATGGAATCATCAGACATTTGAACTAGCAATTTTGTTGGTTCAAAAGACATGGTTAAGACAATGTCATATATAGAAAACATTTTATGGTGTTGAAAAATATATACGTTAACAGTAAATACAGAGTACCTAGCATTTAAATGAACCACACAATAGTATATTGTATCTAGACTTCATTATGTACAAAATTATATAAAGATATTCTTAAAGCTGTGCAATAGGAATAGCAGACATTAGCAACATGAAAGTAAAGCTTATTTCTTTCCTCCAAATGTATTATCATCAAATCGGATAGACACGACATACACAGTTATATAGTTCTGTGTCATCAGAAGAGTGTGAGGAGTAAGGGCTAGTGAGTGCTAAAGAGGATATGAGAGACAGTCTTATGAACTTGTGTGAGTGAGGATCAGAAGGGACATCAATCCTACAAAAGCAAACTGGGGAAGTATATGATTGCAAGTCAGGAGCTCATGTCTGTATTTGACTGGTAATTCTGAATCTGCTAAAAGACTCACATTAATTTCTCAGTATGGCTTTTATTGTCTTACTAGACACTTTGGAGATGATTCTCATCCCAACAGAACCATTATCATTCTGAAATATGAGAACTAATGGATATATTTACTAAATAGAATTAAAATCATCCTCAAGAATATGAAGAGAATATTAACCCCTAGACCTCCAGGGAGACTGACTAGAAGACAAGAGTTTTCAACGAAATGAAAGAGGCACTTCTGGTGATGATTCCAATGCTAGAAAAATCTCTTTTATTTCAAATGTAGTTTCCAATGAAGTAAAATTGTGAATTAGTAGCACATTAGCCTGTAGTTTGCCTTCCACTCCCACTCCATGGGGGTGGGGGTAAGAGGGCTCAGAGTAAACAGAGCAGACTCCAGGAGTCAGGCAAGTGACAGAGCAGACTAGGTTATTGTAGGTGTTAGGCCTATCTTTCTACGCCCTCCCAAGACCCACAGGGCATCTGTCATCTGGAGCTGTGTTGTCTATCCTTCATTGGCTCCTGCCATATGATGTCATGGCGTCATCAGTCTCCTGGGCTCCAGGGATGGAATTTAACCCTGTTCATGCATGCTCGACTGGCCCTGCCAGGCTTCCTTCCAGGCAGATACAGCCAGTTTCACAGTTTTAGCCTGTGTTTGGCCTTTTTCCATATCAGCCCATTCAGACTTTTATCATGAAGCACTAGACACTGGGCAGCTCATAAGCAATTGATTTTTTTTTTTTTGCACTTGGGTCTATAAACTGAAAGCTCAACCTGGATTTACTTTGAAATTCAGTGATTACCAAAGGAACAATTACCTCTTTCTCTGTCAGTCACATTGGTGGAAAGGCAAGGGTTTCTCTGTGGCCCTTTTAACAAGGTCCTTAGTCCCAATAGCCACATATAGTTAAGGATAATAATGAATGTAGCTCAACACAAAGTCATAAACATAGGACATGAAATTTTTAAGATATTTATATTTTGTTTTGTGATTCTATAGCATCATTCTTCCATTTGAACTTTGAAGATCGAAAGGTCAGTTCACAGTTTACACATATCTGAATCACTTCCCAAAACGTTCTAGTAACTTTTATCTTTAAAGTTCTAGTAACATTATCTTGTAACTTATAACATCATTATACATAATGGGGGATAACAACATTGAGACTCCAGGAGACAGTTTCCTCTTAGAAGGTCAAAAAAGTGACCAGAGAGCCAGGCGGTGGTGGCACATGCCTTTAATCCCAGCACTCGGGAGGCAGAGGCAGGCGGATCTTTGTAAGTTCGAGACCAAAAAAAAAAAAAAAAAAAAAGAAAGAAAGAAAGTGACCAGAGAATAATTCCCAGGACTCACAACTGGGTTGCCCATCATCTTAGGGAGAATGGGACGTAATTTGTTATTTAATAGTTAGCTATGCAGTATATTCTCAGGGTACAAATTGTGAGAACTGAAGGAATCCTTTGGTTATCTAAAGCTGAAGAATCTAGACTAGCCTGCCAATCTAAGTCAAGAAAAGTCTAAGTCTAAGTATTGAAAAATAGACATATCTGTAGAGTTATGCATTCATTATCATTGTATTGATTGTCATTTAACAAGTTTTACACCAAAGCAGTATGGCTACAGAATATAATGTGGGGAAAACCACTAATGTAGAAATTGTAACACAAATAAGGCCTTTCAAATTATAATAAATAAACATGCTTACTACCACTAAATTACTTTCTTATTGTACTTGAAATGCTTAGGGCTATGGCACTAATTAACTTTGGGCCTTCCTTGGTATGGAAATGTAATTAAATCTCTAGAGTTGTATATTAATTATGGTACAGGCTTAAACAATTTAGTGAACACTTATTCTTTCAGAGGTTGATTATTTTTGGCAGAAAGTGGCAGAATTACTTTGCTTCAAATTTAACAAATACTAACAATCTCTCAATTTCCTCCTGTGACTTTATCAAAAGAGTATGGATTTGAGAACCAGAGTACTAATGGAGTGACAGAATTAGATTTTATTTCATGACAGCAAAATGCCTGACAGTCACATATATCTTTGATACAGGTAATTATGTATTGAATAAATACATATATATTTAACATTGTTAATTTTATGGTTAGATATGGTCTAGCTGTTTTTTGCATTTTGTCCTAATATACCCAGGAATATGTGCATTGAGGGTTTTGTTTCCTGGTGTTGAGGGTCCTTCTGTATTTGGGTGGCTTTCATTGGTTAATAAAGAAACTGCCTTGGCCTTTTGATAGGGCAAAATCTTAGATAGGCAGGGAGGACAGAATTCTGGGATAGGGAAGGCTCAGGGAGAGCCTCCATGAAATCGCCAGAGTCAAACATGCTGAATCTTTCCCTGTAAGACATCTACCTTATGGTGACTTTCAGACTTTTAGACACGGGTTGATTCAAGGTGTAAGAGTTAGCCAACAAGAGGTTAAAGCTAATGTGCCCAGCAAAGTTTAAATGAATACAGTTTGTGTGTAATTATTTCAGGTATAAGTTAGCCAGGACCAAAAGCAGGCCTGTGGCCAGGAGCTGGGAGCTGGGAGCAGGAGAACACAGCTCCCACATCCCGCTCCTCCTCATGCAACAGTTTCCCTGGTGACGATATTGGAAAGTAGTGTAATATTTAAAAATTAAACACTACTGTAAGATATATATGTGTCTTACAAACAAATCAAGGTTTTTTGTCTTCAAGTATTTGTTAGTTCTGGTAGAGAGTGGTTACATAAAGAATATGCTTAACCCCATCCTTCTGACATTATTTCTTGATTTAAATTGTCATTCTTTCACCAATAGGCTCACATCCATCCCCCTACCACTGAGACTTAAAACCTGAAAATAAAATAAAGTATGGAATTAAATTGTATCAGATAAGTTGTTACACTGACTAAAGTTGCCTATTAACATTTCCCTTTTAAAAGTGAATGAATTTACTATGGTTGCTCCTTAAATTTAAGGTGAGTACTTGTTCTTAAAGTGCCTGTAACATGAAATAAACTATGACCATCAGAATCATTAAATCCAAGTAACTCAAACATGGTTCAAACTGAAGTTTGTTACTTCCACAAAATAACATGTTATTGTTGTAATTAGTCTCCATTTGCTGTGCTTGGAACTGAATGAACATAGTCCAATGTTGCAGATGAATAAGGAAGTTCTAGCAGTATAAAAGTCTTTCCTGGGCTAATATTGATATTGATTATCATGTGAGTGCCTATTAAATTTTAAAGTTTGCAGAGTACAAAAGAAAAGCCATATTATCTATGTCAAGCAATTTCTAATATCAATGGTAAAGTACCTGACAATAAATACTGTTTAAGACATGTAAAAAAAGAAATGCTTGCCATCTGTATAAGAATTCAGAAAAGAAAAATTGATAAGGCTGTGCTATTTAAGATGATAAGGAAATGTGATCTGTATCCTGTGTAACTTTTTTTGTTATGAAGTTTGGAGGCCTATAAATCTAGTGAAAAGTATTGTACCATGATACATTAAGATGTGAAATTGTGTCATAGTAATTATAGTCACAGTGAGAATAACGGAAAGTAACTACAGATCATGAAATAGTTTATTCTAATATTTTGATAACATTATACTCAAGTTTTTTCTTGTATGAATGAGGACGTAAAATGTTTACATAGAATATTGAGCACTTTAAGCATATTGACTTCTATTCCAAAAATGTGAAGAAAGTGAAAAAGAAGTAGAGAGAGAGAGAGAGAGAAGAAAGGAGGAAAAGGAGGGGGAAGAGAAGGTGGAAGAGGAGGACAATGAATGAGAGAGAGGAGGATTTTTGTTGAGCCAAAGCTAGGAGTCATATCCAAATGACAGTTTTTTATTATCTTTCTATTTGATCTTCATCAACAGACAGCAGAAGCAGAATTTCTGAAAGGGATCTGAGGGTAGGATGTTTTGATATTTTTTCTTACTTCTATGTCTTTTTACACAGTCAAACCTTGCTGGATGGCCCACACTATTATCGACTTCTAATGAGGAGAGAAGTGAATACCAGACCTTATAAAGGAAACATGCTGCCTCACATTATTTTAGATAAAACATGTTATTTTTCTAGAGAGCTGAGGGCTGCAGCTGCTTCTTAGCTGAACACAAATTTTGTAAGTGCATCACCAGGCTCTCCTAATACTCCATCCTGTTTATAATACCCTATATAATAACTCAGCAGATAGAAACATCTTCAAAGTACAATGGCACAAATATAGAAAATTAAAATACCCAACATACTAGTCACCCGAAGACAGGTAAAAAATATTTAGTAACTGTGTTGTGATTAATTATGTTAAGGTGGTGAGGCATTACATTACAAAAAACAATTACTATTTGTAGTACATAAGAGCCATAGATATAAATGAAAAGAATAAGGAGAGCAACTGAATATATGTAAGCATATGTCTATGTGTGGATGAAACACTGTATTTGCTATTCAAAAAGCAATGAAACCAGTAATATTTAAATTATGAATCACAAAAAGGCATTATTTTGCTATATGTATCACTCTGACTTTTCAATAACAAATGCATTATATAAAGTGAGAGAATAATAAAACTGTTTCAAGTAAAAAGACACTGGCTTTGCAAATGAAGGTACTGAGGCTCAGCAAAGTTTGTTACTCCCAGAAAAGAGTTGTGTGTCATCCACAGAAGCTCTATGTATACTCAAGATCAAGGGTATGGCTTCACATTTGGGTTATCAAGGGCAATGTTCTGAATCTAGAATTAGAGACTGTGTTTAATCAAAACAAATCATGGTCTTTGGAACACATGAAGACAGGCCTAACTCACGTGAGAATCTCAGCAAGAAGAATCTGTTTAGTTTTGTCCATGAATCAACCAAGTATTTTAATGCTGAGGCTCATGGGTTAAATTACAAAAGTCAGAGGTAAGAAATATATTCCTGTTATTTAGACAGTAGTCTGATATTCCTGAGTATCAGTTTTTTTTAAATATTTTAGGGTTTATTTAACTTTATTTTATGTGCATGAGTGCGAAGGTGTCCGATCCCCTACAACTGGATCTTCAGACAGTTATTAGCTGCCATGTGGGTGCTGGGAATTGAACCTGGGTCCTCTGGAAGAGCAGTTAGTGCTCTTAACCACTGAGCCATCTCTCCAGCCTCTGAGTAGCAGTTTTTAAGCTTATAAAATATGATAATTATGTATTTTATATTCAGTGTAGTTTAAATATAACAGTAGTTACTTCTGCATGTTTGATAACATAGATCTATATAAAAGTATACATGAAATACTATACAATTATTTG
>JAQHUG010000203.1:2096624-2111391 GCA_028555095.1 Dicrostonyx torquatus
ATAATGAATAAATAAAAAAAGTCAATTATTTCATGCATAGTAAACTTTTAAATTGGTACCTAAGTGGCTCTTTATATATTAAAATAAATGTTTGTGTTTATTAAACACAATGTTTGTGTTTATTAAAATAAATGTTTATATATAAAAATAAATAAACAACAAACAAGCATAGGAAATTCCTCTCATTTTATCACCTGAGAAAGGGAAAAAGAGGAATATATATATGTATATATATATATACATATATATAATATATGTACTCCAAATACATCCTAGATTGCTTGTAACCATTGAAGTCAAACCCCAAATATGTTGATTATTTCTTGCTCTTTGGGCTATACACTTGACAGAAGACAACTTATCTTCTGACCGTAATAAGTTGGTGACTGTTAATGTCATTAATGTCAATATATGAACTATCAAAAAGGTTATACAGGTTACTGTCTTATTTTTAACCACCACTGTAGATGATGACATCAAGAAGTAACAAATGTGGTCAGAACTTGAATGTCTTTGATTCCTGAGCAGTGAAAATGGGATGATAAGAATCCAATAATTGTTATCAATTTTATTTATTGTTCTTTTTTAATTGATTAGACACTGAAGCTGCTATGCATTTTTCTCTCATCCCCTCCCTTCCTCTCCACTCCCTTTAAACCCTTCCCATGGTCCTCATGCTTCCAGGAGATCTTGTCTTTTTCTACTTCCCATGTAGATTTGATCCACGTATGTATCCCTTAGGGTCCTCATAGTTGTCTTGGTTCTCTGGGATTGTGAATTATATCTGATTTCCTTTGTTTTATGTCTAAAAGCCACTGGCGACTGAGTACATATGATAATTGTCTTTCTGGGTCTGGGTTACCTCACTCAATATGATATTTTCTAGCTCTATCTATTTGCTTGCAAATTTCAAGATGTCATTATATTTTTCTGCTGTGTTGTACTCCATTGTGTAAATGTACCACGCTTCTTAAATAGTAACAGTAAGGTACACAAGGCAACAGTCAGTACAGAAAGATTTTGAAACAAGTTAGGTTTCAAGCATAAAGAAAGATGGTTGAGAAGACTGAAAACAGCAACAACAACAACAAAAAAAATACAGTAACTGATGAGAATTCAATTTATTCAATTTTGGTTTTTAGATGATAATTAAAATTTTTCTCTCTTTCCTTTCTTTCATCCAGGTTCTCCAATTTGATCCCCCAGCCAGGTTTCTTCAAATGTATGACCTCATTTTTACACTAATTGTTATTTAAATTGTAAAGAATATATATGTACTCAGGTGGTGATGGCACACGTCTTATACCAGCACTCAGGAGGCAGAGGCAGGCAGATCCTTTGAGTTCGAGGCCAGTCTGTTCTACAAGAGCTAGTTCCAGGACAGGCTCCAAAGCTAGAGAAACCCTGTCTCGAAATACAAAGCAAAACAAAAAGAATATATATGTAGATTTGTATTCCAAAATATAACTTATTCAGTCCATATATTGCTGCCTGTATGAACGTTTTTATGGCTGAGTATTTGTTACTGACCAACCTATTACTTTGCTGTTTACTGAGGAAGACTATCTCTCCAGTTCCCTGCTGTTTTTCCTGGCCTACAGATCTTTGTGTAGTGTTGCGGCCTCATGGGCTTTCCCTTCCGCAGTGGCATATTTGTTGGTGTCATCATTTTTCAGCTTACATTTGGGGAGTCCTGTTGTTAAGACTTTATTTTATGCTTTTTTTTCCTTTTTTAGAATGATTTTTTATTACAAAATGAAAAGACTAAATATTTGGGTTAGGAGCATAAATAAGTATATAAGAGAAGACCTTCAGACACATAGTCTGTATGATTGTAAAGATTGCAAAAGAAATAGAATTTAAACCTTGATCCAAAAACTCATGAACAACTCTTGTTTCTAGTTGCATCTAAACATATTGATATGCCCTGACAGTATTACATGATGTGAAAAAGAAAGAAAGTTTAGATTATGTAAATAATCCAAAGGCGATTCAGATATCAGTTACATACCTAGGACAATTTGTTAGTTGTATCTATCACAATTTTAATAGAATATTTTTACTTATCTCTCACATTGAACTAAATAAATAATACAACTGAAAGATATTAAATAGAAAGTTTTAACTGTAGATTAGAGACACTAATCACAGAATACATGGACTAGATGACAATTCATCAAGAAAATTTGATTCAGAAAAAAATTAAGCTTATTAATAAACATAAACATACATGAAAAGAAAATAAAGCATATCTTGTGTTCTAATGGTTAAATATTTTCTTTCCTTAACAGAGAAATGAAAATCTCAACATTGTTGGAAATAGAAGAGAAACAAATAAAATACTAGTAATTAGCTTAATGAATTGATATGATGGTTCAGAGTTTAATTGTAGAAAGCAATTGCTCTGAGCAATCACATTCACATGCAATAATACAAACTTTAGCTTCCATGGTATTGCACGCAGTTTCAGGTAGAAGAACAAACAATATGTTATCACCTTCCGATATAAAACTTTCAAAATTATGTGATATATCATTCAAGGGCAAATGTCAGAGGAGGGAGGGAAAACTGTGGCTATGTATAATATTTTAAAATTTTAATAAAAAATTAAAAGCAAAGATTATTGGGGGTTTAAAATTATACTTCTATGTAGTATATTTCTAAAAGTATATTTCTTTGGCTTCCTACATAAGTTACATTTGTAAGATTTATAGTCAATCAATATGAATTAAATGGGATATTTGTGTCTGTTGGCTTGCCAGTGTTTGGAATTAAAAACAAGGCCTTGTACCTTCTGGGCAAGTTCTTTACAGAATGCTTAACAATAATTATTAAGAATGAATTTCTGATCATCAAATTTACTCTCTGAAATTATCAGAGGTTAAGGGAGGGTCAAGTACCTGACACTTTCTGACACAGAAAACATAGGATGACTCCAACTTAAAGGGCTAATTCAGGAGGATATTAAACCCTATAAATGAAGTAAATAAGATGGGAAATTTTATTTGAGAATACAAATGTCAATATCTGTATGTAGAAAAATCATGACTACTCATTATCGATCTATCTCCTATATAATAGCAAAATGTTACTATAACTTCTGAAAAGATAGGTAAATGAGTAACTTACTTGAAATGGCTCAGCTATGAGAGGCAAAGAGCATTCAGAAAGAGCAAGAACTGCTTTAAGTCTGTGCAGCGTAGGTAAGTGAGGAATCCAAAGATCATACGTCGGGAAGACTTGTATGGGTTGCTCTTTGGGCTACCATCTTTTAATACCTGTCACTGTTTAGTTACATTCCAAACTATTACAAGAAGCAATTATGTAAAACCTTACCAAAATATTTTTAATTAAAGGCACACATGCCTACTCATTAATAAAATAACCTTGTAAATATAATCCTGTATGTTTTCAAATATAATTCTAGAAATAAAAATATTTCAAATGTAAATCTAGAAGTAAATTGATTACAAAGATGGTTTTATTGACCTAGAACACTAACAAGGATTCAGAAAATGAGAAAATTATAGGATTCAAAATTAAATGGGTAAAAAAATTATTAATTAAAACTTTCCACTTAGTTAACTGCACTGATTGAAAGATCCATCTAATAAGTTCTTTAGCAATAAGTATGACCAGGAAAGAAGTGGAACTTTTGAAAAACCAGCTGTTTCATTCACAAAAAGTAAAGCCTTCCTGTAGAACAAACAAAATTTTAAATTCTTAGTCATTTGGAGAATCTGGTTTATTTTTAATTTCACGAATTAATTGCTTTACCGATTAAAGATTTAATTAATTCTTCCTCATCAGGTTTCTTTCTCTATCTCTCTCTTCTAACTCTGTGTCCCTCCCTGTCTGTCTCTCTGGATCATATCTATGCCTTCTACATTATTTTATTTTTAAATCTACCGTGTCCATGTATGCACATGTGTGTAGCCTCCCATGGAGGTAGGAAGGTGTTGGAGCTTTTAAAGCAAAAGATACTGCGTTTGTGAGCTGCCACGTGAGTACAGAGAACCAAAATCTGGTCTGCAGCCAGTTATTTAACTGCTGAGCTATCTCTCCAGCCCCCTCCCCCTTTTACAAAGAAAGACCGCATGTAGCCCAATTTTGCCCGAACTTTCATATACTTTCAAGGTTAATCTGGAACAACTAATCCTCCTTCACTTCATCTCTGAAGAGTCAGGATTACAGCTGTTCAACATCAGACCCATTTTTAGTATATTTTGTTTCCTGCTAGTCTTAAGAAGCTTTAAATTAATTATAAAATAAATATAATAATACAAATTGCATTTCCTCAACTTTTAACTTTAATATTAAGGATCGTCCAAATGGCATGCATCATTACACTGCAGTTTCACTTTTATAAAATATCTCAATGCGTATCTGTGTATTTTCTTCATGCTGACTGTATAGTCCCCAGCTCATTTTCTGTCGAAAACATAATCAAAACAACCTGGGGTATATAAACAATAATTAACCTGACATTCCCTAAGGAATTAAAAATATTCTTATCTTGCTTCCTGGCATTAAAGACATTTCTTATGAAAAGTTTTTGCCATACATATATGAACTAAACCAAGACAGATTATCACAGCAGCTAGTCAAATAAGTAATTTTGAGGCATTATCCCTGGAGTTTGAGTGGTACTGTTTGGTATGAGATTATTAACCATATAAAGCACTTTTACTACAAAAAAATCCTAATTAATATTAAATAAAAACAAATAAAAGTAAGTTTGTAGATGAATTGTTGCATCTATTATTATTGGCCCTAGTAATAAAATTTATCTGAAGGCCATCATTTATCGTATTGTGCATGTAGATATATAGCAGTTCATAAAATATAAAAAATTTATAACTATTTTCCTGTGAAGTAGAACAAAAATAAAATTCAACTTTTCAAAGGGTGATTCTCCTGTTGTAGTATGTAACCCTAATAGTTTAATTAAGTTAATACAAACTTGCAAAAAAAAATAAAACAAGAAATCTATGAATTAAATTTAGGAACTGATTAGACCAACACTGAGAAAGGAATATTTTTAAACATTAGTATATTTTCATCTTAGCTAAATATTATGACACCTGAGATTTTGAAACTCACCAACAACTGCACAAAATCTTTTGATAAAAACAAACAGTGTCCTTGTACTAAATAAATGGATGTTAAGCTGAATTTTTTTCATAAATATTTAAATTTATTCATTATCAGGAAAAATAAACTTGTTGCCAACACTTAGAAGTCACATTCATGCAGAATAATATTTTTAAATGAGAAAAAAGAAAACTCAGATTTCCAGAAAATAATTGGACCATAGGAAGTTAACACTATAAATTGGGGAACACAAATTATCAATAAGTTTATATTGAGAATCAGTTTGTCCTCTTGTCATTTTGTGGTAAAGAATGAATGGATGAGCGTATGTTCAAAGTTGGAAGAAAACAAATTGCTATGACTTAAGTATTTGTGCTCCCATAATTTATAAGTTGAAATCTACCGCCCGAAGGAAGGGTCTTGGGTTCCTATCGATGATAATTAGCTGAGGAGGGCTCCACCCTCACAGTTCTGAGAGTCTATTACTGAGATGCTCCTTCTACTCACAGGGACATGACTGAGAGGGTATGCTTGGGGGTAACTTCGAGCCTCCATGTCATACTGAGTGGCTTATACTAGGTCCTGGACTTTCCAGCTTCCAGAATTGTTACAACCTGTCAATATTGTTCATAATTCACTAATTTTGACTCTTTTTTTTATTTCTGCTTAGCAACCACTGCAGACCAAGGGGAGAAAGTTGTGAATCAATTGTCATTTTCCCCATCAGAGAATTCGCTGCTGGGAAACTGTAAACTTTTTGTCTCACTTGGAGGCCATTTTGGAAACTAAGTAAAACACATGGTTGAGGTAGAGTCCTTTGCTCTATTGGTGCATCTTCTCTCAAACCAGGCTTATCTCCCTTTTGAAAATCACATTTGTGCTTTCTGGTTATTCCATGTTCCCACAAGGAAAAAAGACATAGGAGTTACAGACATCATCGTTTTCTTGATCTGCACTGAATGGCCATAAATTTCCTGGGATTCAATGAGGCTCTAAGTAGTTCTCTATCTCAAACATAACAGGTTGTAAATCTGTACTGAGGCATATTTCCAGTGAAGGTATCTCTTTCCATTTTTCTATTATTTTGGTGTCTCAAGTCTGACTGCTAAATTGAGAATGATCCAAAAGGTTCAAACAACATTAATTTCTCTACATCCAATTCTAAATTTTCTTTTTGTCATCTAGTTAATGCCTCACTCTCAATCATAATTTAACTTAATCTCACGGCGTATACTGCAACAGATGTTTTTAAAAATGTTGTTCTTATGCATGTCCAAATAGATTTAATGTTTTAAAACTTTTGAATATTTCCTCTTTGTTCATGTAATAGTGGAAGTTGAATGTTATCTTAGGGATTAGTAGAGGCAAGCAAAGGGACAGGTAGGGGATTCTGTTTCAATGTCATGATTTAATAACTTTAGACTCAGAAAAAATTATTAGTAAAATACACAATTCAACTATTGAGAAATGGAGATACTGAGCATTTCTTAACTTACTACAAACAGGGCTGACAAGTGAGTTTAAATTTCATAGCAGATTGAGCCATAACAATGATGTCTTTTAAAATGTTGACAAGGCATATAACAGGTTCTCAATTTGCCTAAGACAACACACCAATGCTATTCAGCTTTGCGGTATAAGATATAAATGAAGTTATTTATTAGATAGTGTAACTCAAACTTTACCTACACATTAATATAAATGAATTTTATGACTTACAATCCTGTAATCAGCAAAACAAAATAATTGGATCATACTTGAACAGCAACTAGTACTCAATTTGTTTTATTTAGCCTAAAAACACTCATTTGACTCAAATAAAAAATATATTTAGGGTCCCCATACACATATGCTTGTGTACATTAACATACAGCATTCTATTTTTGAAATCTAACAATAAAAATTGAACATTTCAGTAAATATATATGTATATACATATATTCAAGATGAATGTAGATTTTTCTTTTAATTTTAAAACAGTTTTACTCCCATTCCACAGATTTTTTTGTGAAGAGGAAAATTCAAGAATATTTGCACAACACAGGTTGGGTACTTTTAGCTGTCTAGAGCTAATCCTCTGGCCAGGTTTCAGTGTACAGTCTTGGGACACTTGTTCTGAGTTCACAGTGTATGCGATTTGAGAAAAGACTAACGTGATAAGGCTCCCAACTCATAAGGGATCTTTTTGTGTGAGGATGAATGCACATTTCCTGCTTACACCGTGCACACTCATGTAGAGTCCAGAGAGGAATGCTGGGTTTCTGTCTGGTTTTATTACTGTCTCCATTATTCTCTTTGGTTCTGTCTATTGCTAAGCACACAGATTTCAGGTTTTCAGTTAATCTGGCAGGAGATCCTCCTATCCCCTGTTCCCAGTGCTGAAGTTCAGATATGTATAGCCATAATGACTTTTATGTGAGTGCTGGGGACCTGATCTCAGATACTCAAACTTGCAAACCCACACCCTCAATGTCACAGTCATTTTAAAAATTACAGGTTCCAGCTGTTTTGTTTGATTGTATAAAAGCATTTTATAGGCACCCCATTCCCTTTGGTAATGGCATTATCTTACAGTGCTTCAATCTCTCTTTTTCTTTTTCTTTTTTCTATTTTTAGTATACTAGTTACTATAGAAATATACTTTCTTAGGTATCCTTTTGTCTTAAGCAGTGGCTTTGATCAGACCTTCTATTGTACTCCTTCTCAATGGGAGAAAAGCATTCCCCACACCGTTCCAAATTCTCCCGGGCAAATTCTGGACTTCCTGTTCTTTTCTTCTATATTTTGCTTATGAAAGCAAAGATTCTTGACTATCAACCATTTCTTTTTAAAACTCTGATCCAAATTCCCTTGGGCTATTCCATGGAGATTCTGGAGGGCAATGCTGTTTTATTCTGCGATATTAAAATTTACACTTTATTCTTGTAATTAACTTAAGCCATCACTCAACAAACATCAGTTCAAAAAACAGCATGTTTCCTTCACCTTATTTTTAAGTCAGTTTTTATCAGGACATACCCATGCACTTAAATTTACATGTTGTCAAATTTTGGTCATAGTACAAAAGCAACAATCATATAAATTACTAAATGAATTTTTTACATTCCCTTAAAGAATATAAATTAATGAATGATTTTTTAAAAAGGCTATTTATATATAGACTTAATCACATTGTAACATACGTTGTATCAAAAAATTCCTCTGTGTTTTTTCTGGCTTATACCTATATAATCCTTTATATTCTCATATAACCAGCAATGCCCTGCATCAATTGAGAGTCAAATATGAATCTGTCTGCAGACTGAGCAACCACAACCCTATTATCATAATTCTCCAATCCACTTACATGCTGTTTAGTGAATCTGAAGGGATCATTACACAAATGATCAAGCTATTCATCTGTCACTATAAACTAAAGCTGAGTGGACAGATAGATAAATGAGGCAAATATCTGGAGCCCAGAATAGATATGATTTTAAATTTAAAAATAAGGACAAAATAAGTATCAGAAAACGTTGGATGGAAACAAAATATACTAAAAAAAACACCCCAAAGTACCCAATTGCAATTCTTCACCTTCATTAGCTGAGGAATGAAAAGCCAGTTTGAATAAATTTTCCCATCATCATCTGTAGTATCTGTCTGTCTGTTTCTCCATGAGAGTTTTAAGATGAAGCACAGACATGTGTTTTAGCGCAACTCATAACGTGATTAATAAGGGCTGCACAATACAGGATCATAAAACTGCCCTGTATCCTTCATCTGCTCTTCTGGAGCAGTGATTAACCTTTGAGTTTATGAGTAGTTTTGCACTTGCTTCAGATAAAGTATTTTATGAGTTCTTTCCTCCCAGGCAACTTGGATTAAACTTATGAAGTTTAGGAAGATAAGGGCCCATAATGACTGTTCCCCTTGAAATCATAATCATTTTGCTACATCATCTGAACATTCTTTTCACAGACCAGATGGAAACACCAAGACACAGGCAAGACATCTTGCTAAGGTCACATTCCACCCATATGTGTGATTAATGCTTAATTGATTTTCAGGCCCACCTAAAGATAGTTTTTGACCCTGATAAGGCTGAGAATGTGGAAAGACCATTTTTACACCCCATTAATTCCCGTTTGGAATGGTTCCTGACTTTACAAGACTCATTGCCAGCATATTCACTAATGACGGATCATTCCTCAGTGTACAAATAAGGCAGAATCAGGGAAATTTATCTTTCAGTAAATTCCTAGTGAAATAGAAAAGTGCGATTGGGTATATGGAACTTCCATAACATATCTCCCTCCAAAACTAACAAGTTAAAAAAAAATGACTGACTTTGCCAACATGCTATCCTGGAAGTCTACAGATATCTCATTTGTGGGAGGAATGCCTGGTACAGCTTTAGAGGTGGAACTCTGTCTGTAATAAAGGACTCAGAGTAAACTCTGCTTTCTGTGTCCTGTCAGTGTTTATCTTCATGATATTAAAAACAATAACTTTCCTTTTACTTCTCTCACACACAGACTCTAATTCTAGGATCAGTGGGAATCCATTTCAAGCTAAGTCAGCATCTCCATATCAGTTTTGCTTTAAACTTTCTTGTGTTTCTTCTATCTGGATAATGAATTTTCCTGGTGTGCTGACAAATATGGAAAACAGTATTTCCAGACCACACCTCTCACCATGCAATATTATATTTCTCATGATATAGTGTTCTGAAGTGGTGAAGAGGGAAGAGTAGGAGAGAAACACAGATGAAAGGGCAGAGACAGAGGAAGTCGAAGACAGACAGAGAGGCAGAAAAGAAGAAAAGAGAGAATATATGAAACATATTTCATGAAAGTCTACAGTGTTGGGAAACATAAAGTATGCAGGCCCCAGAAAGATCACTTTCAGAGGAGATGGAACAAAATCATATGAAAACAAAAACAAAAATAAATAATTATAAACACTATATCATGATGGGGAATGTATAAGGGCTGGTACCAAGACAGAGTTACAGAAACCAACTGAATCAAAAGCAAAGTAAGAAAAACTTAATAAGACCACCTGCTAGTGCTCTAGATATCCCCTTGACTATTTTCCCATGCAAGTGACAAAGATAAGACCAATGACATTCAGTATGGTTCTCTCACTCACTATATGGTGTCTTATAAGGCATTTTTGCTCAATCATAATTCTTTTTTTATTGTTAGAAGAAAATTTTACATTTACTCCCCTTGTCCCGGGCCCTCCTGCTTCCCCACTAACCCACCACCCTCCCCCTACTTCCNGCTGGGGAAACAAACCACTTTTAAGAGGATGCTGTATGAAAAAGCAGCCCACATTTTCTAGATGTAGTCCTTGTGCCATGCAGCTGGGGTGGGTGGTACTCAACCAAATGCAGCCCATGCTCTCCAGCAATACCTCGGCATCAACCAGAATCCTATTGACAGGGGTACAAGTGAACCTAGCCGAGATTTGATTCACCCTCTCATCTGACATATGTCAGTGTGGATAAGAGAAAGATGCATCCCCTCGATTCCTGTGTTTTGTAAGAGGGGGAGGGCTGTATTCCCAGCACCTGAGAAGAGATTTACCCTTTGTCCCGCCGAGCTCCTGGCTGCTGGGCTAGCTTACATTTGAAATAATTACACACAAACTGTATTCATTTAAATACTGCCTGGCCCATTATCACTAGCCTCTTCTTGGCTAACTCTAACATCTTAAACTAACCCATTTCTAATAGTGTGTGTATCACCACATGTTGTGGCTTACTGACATGAGTCTAACCTACGTCTATCTCTGGTAGGAGCACCATGGCGTCTGGCGTCTTCCCTTCCCTTCTCCCCAGCCTTCCGTTCTGTCTACTCTGCCCACCCATGGGCTGTGGCCTATCCTACAGGCCAGGCAGTCTTCTTTATTAACCAATGAAAGTAACACAAAATACAAAAGAACCCTCCTACACCACCTGTGGCAATTGGGAGAGCTGTCCCTGCCTCTCACTACATACAGCACTCATGAGAGTTGTCAATGCACCTTATATGGGCAACACAGAAGCAGCACTGCTCGAGCTGAGTTACAGAGCATAACTCAGCTCGAGCATTGCTATTTCTGGTTAGTTTTCACAATATGGTCCAGTAATGCAGGCATCCTACAAGTTCTATAAGATAATTTTAGTACAGTAAATTTTTATTTTCTTTTAACACTTAAATTATTTGACTCTAGTCATTAATTTCCATTTGTATTTTCTGCTAAAGCTGACTTTAAAATATTTCAAAACTGGAGGCACCATCATTGTATAATCAGATATTTGTATGGTATTGACACACAGCTTCTTTTCAGTAACTATTAAAGATATGCTTAGTTTTAATTGCCAGATTTCTAACACTTCTCACATAATCAAGGCTGATTAAAGCAACATTCCCTGGTAGGGTGTGAAGCAAATGTGAACCAAAGGTTGTAAAATTCACTATTTGCAAGTGAATACATGTGTATTCCCTATTGTGATATTCTAGCAATCACAATCAAAATGGTGTTTTTTGTATGCTTTCAAAGCATAATTTAAGTGATTAGTTTTTTCTCCATTGTCATGTTCTATGTTATTTTTACTTATATTCTCCTTTGTGTCATTTATTTTATGTTTTGCCATTATTCTTGCTTTGAAAGCTTAAAATTAGATCATGCTATGGAGGTCAGAACTGATCATGCAGTGTTCTTTGTTATTCACAGGAGTGCAGAGCAGCATGGGAGCTCCAACCGGCCATCATTTTTGCCTCCATTCTGAGTACAGGAGCTTTTAACAACTGATCCATGCAAACCATGTATCATAAGAAACAGCTTCTAATACCAGAGCATTCACTACATTTCCATAAATATCACAACAGAACAAAAACAAAATGAGACAGTCTCTATAGAAAGAGCAAAGGGATGCGGTAGCTACAGATATCACATGCTCCGTGCCTATTTAATGCTACATCCCTGTATAGACTCATCAGGAGACTGAGGGAAACAGGGAAGTAATGTCAAAAAAAAATGAATATTAAATTTACAGATTTTGTTTACTGTTCTATAATTGCTTTTCTGATTGTGTTAAACACAAATTTAGGTCTTTAGAATATTTTAATTGGCTTTAAATATTCTCATTTAAGAGAAAACTGTGAGTAAATGTGGCTATAAATAGGCATCTCTAGGTTTTATATTTGTAACTTTTATTCAAGATATAAAAGGTAGTGAGGCCCAGATCTACCTGAGAATGACCCAAGATCACTGCTCCTGTATAGATCAACTTTGAGGCCAGCTAGGATTGTCTCTGTTGTCTAATCCTTGAAAAATGTATCTTTTCTCCTTTCTTCTGGCTTCTCATGTAGCAGATAGGCTACAGCCATGGCAGGGCTGGGATGGGGGCACTTCTTTGGGCAGAGACTATGACTCTATGGAGATGGGTGTCATATATTTCCAGTTTCAAATACTTCTCCCTGTATGTTCTAGAATTGGTCTACATAAGGCTTTTCCTTCCACCTAGCAACAGTGGTTTATTGTTGTAAAAAGAATAGCTTATGACAATGCCTGAATCAGCATCATGGGAAACTGAAAAATATCTGAAAGGATTGAGCAAGCCTGCAGCATTACATTGAGGCTGGAAAGTGAATAAATTACAACCTTGAATTGCTTCCTGAAAGAAGCAATTGGTTGGCAAAAGAACACTAATTGAGATTCTCTCTTCACAACCTTATCAAGTGTATCATCAGCTCAAGTCATCAATCCCTTAACTGAATAAAAATCATTCTTAAAACAGATTCTTGAAAGCTCTGTAAGAGGCACATTTGTCACCTGGGAGGAAACCCTGTGAGGAAAGGGCTGTGTATATTCCCTGCAATAAAATGGTATTTCTTTGGAATCTGATGTGTGCCATATTTCCTCTAAGTGCCGCTTCTTGTCATTCAACTTGGCTTTGAAATTCTCCTGAGGCTTAACACATAGGTAGGGTTTTAGGTTTAAATTTCACCTGTCATTGACACTTTTTACTTTTGGCTTTTAAAAGTGGAACTATTTGCGGCCTACTTTATTGTTAGCACTTTCTAACATTGGTCATTTATATACACAAAAATTATTTGGTTGTTAAAATTTCACTATTTGTAACCTTGGAGATCAAACCCAGGGACTTCTCTACCTTTTCAAGCAACTGCTCCAGCACTGAGCTATTTCCCAGCATGGTTAATAAAGACGTTTTACATTGAAATAAAATGAAATTAAGCTTTGTATTGTTATCTTTGAAGAATATTTATTAGATATCATCTCTCAGTTGAAATGACAAGAAAAACAAGTAAATTTTCACAGTAAAAGTGGAAAAAAGTGTCAGACAGTGGTGGCACATGCCTTTAATCCCGGCACTAGGGTGGCAAAAGATTTCTGTGAGTTCAAGGCCAGCATAATCTAAGATTGAGTTTCAGAACAGGATCCAAAGCTACAGAGAAAAACCCCATCTTGAAAAAAATAAAAAAAAAATTAAAAAAAAATAGTAGAAAAAGTGGTGTAGGAGGAGTTGTACGGAATGCCAAAGCACTAAGAAGTAATTATGATTGGTTCCACAAACAAACAGTGACTTGCTTCATGATATTTCAATCTGGACTAAGGATTATCCAAACTTGTTTGTTTCATCTAAAGATACGCAAAATATGTCATTAAGGTAATATTTAACAACATACATTACATTGACATTACTTATCATAGCCATTGCTGTAAAAATACTGAAAAAGGAGAGTATTAATGATATATTCAATTTTAAGTTCTGCTTCCAAGTAGGGAATTATATGTTATTTATTTAAAAAATGTAAAGAGATTGATCTGGAATGTGTCAGCTTCCTTTTCTGACTTCTATCCGTTTGTGTGGCTCAGTTTTCTAAAATGTTCTCCATTCTA
The DNA here is from genome assembly GCA_028555095.1 of Dicrostonyx torquatus. NCBI lineage: Eukaryota > Metazoa > Chordata > Mammalia > Rodentia > Cricetidae > Dicrostonyx > Dicrostonyx torquatus. The sequence goes on from JAQHUG010000203.1 coordinate 2,110,614, forward strand.
TTTAACTGTGTTTCACAGTTAATATCTTAAATTCTGATAATTGTTTTTTAAATAGATGTTGATTTTGTGTATATTATTGGACTTACATAAAATAAAATTGAATAATTTCAATCCAAATTGGGTAAATTGTCTGAAAAGGTAATCACTGAAATTTCTTTCATTCTTGAAATCCTTGATTGATGTTTCTGTATATTTTTAAAAATTCAAAAGTATTTTTTTGTCTTTTCATTTTAGAGTAGCCTTATGTTTTATTTGGATTCTATTAGAAAGGCACAAAAATGTTGATATTATTCCCAGCAATTAGGCCTTGGGGGATTCCAACCTTTTCTTTTTAAACCATCCTACCAAAATTTCTGTCTAGATCCTTGGAAAATAAAATGCCTCTTGGAAAGAATTAGGAGCATCCTGGTCAGCAGCATGCTTTCATTTCAGACATGTAAATAAGATCAAAGAAAAGTTACTGCCATATACAGTTTTATTAGTTAGTGTGAGGCCAATACAAGAATGTTCCAGAGGAGTGGGTCTCACAGCATCAGAATATACCTTGCAAGTTTTCAAAATACAGGGGTAATCTGTAGCTCTACCCAAGTGTAAAGCCTATGAATTTCAATAAGACCTGCCTGGAAAGATATCCTCAAAAGTACAGTACTGGTATTTTTATGTAGGAGATAAGCAACAACTTTCTAATTGGACTTAATGCTGGTTTGATAGGGTAGAATTCATGGTTATTACTGTAAACCTAGCCAATTATCAATGGCTGGAGAGGTCATAAACCACA
>JAQHUG010000203.1:2123293-2134506 GCA_028555095.1 Dicrostonyx torquatus
AATTAAATATTCAGTACTACCACTACCAAAGATAAGCACCCTTAGCATGTGCAATTCTTACTGTAAAAGAGGGTATTGGTATTTATTGCGCTCAAATATTTATATTATATCAGTAATTTCTTTTTAGCAAGGTGTTTCTGTATTCCCCTCACTCTGTTCACAGGACTTATCATATCAGGAAAAGAGAAAATGAAACGAATGCTTTCTTTTCCTTCCAGTTTCCCTTTGGTGGAGTGTCCTGTTGAAATGCCAGGCCTGGCAGTCTGCTTTCTGCATCAACAGATGGCAGGCGGCTGTTCGCCTTGTGTTTGTTTCCCATTCAGCAAATTACAGGTCACCCACGGTCTAGCCTCTGCTTGGTCTAAGCAGATGCACGTTCACATGCTTTAGAGGTGGTTGGCTTAGAAAACAAATGACAGGCATATAGTAGGGAGCAAAGAAACAACCGAGAAATACAGTGAATGAGAGGCATTTAGGAAGGGGACCAGGAAACGTGTCCAGAAAGAGTAATTTCTGTCCAGAAAGGGTAATTTCTGTATCAAAATCATTTAGCCTAATCCAGGTCTCTGATGAATACATGAGAATAATGCTGACAATAGCTAGGTGGCTTAGGACAATAGAGAAAAACTTCTGGAGTAGGGAGAAGAGGGGTAAGCAATTCAGTTTATAATCCAATGATATTGTGACTTTTATACATTTTTTTCTTCACTGAGTTTATTAACAACTTTTAAGAATGTTACTGTCACTGTGTATAATTAAAATAATTCTGCCCTTCTGGGGTTAAGTCACCAAAGCTATTACCTGTAAGGTTTGAAGCTTATTGCATTAAAACAAAACAACCCCCCAATAAAATAAAACAAAACAGTCTCAAATAAGAATGCTCAGGAGAATCACTGCTATTGGTTATTAAACACACAAATGCATCCATGCACACATGAATGCACACATACACACAGATACTCAAAGACACACACATCACATGCACATACACATAGTCACAGAATCANGAGAGGCTTGTAGAAGAAAAGACACATTGGAGCTGGGAGGTTGGGAGGCTAGGAAGAGGAGGAGGGGAACTGTTGCCGAGTCTGAGGAAAGGTGAATGGAAGGAGCAAACAAAATGGAAGCTCCTACATTTGCTAAAAATTCTCTTCTCATAAGAGGTACTGGGCAGGTTGGCATGACTAAAAATGAATGAGTGAGATAAATATCCCTAAAAACACAGTTAAGTGGTGGGGTCTGCTGAGGTAGATAAAGCTGTCCTCCTACCCTGACAATAAGGAAACTAGAAGGAGAGGTGTCTCAGAATTCCCTCATTACCAAGTATGTGGCTCCGCTGTCCAAGGGAAAGGAGATGGGCCATTCTGATACTGTGATGTTTACCAGTAGCGGAGCAGTACAGACAGCATGGATCAGGTGGTCTGTCGCCTTGACTGGTCGGAGGGCCTGTTTGTCACTTCAGCCTGTTGGAGGGCCATGGCTAGCACGTGAGAGTGATGATTGTGGGCTTTGACATTTCTTGCATGGTACACCTTAACAGCTAAATCTAAGACTTCCTCCTGTGGGATCAAGGAGCCTTTCTCCAAACATCTAAGTTTAGCCTTAATGTCAGGATAGCACTGCGGAAAAAAAAATGAGTCAGGAGTAACTGTCTGCCTTCCGTGGTTTCTGGATCTAAGTTACTATATTGTAACAGGGCTTCAGTGAGGCATTCCAAAAGTGCAGAAGGATTTTTCTTCATATCTTGAATGACCTCTGAGAGTTTATTATAGTTTACTGGCTTGAGGGCAGCCTTATGGAGACCTACCAGGAGGCAAGTCAAAAACCGGTCCCTAGCTAAAATTCCACCTGGGGTGTTATAATCCCAATGTGGTTCCTGCTCTGGCCTGCCTCTGCTCCCAGAGGGTGTGTAGCATGTGTTTGATGAATCTTGTCTGCATGTAGTCTGGCCTGCTCCTAAACTTACCTGTGCTTGTCAGGAGGTACGTTATTAGATAGGATCATATAGATATCATAAATGGTGAGATTATAAAGCTGGCTAATATATTTGAATTGCTATATGAACGAGGTAGACGTATAGGACCCCAGTTTTTGTTCTATATGGGAGAGTTCTGAGAGGGAGAAAGGAACGTGTTCCCTGACCAATACATCTACACCGGTCACCCCTCGCAACAGGAAAACTGCAGCTGGCTTGGCTTGGTTAAAGTTGTGTTCCATAGCAGTACATGAGCGTGTGAGAGGAGGGTAAAGTGGGTTCCAGAGCCAGGCATCTGCTGCGACCAGGCACCAAAGAGAAAGAATGATGCAGTGGAGCTGATGGAGTCGTTAGTGGTGGTGGTGGGAGCTGCAGAGGGCAGTGGAGCCTGGGTGGCCCAGGTGCAAGTGGAGGGAGGTGGCAAGGCAGCGGGGAGTAAAGGAGCAGAAGTATCTGTCTGCTGAGGTCTGGAATGTGTGGACTCCTTTGTGGGGTCCAGAGCAGGAGCTGAAAGAACAGGGTAGGAGCTGTAGGACCAGGGGTAAGAGCTGAAAGAACAGGAGTAGGAGCTGAAGAAATGGGGGTGGCTGCTCACTGAGGTAAAAAAAAAAATGTGTGTTTTCGTTAGCTGGTTCCATAGTGGAATTAGAGTCTTCTTTCAGTTCAGATGGCATAGCCAGGAACATGTGAGCAGGTGAACAACTTGCAAGGGCAGAGGGATTAGAATTAGAGCTTAGATAGCAAAAGGATTGATATAAGGAAACTCCTTCCAATTGCCTGTACACTGACAGTAGTTAGAAAGCTCACATAGAGCAAAGGCAGCCACTTTAAATTGTTGTCTAAATTGTAGCAAGGCCATTTTTTAAATTAAGATGGACAAGTGTGGGGATATGTAAGTAGGGCATTAAGGTCTGGGGTTTCAGGGCCTCTAAAAGGTATCCTTGGGGGAGGCTGGATTGATGGTCTTGGATGTTTTGCTACCAATAGCTGAAACCGTGAAAACTTGTGAAAAAGGCAACACCACAAGGCTTATAGGAGGATGCCTCTTTTTTATAGACATGGTGTGACAGTGGTGAACACTGCAGGACATGTAGATGAGCATCTTCTATCCACAGGCAGGGTGTTAAAGCCTGACTGGCTCCAGTCCAGGCAACTGGTAAGCCAGAGAGGCTAGAGACCAAGCAGTCCCTCACAGAAAGGACCACTGATAAGTGGTTCAAAAGAAAAGAAAAAGAAAAGAGAAAGAAAAATCCTAGGGACCCTGTGCCCTCAGTCACTGGAGGACTGACTCTTAATCGTCCAGCTAAGGGAAGCATTTTAAATTGAATGTCATCTAAAGGCTCAAACATAGCTGTGAAAGGCCATGGTTGGGGTCTGTGCCCCTGTTTCTTGGAAAACTAGAAGATTTATGGGAGCTCAATGATCAGTTCCTCAGGTTCAAAGAAAGGGTTAAGCTGACCAGAATGGGGAAACACAGCAATTGAAGCCAGCGGTGTGCGTAGAGGTCACCCTCAGGCAGATGGGACATGTGGTTGTTGTGGAAAAATACCCGGTTCCACATCCTGTCCCTGGGAGAGGGGTTAGGGCAGGAGAGCCTTCTGAGTCTCATGGCACCAATGAAATTACCTAATGCGAGTGAGAAGGAAACATGGAATGGAACACGCAACAAACCTGCTAAGGAGTTTATTGTGTGGGGGGTAGGGGGGAGTGTACAGGCTTGGTGATGGTCGGTGTGTAGAGAGAGAGAGAGAGCTTGAATATGGCACTTGCAGCTTTTAAAGGCTGCCAAACACATGCACACAGGAGGATGGAGTGGCTGTGTCATAAGCAGATGACAGAGCTCACACATGCATGCAATGGCTCATACAGCTGCCTCACATGTAGATGATGCAACCATGCTGCATGTGGGTCACACAGGGTCCTTTAAGATTCCTGGGGCCATTAGGCACTTCTTCCTGAGGGCTTGTCCGCACATGCGTGGCCTGGAGCCCGGAAGTGTCAACCATGTTGTGTGGCTGAATCATTAGAAGGGCAATGACAAGCACATGTACCTTACTCTCTGTACTGGCTCAAAGGTTGTCATCTCCAGCCATGTCCTGAAAAAGAAAGTAAGAATATGGGATTATCTCTTCCATATATCTAAACATTTGCTAAGACCTCTAGAACTGGCATGGTAACCAACATAAATTTGAAATTTTCATTTAATATGGACATTTAGTGATGAAATACCTAAAATTTCAAAAAGTTGTAATTTTGAAATCATTTAGGGAGAGGCAACTTAAGAGCAATGATATACATCCATAGATAGAAGTTTCTATCCTGCCCAGTTCTGCAGCTATTCAGACCCAAAGAAACACACAGAGACTTATACTATTAGTTCAGGCTTATTATTAACTAACTATTATAACTTGAAATATCCCATAATTCTTATCTATGTTTAGCTACGTGACATGCTACCTTTTCTCAGTGCACCATTCTTTTTTCCTCTGCATCTGGCCAGTGAATGACTCTGCCTTTTCTCTTCCCAGATTCTCTTAGTCTGGTTGCCCCGCCTATATATTCTTCCTGACTTCTGGCCAATCTGTGTTTTAGTAAACTAATACAAGTGCAAATTTTTACAGGGAAAAAGAACATTATCCCACAACATACAAGTGCAAACAAGTAGCAGCAATCAACTCTATGATCAAGGTGTATATATAAAGTTATGAAAATATGAAAAATAAAGAAGATATAATTTATTTACTATACAAATTCATAAAATTTTAGAGAGAATTTTTTAAAATAAGCAGGGTAAATAAAATATTCCAAGTATATAAGTAATATTTCTCTAGAAGAACAGAGTTGGTAGACTATATGTATCAATTATATATAATATTATATAATATATATGTACGGAGATTTTTTTAAATTGGGTTACATCATACCTACCTGGTATGGCAACAAAGGATGCCTTTTACATTGGAAGACTTAAAACAAAGAAAATGCTCTGTCCACCTGTTTTAATGCCTTGTTATCACCTGTCTGGCCACATAGATTCTTGATCTTCAGTCAATGTTGGAAGTTCAAAAAAGCTGGATTCCTATATCAAGCAAAAATAGCAAATGCATTCATAAGAAGAAAATAGTGGCAGCTACAAAAGAGAGGTGAAGGTTGATTCACAATTATTTTTCCAAGTCTCCCTATATTTGAGCCACTGAAAGGTGTTGTCTACTCTGGAAAATGTTCTTCCCTCATTCCATCAGAGAGATACTCTGACAAACTGCCTATAGGCATATCTCTTAGCTTATAGTAGATCATTTCAAATTGGCAACAAAGATTAGCTAAGACGGTTGGTATATAAAACAATAGATAGTATAGTTCTCAATGCAAACAACAGAAATATCATAAGATAGTGATAAATTTTTATAAAACAGTCATAATTATACCCTCTTGAAATACTGGTAAAAATGAAGATTAAAAGCTACATAGAGAATTGTTCCTAATCATCTGAAATACCTACTTTAAGATGAAAGTTCCCTAATTTAGTAGCTACAAACATGTTAATACCCATGTAAAATCCTTTTTAAGATCATATTTTATTTTTCACTAAAATCAACTATGAACTAAGATCTTTGCCATACTTTTTCTTCAAAGACAAGATAAAAAAACCTGGCATGACCAACAATTTTAGTTAAAATGGCAACTAAGACAAGTATGATTGAGATTAATTTCAATGTATTCAAACAAATACTGATAAACTTAGTAAGAAATGCTATTTTTTTAAGGATTACATCAGGAAGTGTGTCCAAAATAAAGAGCACATAAATCTATATGAGTTCATTTATGAGAAAATGGTAATTATAGAAGAATGTATCCATATAAAATCTGATTGCATATGCTCTAGTATTTTCTAACTAGATAGAAGCCAATTATTTACATGTACAAAATTAGGTATGGTAGGATTTCTTAAAAAAATGTAATTAGCCACTGTTTCATATACAGTTCAGTGAAGCTCTTTCTAAACCATTGTCTGAAAAAGAATAGAGAAAGCTGAAAGCCTACTCTTGGTAAAGATTCTCAACCTGAAATATCTAGAGAGTTTCTCAGACTAGTGAGAGCCTCTGTGTAAATGGACACAACATACAAAAGCATCACAAAACAAAGAAACAAAATATAGTACTTTAGATCCAACATTTTCTCCCATCCTATGGAGAATGTTCAAGGACATTTGTTTTAGCAACAAGAATCAGATATTGTTCAGAAGTTTCTCCCTAGAAAAAAGAGGTCAGAAAACAAAGCATTAAAATTGAAACTGACAAAGTAAAGCCATCTCAGGCTGCAGCCAGTCATATTCTAGACTGAGAAAACCATAATTTTATACATTAAAAGACAATTATAACTGGTGGGAAACAAGTCAGCATTATTAAAGTTTAGAAGATCAAAAATTAGTTGTTTGTACCCAGGAAATGGGCAATTTGAAGATTATTTTAAAATCTATTTAAACCAGCATTAGACATACAACAATTGTGAACAAATTTAGCCTTAGAAGTCAAAAACTGCATACAAAAACTGTCAAGAAATGAATACAGAAAATAAATAAGAGCTAAATAAATGGCAATATCTGTGTGTATGAATGATATTAAGGTTTCCATATGAATGTCCCTAATAAAGGCTTTATTTGTAGCTGGTGGAACTATTGAGAGGTGGTTGCACCATGAAGGCATTAACATTTTCCACATATTGACCCACCCATTATCTCTTAATAAATGACCCCATAGTAAGTAGGGATCTGTTTGGATGAAGTAGTTCACTGGACACATGACTTTGGAAGACTAGTCTCCTACTTAGTCTTTTTGTTCTCTGAGGTTTCAAGCAGCATTCAGCTTCAGGATTGTCTGTCTCACTTCAGAAACTAATCATAAATTAACTGGCCAAGGAATATAAACTTCTGAAATGTAGAAGACAATAAGAGATTAACAGATACTGGAAGACAACAGCATTAAAAGGTTTGTCTTACCCAAATTTATTAAAGACCAACAAGGATTTTTTATAGAAATAGAAACGATAGTCCTAAAATTTATATATAAAATTGTAAGGCTCCTGATGTGGAAACCTCAGACAAACAAAACTGAAAGGATTCCACTTCATTATTTTGGTGCTTAATACAATGCTGTGATGGTCAAAACTAGTTGGTCACTGGGATAAAGTAGGATTAAAAACAACCTAGATACCTTAAACCAAAAAATGAATAAATAAAATGTTCTACATTTATATGATAAATGCTTTACATTTATACAATTTAACTCATTTATTAGAATACCATGAAACTTGCTGGTCAAATGGATGAAACTAGAAAAGATCATCCTGAGAGAGGAAATCCAGAACCAGAAATACAAACATGGCAAGTACTTACGTATAGGTGGGTATTAGCTCTAAACTAAAGAAGAACCATGCTGCAACCCACACACCCAAAGAAGCTAAGTAACAAGGAAGGCTAAAGGGGAGACACATGATTCTCAATCTGCAGGGAAAATAGAAGAGACATCACATGTGAATAGGGGAAAGGTCTGGATGGGGGTGTGGGTGTGGGAACATGAAGGATCAGACTGAGAAAGGATAGAGGGAACGAGTACTGGAGAAAAACAACTAAAATCATGGCATCTTTTGAATGAGCTCTAGGAGCCTCTCTGAAGACAATTGGGCTAGGCAATGATCTGAGTACAGCAGAATATCATTACAAATCATTTCATTGATTGTTTTTCTTTTCTCTCAGTTACGCTGGCTTCTATGCTAGGCCTCTGGTTGTCTAGCCACAGGGTCCTGGCCCTCCAGGCATTTTGGGGGTTGACCCCCCCCTCTCATAATGTAGTCTCAAGCTGGATCAATCACTGGATGGCCACTTCCATTATTTCTGTTCCATTTTTGTTCTAGCATATCTTATAAGCAGGGCAAATTTTAGGGCAAAAGTTATATGACTGGCTTGGAACCCAGTCCCTCCACTGGGAGACTTGCCTGGCTATAGGAGATGGCCCATTCAGGCTTTGTATCCCCTATTGATAGGGCTATTAGCTAGGGTCATCCTCATAGATTCCTGGATGTTTCCATTGCATTTGGTTTCTAGAGCTCACAGGGGTAAACAGAGACTGTACCACCAACCAAAGAACTTGCATGGAACTGACCTTGGCCTTCTGCATGTGTGTTTCAATTGTGTGGCTTTTTCCTTTAGTGGGATACCTTAAAGACACAGCCTTGGCTGTCTCTAACTGTGTTTATTGCTCTTGAGACCCCTTCTTCCTGTTGGGTTGTCTTTTTCAGACTTAATAGGAAAGGAGGTTCCCTGTCTTCTTGCAACTTAATATCCCATGGCTGGCTTAAATATATGAAAAGGCCTATACTTCTCTGAAGAGAAGTTAGAGGGAGTGGATGGGGGCAGACAAGGTCTGGAGACTCAAAGGAGAGGAAAGAAGGGAACATGTGATTAGGTTGGAAAAAAGCAACTAATAAATTAATTAATTTAAAAAATTCGAAATGAAGCAGAGTCCAGCAGTATAATGAATCTGCGTTCAGTTGATTTCTGACATCAGATTCAATACTTTTTAGAAGCAAAAAAAAAAACCATCTTAATCGGTGGTGTGAGAAAAATGAAAGATTGTTTACCTAAGTATAACATTATATCTTCTCCATACATCTCATGAAACATCCTATTCATGTGAGTCTTCATCACTCATTACTTTCTAGAACTATGTAGTTTCTAGAAGGAAATAAAGCACCACAACCTAATTTACCTCTGAACAATCAATAAGTTCTTGAATATGGCACCGAACTGCAAGGCAAAGCAGAAACTAATGAATTGGAATGTATTAATCATTTGAAAAACTGCACATGAGAACACTACCTAGAGTTTATCAGTAAATCATGTGAAAGTCATTTGTCATACATCTTGGAAGTTAAAAATGAAGATTATGTCAAAGAAACATATGTTAACAATAAAGAGAAAATAAAAACACTTAAATTGGAAGAAAAATGAAATAAATAATAAATAAGCTAATTTCAAAGGTGAATTCAGAGCACATAATCATGTCCTTAAAGTAACTATTTGTATAAAATGTAAATTGAAAACTCAGCAAGCTATCACTTCGCACACAATTTTATAGTGATATTGCAAAAAATGGGAAATAGCTAGTTTCCAAGTTGGAAATGTTTCAAATATTTTTCAACAATCCAAATATTCATTATAAATGGATAGTATATAAATACTATATGAACTATATTATATCTACATCATAGTTTTATTTGTAGACAAAATGGAATATATTTTGATGCATTATAGATTAAATTAGACTCATAAATATTGTTCTATGTTGAACAATTCAAATATGAGTTAATACATTCCATAATTAAATATTTTATAATATTATATCTAGGGCATATTAATTAACAGACAGTATAAAAATTAGTTTTATGATCACTTAGGGAGATGAGTAACCTTGTTTCCTTTTAAGTTAATATTTTGAAGGTATTTGCTCACCTGTAGCTTTCTCCCTCCTTCTTAAATCTCTCTCACACTATTGCGCTATTCTTCTCCTGCCCCTTCTTCTCTCTCGCCTTCTTCTCCTACTCTTTCCCTCCTGCTGATATAGTGTCTTCCTGTGTTACACTGTATGGCCTGAATTAGTGATCCTTGTGCCTCAGCTTCCTGAGTGATCATGTCACAGTAACGGTATATGCCTCTTTAGTCATTTTGACATAGCATGTTATCATGCAAACTGAAATAAGCTAAGTATTAATATAATAGGTTAAAAGGTCAAAGGTGACAAATAAAGATAGCAAAGCATTAAGATAATTCATGGGCACTGGGCACGGTGGTGTACAACTTTAATTGGAAGGTATGGGCAGCTGGTTGCTGGGATTTCCTGATCAGACTTGTTTCTGTAGTGAAACCATTCCTTAAAAAATTAAAATTTAAATAAATAAATTGCAGGTCCCGTTGCATATTTTATCTCAATTAAATTGTGTAAATAATAGTGGTATTTATTAGTTATCTTTAAATATACATATATATGTTAATTTGGCATATTTAACTATTTGATGAAACCATGAACTTTAATTTGAAGTATGTTACTTCATAAGCATATTTCTGAAATTTACAAATCTTTTCAATAACCGTATTTTCTCTTCAGAACCAATGGCTCCTACATAATCATATTCACACCTACTGCTTGCAAACAATCTGTTGACCTAGAACATAGCCCGTTCTCAGTGCTTCTTAACCCTAGAGCATGTTCCTGCATGGGATGTAGCTTCTGAAACACTGTTCTAGAACCATGAAGAGTAAGACACTGAGTCTACTCAACTATACATTTTAGCTATTATAAAATACCTGTTGCTACTACTGCTCCTCTGCTTTTCCGTTCTCAAAGGTGCATTGTCCATTCTTCTCGGAGGACTGAGCATTCTCCCAGGACTGGAATATTTGAACTGGGGATGCTCGTGAGTCCAGGTCTGTATTCAAACATCATCACAGTATCCTATTAACTTCATATTAAAATTTAGACAAGCATGCTTCCTATGAAGAAAATAATAATAGCCAGATGATTTGCTTGAAATAGAATTATTGGTCTATGAAGTCTAATATTTTTTAATTGATCACATGTGTATGATTTTAATGGATTTTAATTACATTTAATGTTAAAAGACAGTTTATTGTCTCAGGTATACTATCCAAACAATTTTTTGAGGTTATATAACTATGTATTTCACTATGAACATTGTTCAATATAAATATAATAGAAAATGCATATTTAATGTTGGGTGCAATAAAACAGTAAAATAAAATTATGTTCATATAATATATTTAAAATGACATGTTTTTAACAGTTGATCCCTATAAAATTATTAATGGGAAAGTTTTATATTTTCAAAAGTTTGAAAAATATGTTATATATTTTATACTTGAATTATATCTTAGTTTGTACATGGTAGATTCCAATGTTTCATATGGTTTGAGATATCATATCAGAAAAACTAGATCCACCTTAAGAGCAGAATATTTCAATACTAGTATTAATGTTTTAAAACATGAATTGCTTTCTCCCGTCTACCCCCTCTCTTTCACCTACCCCTTCCCCCCATCCCTGCGGAGAGCCTGGGTTGGGGGAGGGTGGAGATGCAGGAAGGATGGTTATTGGGGAAGGGAATAAGATATCTACATTAACGGGAGGCTTTCTAAGATTTGCAAGGGACTTGTCTCTTGAGGGGA
>JAQHUG010000203.1:2152351-2169170 GCA_028555095.1 Dicrostonyx torquatus
GTCTGTTCCCATTGTATATAGTTATTTTAGAGCTAGATTGATCTTATTTAGACAAAAGGGGGAGATGAAGGGGAGTGGTCTTGGCCATTTTGGCTTATAGCCACGCCATGCCATTTGCTAATTATTCCGCCCCCTAATTAGTTGTTAATTAATTAATGAGGCTGGACCACCAGGTCCCAAGAGGTATAAAATGATAGTCCCACGTGGAAAGCTCTCTCTCTCTGCGCGGATCATTGGCCTGCCTGCTTCTTCAGAGGTGCTCTTTTTGGTATAGTAATCTGTGTGTGTATCTGGCCCCTATTAATCTTGTGTGTCTTAAATAAAACTTCCACATCACCAAAGAGTGGTGAAGAATGCAAAATGGACTAATTTGCTGGTTCACTATTGATTTGATTTTGATTTTTCCTTCCCCTGCAAGATCTAATAAAAACTCTGACTGCATTGCAGATCCTGTTGAACAAATAATCTTGTTAATAGAAATTGGTCAAATAGACTATTTATTAAATATTAAACCATATTTAAATGTGCCTTGCTATTTGTCATTTTGTGTTAATTATGATTTTTAGCAGCAATCAACATGAGTACAATGTTTTATAGACCATGGTGATAACCTGAAAATCTGAAAACCCTCATATGAAAAAATATTTAAAAATAATGATTTGATTTGTAAAAAAATAATAGTTTCTTGCTATAAGTTTCTATTGTTAAATACAAAAACATTATCTATGATACAACTTACCCTGATCAGGACACATTTCAGTTCTTTCTCTGTATTTAAAATCTATCCATAAACTGAGTATACATCAATGACCATTATGTTTACAAACACAGAATTTCAAATTTTTCCGCAAAATTCTAAATAGGAGCAATTTAAGAATTTCAATACACCAATTCAGTTTTCAGAATATCGCACTCTTCAAACTCTGTCAGTTCTTTGAGCTAATAAGGACTTTAACAAATTTGAGATTTCTTTGTGCCTTTCTCAATAATCATTCACCTTGATTTATAAAACATAGTATCTCATTCAACTTCAATCTCAAAGTTTTAACTAGACTTGTCTGCCAGTATTCCCGTAACATCCTCCTACCCTCAACTAGAATGACTGGCCAGCAAGACCCACGATGATGTGGGATGTCCTTCTGTATATGTGCTACTTTTATTGGTTGATGAATAAAGATGTTTGAGCCAATGACGTAGCAGTGTAAAGCCAGGGACGAAATCTGAGCAAAGAGAGAGAGAGAGAAATGCCATATAGCCCAAGGAGTCAGACTTCAGACTCTTATCAGTAAGCCACAGCCTCATGCCGATACACAGAGTAATAAAAATGGGTTAAAATAACATGTAAGAGACAGTTAATAAGAATCCTGAACTAATGGACCAAACAATGTTGTAATTAATTAATAATGTTTCTGTGTCATTATTTGAGTTCAGGCAGCTGGGAAACGAACAAGTTGTCTCTATTTACACCACCACCCTCTTGCCTTCATTTATGCATCTCTTAGATTACAGGCAGGTTGCACCATGCTCCCCACCTTTTCATGTGATATCTAAGGATTTACACCGAGGTCCTTAAAGTTCTGTGTAAGGAGTTACTGGCTGAGTAATTTCTCCAGGCCCGAAATAATAACCTTAAGTAATTAAGCTAGCTTGTGGAGTACAAACTTCATATAACACAAAATGAGGGAGAAACACTTGTAATTTTTTTCAGGTTTGTCAATTAGGATGAAATTTCTATTTTGGTGAAAAACAGATTTAAACAGATTTGTTCATAGGTAATGGTGGAGGTTTACATTCCGACTAGCTATCTTTTTGTTTAAGTTTATACAGTTACCAAGGTGATTTGAACAGAGAAGAACACTGTGAAAATATAAAATGAATATGAACAAAGCACTAGTGGCTTTGTCATTAACAATTTTTGGAAGTGTGGGCATAATAAATTAAATTATAAGGGCATAATAAACTCAGAAGAGGTAAAGGTGTGGCTGTCTCTGTCTAACATAAGGCAAACGGGTACATGGATCATAACAGGTACATGGATCATAAATTTAAGACTATACATGATCTCATAGAAAAGGTAAGAACAGCCACGGCTTACAGAAAGGTCTTATAAGTTAGCAAATTCCTTGAAAATTTCATATTTGTATTGGTTGATTTAATTTGTTTTGAAAACAAAAGAAAAGAGAAAGTCAAATTAAGAGAACAGTTGTTACAGATAATATTTAATGATTTTTATGGACACATAATATTATTATGAATAAAAAACCCAATATGTGAGGTCCTAAACAAAAGTTTACCATTTTCAGGAATTTCCTTGTTTTTTGGAATCACCCACAGAAATTAATCAGAAACTAACTGTTCAGAAGCAGACTACATTGGCTATGTTAAAAGGTAACCATGTGTGACAGACACTGTGAAATTCATCTTGAGATGGATACAAAATTAGAGATGCTTGTCAACAACCCTTTTATAACCTTAGTTGGATCATTCAGGAGAACCAACTCTTAAGTCATTCTGTCACTGCCATCACACCTGTGGTGTGTCATATGGACTTCTCCTCTCCATATGCATAAAATCAATATGTTTGCCTCTAAAACATTACTATCTGGTATTTTCTCTACATGCAGTATTATCATCTTTACCAAAATCAGTTATGCTTGTATATTAAAGCTAATGTAAAGGCAAATTTTAATGGCATTCTTAGCTAAACAATAGCATACTTCACAGGGCAGCCAAATATTCTTCATATTTATCCCATTATCAGTCTTCAATTCCTTTCTATTTTTAATATTATTATTACTATTCTTCTGGCACATTGTTTCTCTGAATGTGTCCTTTCAGGACTCTTATTTCATGCTTCACTTTTGTCCTTAATAATCATGCACTCTTTTTCATATTTTGATTTTTAACTCAGCTGTTTTCTATATATATGGATGCTTATCTTCTGTTTGATGCTTAGACCATTTTCTCCTGCTGTGGATAAGACTGGATACTCTTGTTTGGTCTTTGAATAAACAAGAGGGTCAAGAGCATTGTGATACACAATCAACATGAATGTAAGAATTGAACAATTGACATACTTCAAAGACAAATCAATTATTTATAGCAGAAGTGAAAATTTTATTTTGCTCATTGCATGCTGATTCTGTATTCTTGTGATGATGTTTCCTATGCATGAATGGAGGAGAAGAACATTTTATATTAGCTAAATAAACAAATAAATAAAACTGAGAGCCCAGGAAATGGCTCAGAGGTAAGAGTACCTACTGCCAAATACAGCAACCTGAGTTTGATGTCAGTAACTATATGGCAAAGGGAGAAAAATCAACATTTACATATTGTCTTGTAACTTCCACATGTTCACACATACAAAAAATTGCAAATGACAATTCTATCCCCAAAGTTTTCTTTACCTTGTAAAACTTCTTTGTTGAAATAACATGATAGGATATATCAAGAAACATTAATAAAATTCAAATATACAATAAAAACCAAGAACCTGATACATTGTGCAAGTTTCCTGTTTCCCACTGATGTTATAGTTTTGATATGGATAGAGAAAAGCCATCATAGTAGACAGACTGATAAATTAACCCACGGAATATTTAAGAAAAAAAAGTTCAAGCAATCAAAGATTTGAATTTTAAAGAAGATTCATCTATGAGATTTTTAGTTCAGAATTTCATCAGATTGGTTTAGGAAAAGTTACTAACAATTTTTTTAAATAAAAAATCAATTCCTTTTTTATCAGACTGATTTAAGACTGCATTGTTAGAAATGATGAGGAACATCTGAGAGAGTGTTATTTGAACTCCATTGTTCTGCCTTCTAGGCATTAATTGTCCCTATTGTGGAATGAACAAAAGAAAAATGGTATACTCCAGTGTAAGTTAATTTCTACATTTTTTTCTGAAAATATGACTCAATAAATATTTATTTGATCATTCTTGGGAAGCTCTATATAAAGAATGTCAAGCCATCATTACATTCAGTATTTTAAAAGTGATTACAGGAAGACAGGAACAATAATGCAGAATGAAAAAAATCAAGTAAGATACAAGTCACAGTTCTTTTCTTTAAAATTAGTAAAAATTATTTTTAGTGCTCCCTTTAGAGTAAATTTTAAATGTCTGTACTCAGAAAATCCAAAGATGTCACTTTCTTTAAAAATGCTTTAAGAAATTGTTCATTAATTTTTTTACTCTTTGTATTGTTTTGCTGATTCTTTGAATTTAAACCTCAAGGAGTGATTTTTTTAAGCCATAGAATAATGAGAATTCTTTGCACAAAAAAGTACTTAGACTCATTTAATTTATTTTAAATATGCTGTTAATATTTTAGCTTTCATATGATTTTATAGCCTCCTAAAGTATGGATTTATTTCAGTTTATAAATCACATAAGGAAACTAAATGGATTTGGCAGATGCAGAATTTTATTTATAAGTTGTTCATCATATTGACAATACAGGATATCAAATATGCCAGTTCCCTTAAAGTCTCTTTCAGAAATGGGAGATTTGCAGCCATGCAACCAAATTATGGTAGCACCATATAATGGAAAAATAACTTATCTTTTATTTGTTCTGAATAACTGATAGTTAATTTAAAAAATACAGTCTGTCATTAATTAATGGCATCAATTTTTTAAAATAACTCAAATGGAATTATGGGCTATACATCACAATAACTACCTGCTTCCATTTCAGATCTAGTAAAATGTCTTACATGTTAAGTCAACATGTTTGAATTTTAGAGATTTCTAGTGACACAGAATATGGATTTCCAATTATAAGGTGGTTAAAATGTGATATTATGGAAAATAGTTCCCAAGTACTTTTGTGAACAAATAAAAAATGTGAAATATTGAGGCCACTGTATTTTATGTGATATACATGGCTACTTCTTTCAGTAGGATGTCCCATACACTTCTCACACCACGTTAAGTAGTGTTATTTTTAAATTGCTAACTATTATATTATGTAAATATTTTGTTATTGAGTTTCAAACATAGCTTTTCTCATACTGAATTTTCTTCCAGCTATGAGATAAAAGTTTGATATTTAGTTTATAAGCAACTATTTATCATGAAATATTTGCTAAAACATTTAAAACTGTAGATTAATAAAGTAATAAGTCAGAATCTGACAAGCAGAAATATAGAAGGAAAAATAGTCACCAAAGCTACACTGAAAAATGGTGTGTGAGGTCCTTCTGTCTATGTGTTGCTTTTTATTGGTAATGAATAAAGAAAACTGGCTTGATCTATAGCATGGGAGGAGGAAGGCAGAGTCAGAGAAAAGCTGCTGGAGATAGATGCTGGGAACTTTACCAGGTAAGCCACAGCCATGTGGTGATATACAGATTAATAGAAATAGTTAAATTAATATAAGAGTTAGCACTAAAATATTTTTCTTAATATTCAAAGTTTGCATAGCACCTAATATGCTTCACTATAATAATTTTATGCATTTACATCATTATGTTTCCTTCCTCTTTTTGTCTGTCTACCCTGACTACTTTCCCAAGTGTGACCTACTCCTCTCTTGCTGGATTGTACATACACTCCACCTGTTGTTTTCATGTTCCTTTTATCCTATTACCTCCCTTATTCTCTACTGAATAAGGCTTTTTTTCTCCTCTCTCATGGTTCCTAATTTATTCTTACATCCTATAGTCAAACACACACACACACACACACACTTTAAACCTTGAACTTGCATGGGAGGTTTTTTTGCTTACATAAAATTCTTTAAAATTCCATGTTTGGGTAAACATACTAATTTCATCTGCTTATGGGTGAACAAAATTCCCTTGTGAATATGTACCTCTTTTTGCTGATTTATCCAACATATTTTAAGTGTTTAGGCTGGCCATATTTCCTGTTGTGAATAGTACAGATATAAACAAGGATATGATAGTATCTCTAGAATATGTTGATTAAAGTCCTTTCTGTATATACAGAGTGTTGACTTTCAAAAATATGATAGTTACATTTCATTTTAAAGAAAGATCCATATTGATTTCCAAAGTATTTGCACCAGTATATACTTGCTTATTGACAGTGAATAAAGTTTCTTCTTTCTCCACATCCTCATCAGATTTTCTTGACTTGTTTGTTCTCTTAGTAAAAATGGAATAAAAAAATCAAAGATTTAATATATATTTACCTGGTAGCCAGGAAGCGAAATATTTTTTTAAATATTTATTAGACATTTGTATTTATTCTTTTGTAAACTATATGCTGACTTCAAGAGCTCATTTGTTAATCTAAGACTGATTGGATTTTAAGTGTTTAAAATTTAATAACAATAATTTTGTGACACTACCTAAGCACATTTGGAATCATTCTAACTCCATCTAGTAATTCACTTTCCAGAGAATTTGTCTACTGGAACAATACTATACAATTCACCTCATTTTTGTCATGTTTATGTATTTTCTTCCCAACTGTGATGCAGGGATATCTAGTAAGGATATGGTGTTTGGGTGTTGAGACATTTTCATGTATGATGCCAGAGTGTCTCACTTCAAGAGCAAGTATGTTGAAACTGAAACTCAAAAGTTGACTCTACCTAATTTTCTAAATAAATATTCAAAATGAAATCCTAGCAAATGAATTACATTAAATTATTTTCGAATAAATATTTTTTTATTATTTTGACTAATCATATAAAATGCGAAATGATTAATTATAGATACAAAAGTAAAAAAGGGTGACTATGTTATGGTTTCCTGTGTTATTTATACAGTCATTATCTAACAATATTAAGTATGAGAGTGATTTATAAAGCAAATGAAAATAAAAATGATTCCTATAGCTCAATATTTAATTCATCTTGGGATGATTATTTATTTGGGAATAAAATTTTATTGTTCCAGTATGACATATCTGCCTTTTATAAGAAAAACAGTAAATTAAATAGAGTCGATAATTTCTACTTTTCATGCTGAAAGAATACTTTGTAAATATAGAGAAATATTCAGGTGTAGAAATGTTTACAGTTGAAGAATTTGTTATTTAAGTTTCAAAAATTCACTGATTAGCTTCATTAACTTTTTTCTCAGTAAACCCAAAAGTTTCAAACTGTTGTGCAGAAAGATATAAAAGAGTAACACACTAACCTGAGAGCTCTAGAAAAGGAAGAAAACTAAGAAAGGCATGCTAAAATATACAGATGTAGAATACACAAACAATGGTGAATTAGAAAAGTGTTCCCTCGGTCTTCAGTATGCACTGGAGAGCCTAGAAAAAACAAATACGATTTTCAACAACACTTTGCAGAGAAATTACTGAGCAACTAGAATACCCCAAAAGTTTTTAATATATACATAGTTGTGAATAGATTTTACAAGATTTTAAAACAATATACTTTCAGAGGCATGGGGAATGTACTAAGATCCATTAGTGTGCTTCAGCATTACTCCTAGTAAGTTCCAGATAAACAATATTAACCTCGGGAATATGTCAGGGGTATGTTCTGTAATGAATTGCTTTATAGTTTTTGATAATAATCAGCTGTTATTCTGCAGACTGAAGTAACAAAATCCTTGTAAAGACTTTTTACTAAAGTCACAAGTTCAAGTCTGTACAGGGAATAAACATTAAAATATAACAATTTTTTTTACAATATTCAACTTTACAATGGTCAGAGAGGATCTCTTTATTAAAGCATTCATAGTAATGCTTGGAACACTTCCTTGAATTTTGGAATCTGAATGTAGTGAGCAAAGGGGTATTTTGATCAAAAAATAAAAGAAAAAATTCAACTGAGGAGGACGGTTTTCTAGAATAGCTTTTGTTTTGCTTTGTTTGTTGGTTTTTGTTTGTTTGCTTTTCTTTCCTTGTTTCTTAACCAAAGATCTTTGTCTATGAACAGGAGGGAACAAACTGCAGAGAGAGACATATTCAAGTTAAGCTATTTTATTGACTGATAATTTTACATATACAAATAATGTATGGTTTAATAAAGCCCCACATCTCCCTGCTCTAATTGCTCCCTTATCCTTACAACTACCACTTTGATGTTCATGTTTCTTCGTAACACTTTTGATCAGACTTAAGTGTATAGTGTCTCTAACCTTAATGGGAGACACAAACTTGAAGACAACTTCTTATTCTGCTGGCTCTTACAATCTTTTCACCTTCTTTTCCCCAGTTATCCCTGAGCTTTCTGTGAAGGATAGTGTGTTATTGCTACATCAGTTGGACCGGGGTACCGCACAACCTCCTTTCTCTTTATTTTGATTGATTTTCTCTATTGATCTCAGTCTGTTCTAAAGGAAAGTTTCTTTTTTGAGGAGTATACTTATCTGTGGGTATAAAGACATATATTTAGATTATAGTTATAGGTTTCTTTTAGGTAATGAGTGTCTTATTTTTTTTATTTTTTTCATTCAATACATCCTGACCACAGTTCCCACTCCTATACATTTCACAGTCTTCCTTCACATTCCTCCTCTTCCCCAGATCCACTCCTTCTCAGTTTTCCTTGAAAACTACTAGGCCTCTCAGGGATGTCAACAGAACATAACATAATGAGTTACAATAATAATAGGTACTTGCTTTTGTATTGAGGCTGTGCAAGGAAAACCAGTAGGAGGAAGAGTCCCAAAATAGGGAAAAGAGTCAGAGACGGCCCCTAGTCCCACCGTTAGGAGTCCCATACGAACACCAAGCTACATATCTGTAGCATATGCATAAGGCCTAGCCCAGACCAATACATGGTCTGTGTTTGTTCCTTAAGTCTCTGTAATCCCCTACGAGCCCTACTATTTAATTCTGTGTGTGGTGTTCTCATGGATTCCTTGACCCTCTCACTCTTGCAATCCTTCCCTCACCTATTCTGGGGGGTTCCGATGGCTCCATTTATAATTTTGTTATGGGTCTCTGTATCTGTTCCAACCAACTGCTTGATCACATCTCTCTGATGACAATAGGGATAAGTACCATATCTATAACTGAAAATCATTAGTAATAGTTTCCCTCAATTATTTTCACTGGTCACAATTGGTTCTTTCCTGGCTCTCTGAGCTCCCTGTTTTCTGGTTTCCAGCCATCTAAGCAGTGTCAGGCCTTAGTTCCCTCTCATGGCATGACCCCTAAGGTAGAACAATCATTAACTGGCTACTCTCACAAGTTTTGAGACAAAATTACCCCCAGCACAATTTGGACGCAGGGTAGATTGTAGATCAAAGGTTTTGTGGCTGGGTTGGTGTCATAGTCCCATTATAGGAACCCTTGACTGAAGGTGATAGGTTCAGGATCCTTAACCACCATTGCTAGGAATATTTGCTAGGATTATTCTCAAAGATTCCAGTGTGTTTCCACCGCACTAGGTTATCACATCACCACCCCTAAGTGCCCTAAATTCCAGTCATCTCTCCCAGTACTCTCTCCCTCCATCTACTCCCCACCTCTGCCTGATCCTTTCTGTTTCAATCCTCATCTGCCTGCAGACTACTTGCAAACTCTATTGCATTTCTCCTGAGCCCTCCTTGTTACTTAGCCTCTCTGGGATTTGTGAATTTTAGGATGATTATCGTTTTTGTAACACTAATATACACTTATGAGTGAGTACATAATATTTTTGTCTTTCTGGGTCTGGGATAACTCACTCAGGATGATTTTTTTCTGGTTTAATCCTTTTGTCAGCAAATTTCATGAAGTCATTGTTTTTAAAAGCCAAGTAATACTTAATTATGCAAATGTAGCACATTTTTTTAATCCGTTGTTTGGTTGAGGGACACCTAGGTTGTTTCCAGTTTTGAATATTATGAATAAAGCCTCTATAAATATAAATGAGGAAGTGTCACTGTGGTAAGATGGAACATCCTTTGAACGTATGCCCAAGAGTGATATAGCTGGATCATGAGGTAGATCAAATACCAATTTTCTGAAGAACCACCATATTGATTTCCATAGTGAAAATAGTTCACACGCGCATACTCCCACCAACAACTGAGGAATGTTCCTCATGCTCCCCATCCTACCCAGCATGAGCTGTGACTTGTGCTTTCGATCCTAGCCATTCTGATAGTTATAAGATGGACTATCAAATTAGTTTTGATTTTCATTTACTTGATAGATAAGGTTGAACATTTCTTTAAGATTCCTCTATTGAAAAGACTTTTTCATGTTTTTACCCCCATTTAACTGGATTATTTCATTTGTTGCTGTCTAGTGTCTTGAGTTCTTTATTTATTTTGGATATTAGTCTTCTTTTAGTGTAGAATTGGTGAAAATATTTTTACATTCAGTATGCTGACAGTGTGCCCTATTGACAGTGTCCTTTGCCTTATAGAAGATTTTCATCTTCATGAGGTTCCATTTGTTGGTGATCTTAGTGCCTGCAGTATTAATGTTCTATTCAGGAGGTTGGTTTCTGTGTCAATGTATTTAAGGCTATTCCCCACTTTCTATTGTATTAGGTCTGGTGAATTTATGTTGAAGTCTTTGATCCATTTGGATTTAAGTTTTGTATATTGTGCCAGATCTGGGTCTATTTGCATTTTTCTACATGCTGACATTCAGTTAGATCAGCACCTTTTATTTAAGATGTTTTCTATTTTCTTCTGTATATTCCTGGCTCTTAGATTAAAAATCACATGTCTGTAGCTATATGGATTTATATCTGTTCTCTGTTTGATTCTTTTCCTTTGTATTGCTCAAACTGTCTTTTTTCATGCAGTATTTATTATTATATCTCTCTACTCCAGTTTGAAATCAAGGATGGTAATACATTCAGGAGTTCTTTCATTGTACATTAATGTATTACCTATCCTGGGATATTTGTTTTTTCATATGAAGATGAGTATTGTTCTTTCAACATCTGTGAAGAATTGTGTGAAATTTTGATGGGGGATTGCATTGAATCTGTAGATTGCTTTTGATCACATGGCATTTGAACTGTGTTGACCCTACCAATCAACGAGGATGGGATATTTTTTCATCTTTTGATATCTTCTTCAGTTTCTTTCTTCAAAGACTTTCAGCTTTTTCTCATACAAGTCTTTTACTTGCTTGGTTAGAGTTATCCCAAAATATTAAATAAAACTAGAGTTACGGTTCACCACCAATATATGTGCATTGATGTGGTTCATAGGTATTATAGTTAGGTAAAATTTTTGATTGTTTCACTTTCTTGAAGCTTTCATGGTGCCTTCTTATACAATGAAAGCTAGTCATTAATGAGGAGGTTTTCAGTTCATATCTAACTCAGGTTCTCTGTGCTTTGTTTCAGGAGTACATGGCATCTTCAGCAATAGAACCTTTCACTTCTGTTAATCAACCAAGGGCAATAGCAATAGCCTAATAAGGCTTTGGGATTCTCATGGACAACCTGCCCAAGAACTCAGAAAGGTTTCTCATGTCTACCATTGGGAATTGTATTAGTTTGTGGTTCTTGGGGAAAACATTGTGATTCGAGATGTAATGATTTAATTTAAACTGCCTATAAGCAGATTTTTATACATTATATGTTTCCATAAAATTGTAGCTTATTGGATTTCAATTCTATGCAAAGAAGTACAGGCAATAAAAATGCTAAACATAGAAAAAATGGTCTCCCTCAGGGCAGAGCTCAGCAATTGTTTCCCTAATACTAAGTGGTCATCTCTGAAAGCCTATACATAATAACATTACATGGTATGAGGGTGTTCTCTTTATGTACTTAGAAATATGTATTATGTATATGTGTAATAAAAGAAAAAAGATGGCATAAATTATTGAGACAGCTGGGGATCATGTAAGGGCTTAGAGAGAGGAACCAGAAGGGAATAATTGCGTAATTATAATTTAAAAATAAATTTTTAGAAACATAGTGAATTTGACACCATTCTAAGCTACATTAGAGTCTGCCTTGGCAAAGCTATCATGTAGCATATAATCTTTGATATTCTGATATATATTATCGCCATCAAATATTACTCCAAAGCTGTTTTATGTCTTTAAGATATTTCAGTCTCATACATTGTATAATAAAATAAGAAATTGAATACAAAATCTTCAGGAGGAACCTGGCTTTTTGCAATTTTTATACTAATTGAAAAATTGAAATAATTATGTAAATGACATTTTCATTTAATTATCTTCTTTAACAGTATTATTGATCTGATAATAGTGATCTTCATTATATTAGCAATCTATAGTGATAGCAATTTTTACATATAATAGTGTCCAATTTTTCTTTAAATGCCATACGAAAGTCCGGGCATGGCATACAAACTTGACTAAATTCCTAGTCCAGTCTCTGTCTTTTCTCACTTTAAAGCACACCAGAACCCAGGTTGGAATTCTCTCTGGCCTCATTGCTACAGACTATTTCCACAGGCCAACCAAATGTTACAAGACAATTAATATAGTAGATTGATCTTTTGAAAACGGCATCCCCTGGCAGGGGATAATGTCTAAAAGCCTAAAAATTGAAGAAATCCTTTGAGCTTAAATAAAATAAACTGGGGATTTAGGATCCCGTGTCAAACCTTGTTTTACCTTTGATATTCAGATTTATTCTGAGCCCACTTAGACCTTTGCTGGACCTCCATATATAAGGGCTTTGTTTGAACATCAAAGTTTATGGGGGTTTTGTAGAATGCTAATGAGCACTGTGAACTTCAAAGGACATCATTAAGCTACAAGTTCCAAACAGGTGCAGTTCAACAAATAATTGAATAGTCAGCAAGAGAGTTAATCAGCTAATCTGAAAAACAATATGTAAAGCTACTCTCATTTATATGGTTTGTAAAATTATCTTTTATTGGTAATAATGCATACCAATTGGTTGTACTAATATATTATTTCTTCCTGCAGTGTTTGATGATTAATAAATTAACCAATTGCAATCAGACCAAATTAAATACTTCCAAAGAAGCAGAATTAGAAGATCAGAACTATTTCCACTTGCTGCAGCAAACAGTTAGACACAACACACAGCTCATATTCTTCTTAAAAACAACTCCTAGTTCTATATTGAAGATATATGGGCTATTGATACTAGTGTGGTACTTACTATTGGCATTGGTTGTAATAGTGTGTGCTGCTTTGTGGAGTGGAGACATTTGTAAATGCCCTGGCTCAACAATAACTTAGTTATTGAAAAGAGAATCTGATTGCAGGATAGACTTTACTTCACAACAACCAGGCTGTGACTATTTGTAAAGAGCTACAAAAAGATTGGCAGTCAGGTAATGGAATGGAATTAAGCATGAAATTGAATTGCTGTGTCATGGAAGTGTCTACTAAGCAGATGCAACTAAACTGATAGTGTCTCATGAAAACACACTATTTCCTATGAGAATAAGTGCCTTTAATTTGCATTATAATACTAAAGCGTTAAGAAGCACAATGTTTTATAGTAGAATTGCTGTGTTTACTTATTTCCATGATTATATTTATACACATATGTATAAATATGTATGCACATATCTGTATACACACAAGTAGCATTGTGTTTATTATTTTCCTTTCTCAAACTTGAACATCTTGAGAGATATCCTTCAAAAGAAACTACCCCTGCTCTCTCCCCCTCTCTGTATATATTGTCTCTTTTTTCTATTTTAATATGTGACTTCAAAATAGCTTTTATTTCTAAGAAATGAGCAGAGTGAGAAGTATTGTCATTTAACGCCAAAACAAATAACAATAAATAACAAGCAGGGCTGGAGAGATGTCACTGTGGTTAGGGGTATTTGTTTTTGCAGAGGATCAAAGATTGATTCCAAACAACACACAGCTTTATGTAACTCCAATTCCAAGGGTTTTTTATGCCTCCTTTTGACTTCCATCAACATCCAGCATGCATATGGTATATAGACATACATGCATGCAAAACACATACACATAAAATACATAAATCTAAAAAGAAGTTGTAGAAGAGTTAAAGAATTTTAGAAATATCAAAGGTGAGCTAGGTACTATAATCTAGATCTGATTTTAAAACCACTATTTTCAAAATCATTCAACGATGATTTTAAATAGTTCATAGTCCAATCTTGAAGGATTTAAACTCTGAGAAGAGTAAATTTGTTTCTACAAATTTATTATATAGCTTTATACATGGCATTGTTTAAAACATATATCAAGTCACATGTAGAAAATTTCACTCTCTTAAAATATTTAAGAAATCATAGTTGTAGATTATATGAAGGGAAAAATAAAAAAGAATAAGGGAACTTTAGGGGAATAGGGGAAGCAAAGGGAAGTGGGGAAGAAGGACAAATAAATATTAAATAAATATACCACTTGATATGATAATGCCCTCCAGAAAATTCATAAACTAACGATACCCAGTACTAAGCATGACAAATATCCTTTAAAATAGTCAATCAAGTAGTACAAGTTGCTCCAAAAACCATATAGGCTCTTGATGTCCATGGATGACTCTCAGAGATTGAAGGTAAGCCTCTACTGCTGAGTACACTACAGACTTTGGTCTCAGGACTCAGGTAATTAGAGTTGGTTCTAAATTTATAGTTTTCTCCCCCATAGTCTAGCTAAAGTCTTGCTTACATATTATCAGAAAGAATTCTGCAAAGACCAACACCTATGAACCAGCTCAAAGGGGAGCATAACAAGATAACCAAAAGGTGCAATAGCTAGTCACATATTGGTGGCAATCAACAGCTGTCTAAGGTGACTTAAGGCCCACTTAACCAGAAGGAATTCATGCATCATACTGGAAACCTAGTTAGTTCCCTGAGGTTAGTGAGGTCATGGATCTTATAGGAAATTCTGCTAAAATCACTTTTGTAGATCAGCATAATTTTTAACTATATTAAGTATAGTATTATAACACACAGATATAAGTATAACTACTACCCCCATCAAAGAAGCTTCTTTCTAGAGCAAATGGAGATCATTACAGTAAAACATGACTGGACACAGTCAAACAATGAATGAGTTTGTGAGGATTACCAGACCAAATGGATACATTTTTCAGACAAACTCCTATATCTATGGCTCAGGGAACACGGCAGAATAAGGAAAGAGAGATAACGAAAGCCAGAATACCAGGAAATTTGCAGTGAAATATTCACTTCACCAGCAGAGCTACTTGGTGATTATGGTAGTTTGAATGTAATTGGCCCCCATAATCTCTTAGGGAGTGGCATTATTAGGAGGTGTGACTTTGTTGGAGTGTGTGTGGTCTTGTTTGCAGTCACTGTGGACTGGGATTTGAGGGTTTTCTATGCTCGGAACACCGCCCAGTGTCTCAGCTGTTCCTGTTTATGGCAAAATGTAACCTGCACCATATCTGCCTACATGCCACCGTGCTCCCCACCATGATGATAATGGACTGAACTTCTGAAACTGTGAGTCACCTCATTTAAGTGTTTTCTTTATAAGAATTCCTGTAGTCATGGTGTCTATTTACAGCAATAGAAACACTAAGGTAGAAATTTTGATAACATACTGCTGGACCTCATAGTATATATTGACATTCAACCCATATACATGTAATATCTTTGTGCTGTGTTAATGAGCTCAGCCAAATAACTCTTTTCCAGAATTCATTAAATGATTTCAGATTGGGGGTTTCTATGGAGACTCTCTTGCAGCATTGAAGGGCATATATGATTGGTCATAATATGTTGTAAATGGGGGAGAGGCGTAGGTTGTGTTCCCAGCACCTGACTCCCAGTCCCCAGCCGCCGGCCCGCTCAGCTGCTGGTTGCTTGCTTATGCCCGAAATAACCACATGAGAATTATATTCATTTAAACTCTGCCTGGCCCATCATCACCAGCCTCTTCTTGGCTAGCCCTCACCGCATAAACTAACCCATTATAAAAGTCTGTAAGTTACCACATGGTGACTTACCAGAAAGGTCTAACCTGCATCCATCTGCGACGGGAGCCTCATGGCGACTGGCTCACTTCCTTGCTTCTCCTCAGAACTTCCGTTCTGTCTACTCCACCCACCTAAGGGCTGACCTATCTTATAAGCCAGGCAGCTTCTTTATTCAACCAATAAGAGTAATACAAAATACAGGAGAAAATTCCCACATCAATAATAAATGGTGCTGGAAAGAATTTGTTAACACCAGAAAAAAATGGTGATTGTAGTAGGATGTTTCTCTCCCACCCAGCAGCTCCCAAATAATTACTCAGAGCCTTGTATTAATTATAAATTCTCGGCCAATTGCTCATGCTTGTTGTTACCTAAGTCTTCTGTTTAAATTAACCATATTTCTATTTATACTTTTCCACATGGTGGTACCTATATTAGCATGGTACATTCATCTCCTGCTTTCTTTGCATCTGGCTGGAAACTCCTCTCTCTACCCTTGTTTTTTCTATCATCCTTAGTTTGGTCACTCTGCCTATATCTCTTGCCTGGCTACTGGCCAATCAGTATTTAATTAAACCAATTCAAGTGATAGATCGTTATAGCATACAAGAGAGTTAATCCACAGTAGGTGATTTACTCAGTTTGCTCCTTATTTTTTGGCAGGTCCAGCAACTATACTGAGGAATTTACTTAGCCAAGACTAGAATCACATGAATATTTCCCATCTGTCTTCCATTCCTGTGTAGTCTGAGGTTGTTGGAGATCCTCCCCGGTCTCATCGTTTCTTCTAAAGTTATTTGTCTATCTTGGCTCTATTGGCTCTTGTTTTCCCTTATTTTGGTTAATCTTCATTGTTAATTTGACTGGATTAAAATCACTTTGAAGACACATCTCTGAGAAGATCTATCAGGATGTATCAAGAAATGTTGAGCAAGCTGCTTAGGGGTGTGGGATGAGGGTGGGAGTTGGGATGGGGGGAAGGGGTAGGTGAAAGAGAGGGGGTAGAAGGGAGAAAGGAAGAACTGCGGAGAGCCTG
>JAQHUG010000203.1:2169790-2205356 GCA_028555095.1 Dicrostonyx torquatus
TAACCTGCACCATCTTAAGGAAGCAGGGGGAGGGCAGGGGGGTAGTGGGGGAGCGGGAGGGCCGGGAACAAGGGGAGTAAATGTAAACTTTGCTTTTAACAAAAATAAATGAATAAATTAAAAAAAAAGAAATGTTGAATAGAAGAAGGAGTATACATGACTTGGGTCTAAGAATGGACCAGAAGAAGAAAGTCAGTAAACGGCATTGTCTTAGTTAGGGCTTCTATTGCTGTGAAGAGAAACTATGACCACAGCAACTCTTAAAAAAAAAAAAAACAAAAACAAAAAAAAAAACATTTAATTGGGGCTAGCTTAGAGTTTCAGAGGTTAATTCTATTATTGTCATGGCAGATGACAGACAGGCAGCAATGGTGCTGGAGAAGGAGCTGAGAATTCCACATCTTGATCTGTAGGCAGCAGAAACAACTGTGTCATCCTGAGCACAGATTAAGCAAAGGAGACCCCAAAACACACTCCCACATTGGCAAACTTCCTCGTACAAAGCCATACATACCTATTATAACAAGTTCACACCTGCTAATAGTATCACTCCTTTGGGAGGTTATTTACTTTCAAACCACTGCATCCACCTCCTTAGCTTGCAAAGATTTGTAGCAATATAATAATGCAAAATGCATTCAGTCCAACTCCACTGAATCTTTAACAGTCTCAAGCTTATAAAGTCTAAAGTTCAAAATTCTCTTTATGTTTTATGCTATCTCTAAACTGTAATCTTCTGTAAAATAAAAATCAAAAACAGATCACATATTTCCCATATAACGGCACAGTATATATGTTCCATAGAGGAAGGATAGTGAGAAAATAATGGACCAAGGCAATGCCAATAACCATGTGAGCAAACTCTAAACTTTGCATCTCCATGTCTGATGACAAATTGCTCTTCAGATTTCCAACTCCTTTCATCTTTGTTGACTGCAACACACTTCACTGTCTTTGGCTGTTCCCATTCACTGTTAGCAGTGTTCCATGACAAGTATCCCATGACTCAGGTATCTCAACATCTTGAGGTACCCAAGACAATCCAGGCCTCAATTTCACAGTTTCATGCAATGGCCTCTCTAGGCCTCTATTCAGGAACACATCTGACACATGTCTGGTATCAAGGACTTTCATTAATCATAGAGGAAGATTCCAATAGCCCTTTTCATCTATGCTTGCCTCTAAAGACAGAACCATGTGTCCCAAGCTGCCAATTTCTCTTGCTTGCTGTGTTTGGAAAACGACCCCTTGTTGACTATACTTTCACTAGTTTTCTGTGTTTTTATAGTTTCATTCACCACCTAAAATTGACTGTGCATCTGTAGACCAGGCTAACCCCAAATTCAGAAGTGTTCTGAATTAGTCTCTGCCTCTGGAGTGATGGCATTAAAGGTATACCCCACCACACCAGGCTCTAAGCTTTTCTTTAATTTCTGTTCACAAGCTGAAAATTTAGCTGGCTGAGATCTTGCCCTAAGGTCATCACTCCCATTATTCTGCATCTTAATCTGATTATCTCCTTGAACACAGGATTTAGCTCCACCCACTTCCTAGTACCTCTTTTCTTGTCAAAATCTACTCACTCAGCTTGCTCCTTTTCATTACAGATTTTCATTAGAGTGGCCACTACAAAGCATACAACAGAGTCTATGCTGGGCTCTTTTGAGATTTCCTTTGTCAATGGTATTAATTCAAATCTCTTCCCTTTAGCCTCGGGCATAGTCTTCAGCCAAGGGCAAAAAGCAGCCAAATTCTTAACCAAAATATCATCAAGAAGATTTCTAGGAAATATATTAACACTCTTATTCTTTGAAACCTCTTGAGCCAGGCCCCCACAGTTTAAATTGTTCTCAGTCCAACTGTCTTCCATGTTCCTATTAGGATAGCACATTAAACATAGCTTAAAGCATTCCCCTGCTTTCCAAACCCAAACTCTGAAAGTCCAAATTCCTCCAAACAAAAGCATAGACAGGCCTATCACAGCAATACCACAGTCCCTGGTATTAACTTTTGTCTTTGTTAGGGTTTCTATTTCTGTGAGGAAACACCATGACTGTAACGGAAAAATTAAAAATGCTGCAGGATCCCAGGTGGCAGTAGGCAACAGAAACACTGTAGGTCCCCAAGCAGTGGTAGCACGCCATGTGGAGGCAGGCAGCAGGCCCTGAGAGCAGCCAGTCCCAGGCAGAAATGGCTGCCAGTCCCCAAGCAGTGGCTGGTCCCAGGCAGGGAGACACATGGCAGGCAGGCAGGAACCAGAGACATGGATAGGCATGCCATGCAGAGTAAAGTTCAACATTTATTAGGTGGGTTATTGAGGAGAAGGAAAAAGGGGAGAAGAGGGGAGAGAGAGAGAGGAGAAAGAGAAGAGAGAGAGAGAAGTGGGGGAAGGGGAGAAGTGGGGAGAGAGGCAGAGAGGAAGATGGAAAAGAGAGAGCTCTCAGGCCAGAAACTGAAGATCAGCCTGCCTCAGTGGATGAGGGAGAGAGTGGGCGTGGCTTGTCTCTTAAAGGGACAGAAATCATTACAATGACCACAGCAACATTTATAATGGAAAACATTCAATTGAGACTAGATTACATGTTCATTAGTTTCTATGGCCAATGGCAGGCAGGCAGAAATGGTACTGGAGGAATTGAGAGTTCAACATCTTGGTCCAAAGGCATCAGAAGTGACTAAATGTCACCCTGAGCAACAAAAGCCTCAAAGCCCACCATCACAATAACTCAACTCCTCCATGAAGGCTACACCTATTCTAAGAAAGTCATACCTTTCTTTGGTGCTACTCCCTTTGGGGGTCATTTTCTTTCCAACCATTACAAGCAGCCTCTGTCATTCTCTCCTTCCTTATCGCACCTACAATGTAAGCAATAACCTTACTCCCCTACTGTCAGATCATCCCCACCATGGTGGACTTTGCCCTCAAATTCAATGAACATCTACCCTCCTTCAGTAGCCTTTGTAGTATTTTGTCCACAGGACTGAGAAAAGTAATGAAAATGACAATGAATATAATTTGAGATTTAATTCCTAAATGTCTGAGATACTGGACTAGTCCATTATCTTTTCTTTTTATCATAACTGTTGCCGCTGATTAACAACATAAACCTCATTGCATTTGGGTCAAATTATTAATATGCTAACTACCTTCAAACTGTACCAGTAGAAAAACACTTTTCATTACAATTTGAGTAAAAGCTAAATCTAAGACTTTTACATATCTTTCATCACATTATGGCTCCCAATCATTCCACACAACTTTGTGACACTCAGCTTCCTCCATTGCTTAATGGGGTGTCCACTGGTCAAATTACACAACTGGCAGCTACTCATCACTATTTACTGGCTAGTTTTATTAAAGAGAATTATCCTAGTTCCAGTAAAAACACATCTTTAAATCTCTCCTTCCTGAAGATTGAGTTCTTTCTTAACTTATTTAGTCTTCTTTCTTACTAGTGATCCTTAAAATATTTAAGTTGCTTGAAGGCTATCACAGTTTTTTTTTTATCTTCATTTAATCTTCTCTGTCAGATAGTAGGCACACATCCCAGGCTTCATAAACACTGAGTGAGTTAATGAATAAAAATCAATCTGTTAACCTTAATTCATTAAACTACAATATAAAGGAATGGTAAGGATAATTTATACTAATCGTTCTCACACCAATAAGAGTTGACTTGAATTAAATAATTTGACAGATTATTTCACTTCAATCAGTTATCCAAATTGTTTACTCATTTATTTACTCCATAATTAATTAATGCATCTGTTGGGTTAGTGGTGTGGGTTATGAAAAATTTTATAATTTCAGGTCAAAATAATGTTTAAATTGTTTGTATCAAAGGTGAAATAGTTCAAAGCACATTTTTATCTCTAACATTTTTCATTTCATATTCTTTATACTGGCAGTTTTGAAACTAAAGTGCTGAATCACTATTTTCAGTCACTTTAACACAAGAAACAAGTTTTATCTTTTTTAAAAAAAAAACAGGTTTGAGGATACACACTTATAAGAGATTAGAGTAACTTTTGCTGAGTAAAGAATTATAAATATTTTCTATCAAAACATAATGTTTCTTGTTACACAAGGAATCCATACTTGGACTGTAACCTTCAGTTCTGCTACTCTACTGAAAATGAGCAATTTAAAAGTTTCAAATAGGGTAGTTTTGTGGAATAATTTCCTATTTAGAAAGAATCCATACTCTGCAGTTATAGAAGTTATGACTTTGGAGTATCCAGAACAAAATCGATCTTTGGGATTTTTTTTCATGTTCCAATTGTTTCACCAAATAGGAACACTTCCTCAAGAGGATAGATAAACATCATATTATGGGATGTAGATTTGAGAAATAGCTGCTTTTTAAACCTTCCTGTAACATGAGGGTCCTGCTTGTTGGGGTTTCTGTCCCGCCTGGTACCCCACAGCCGGCAAGACCCAGAGAAAATCACACAGAGAGTCTACATTAGGTTATAAACTGATTGGCCTGTTAGCTCAGTCTTACTAGCTCTTGTAACTTATATTAACCCATTGTTCTGATCTATGTGAGCCACATGGCCGGTACCTTTTCTCAGTGGGGCAGCTTACATCCTTCTTAGACGGACTGCGCAGAAATGCCAAGGGAGCTTCCTGCTACCCAGAATTCTCCTATTCTCATCTCTACTTTCTGTCTGGTTTTCCCACCTATACTTCCTGCCTGGCCAATCAGCATTTATTTAAAACATGAATGACAGAATACAGACAATTCTCCTGCACCACCTTCCTAAGAAAGTTCTGATGATCTATAGTCCCTATACAATATTAAGATCTGCTTTTTTTGTAAGACACTACTTCTCTTCAAATACTGTTGCTCCAAACAACCACATTCATTGCAACCTTATAAATACACCGTTTCTGAAAACACCTCCGTTAATAACCTTTTATCATCTCTACCTTGGTGTTTGTTTGTTTATGAAATCCATCTGCACCCTATGTATTGCAAAACATGTTTTTGCTGATGTGCATCATGGGGAACATATTTTCTTCAAAACCCACATGTTAGTAACCTATAGTCAAAGACTGCTTGTTTGTTTCCTAACCACTCAGACTCAAAATAGTCACTCAGAAGCTATATTAATTACAACACTGCTTGGCCTATTAGCCTATGCATATTTCTAGCTCACGCTTACATCTTAAATAAACCCATATCTATTAATCTGTGCATACCCACAAGTACGTGGCCTACCAACAAGGTTTAAGCATCTGTTTGTTCCGGGGTCTGTCTCCTCCAGTGGCTACATGGCATCTCATTGATCTCCCAGCATTCAATTTAGATTTCCCACCTAGCTCTATTCTGCTAAGCCACTGGCCAAGGCAGCTTTATTAATTAACCTATAACAGCAGCACATATACAGAAGGACTTTCCACACCAATAAGTCACTTAAAATATCTTCCTTTCTTATAGTCAGAAAATTATTTACATTGGCTCCAATTCCTTATAACTCTGTCATAATCCTTCAGTGGTTAGGTCATGAATGACGTTCATCTTCTAGGAAATTTCAAGAGACTGAAGTCTAAGCTTCTTTCCCAGCCCCACAAAATCAGAATTTGATCCCCAGGAATCTGTGGAAAATAACCTCTTTAAAATCAATTATGATGCTTCTATAAGTTTAAGAAACATCAAAATAGAGGATACTAGAAGAAGAAGGGAAATAAAAATAATCATCTATATTTAAAAGCAAGCCCTCTTCAATCAATGAAGAATAACTATACTAAAATATCAATATTAATTCTCCAGTGGTGCATATATACAGGTGAAATGCAAAGTTGTGACATAATTTATTCAGATTTTCATTCTGGTTTATGACTCCATGAATTGGAATAATCTAGTTTTTCCTTTAATAGTTACATCTTGTGAATTTTCCATTAAACCATTATTTTTTTTAAAAAATTGGGTCTTTTTTTAAGTGAAACAATTGAAAATAGAATTGTACTACTAAAGCTATTATTTTGGAGTTTATATCTTACTTTCAGTGTATATATGCCATTTGATACTAATGAAAAGCATGTGGTTTTTCACTTTCATTATCTAGGAAAATATTTATGTTAGTTGAGGCCAAAATAGCTTGTTCTAAATGGAGTGACTGGTAATGTATAGAGTAAGATCAAAACTCATCTAAAGTTATGACATATCTTCATTTAAAAGGGTTTGGTTATTTCATTAAAAAGATATACCAACTAGTCCTCACCATAATTTTCATATGCATTTGTGATCTATATATTTGTGTGCATACACAGACTTATATATGTATGTTATCTAATTTTGTCATCTTTCTGTTTATCATTTTACTCGTGCTCTATTAGCTAACATTCTGTGCTTCTAATCTCTCTATTATGAGTTCCTTTTCACACTACCAAACTATCAGTGTTCACCCACTTTACAAAATGGGACCAGTGTACACTAATGTCTGCCATTTTCTTCAGCTGTTATGAATCTTTCTCATAGTTTTTTTATTTAATTTTAGTATAACTAGACACACATAGTAAATTCTTATCCATAAAATGGAAAGATTTGAAATAACTGATATCTGAAAGTATTTTCTTGTTGATTCTTGGTGAATTACATATTATATGCATCCCATTGGAAATTTAAAAATTATGTGTTATTTATTCTAATTTTATGTGTTTATTTGGTATCTACTGCATTTCAGGCATTTTGCTGCAAAATGGAATAAAGAAATGAGGAAAATGCTTTCCCTAATCTCTTATGATGTATTATCCATCAAAGTAGATACCTGATACAAATAAAAGTAGCATGACAATTAAAAATTGAACTAAATATAAAAACTGAACCCAGGACAGGGACTGAAGATTTTAGTAGCAGAATAATAGATAACAGAAGCATGAAACTCTTAACATACTCTCACTACAATAATGCCATAGGTGTTATTACGTATATAAATTTTGAGACTTGAAATTCTCAAGAAATTGAAATACTTGTAGAAAAGTACTCACTGGAATACAAGCATTCTGCTATCCTTTCAGTGTGGCAGTAACAAATTCGGAATTTGAGTTAAAGATTTAAATTATTCTTACTTTGTTTATAATGAGACTGATTTATGTCATTCATTTAATTCATAAAATACTTCCCATAACCTGGGACTCATTAGCAAAGTGATGGTCTTGACCTCCATCTATTCCATGTTGACAAATGTTGAAAGACTTTGCCTCAGGAAAGGTTTTGGGTTACCTTATAATGAGAACTGCTTGCCTGCCAAGTGCAATAGGTGATTTTATATCTTCTGAGAATGGGCAGACAGTAGCAGCAGATGGGACATAGTTATAGTCCGACACCTCCCAACTGAGCCATTGTTTAAACATCTGGGTTTGCAAAAGGGTCACTAGTGCTGGAATGGGCTCAAGTATTTTATAACGTGTTTCACCTACCCCTCATGTACATCTTCATAGTAAGTCAGATTCTAAGTATCGTGCTATACAAGTTACTTCTCCTGCTTTGTCTCCATTCTGTATTTGCTTATTTATTTTTACTATGTATATTAAACAGTCAGTGAAAATAGATGTTACTTAATTAACATATAGTATAATTAATGGCTAGCTTTCTGGTCACAGCATACCTCAGACATGATAACCACCTTACATTCATGATATATATTTACTCTTCTAAATTTTTCTTGGTTCAAAACACTTTACTGATTTGATTTCTTAAGTCTTTTATCATAAAAATATTTGCAAATGCTCAATCAACTTTCCAGTCTCATCATTTAGAATTTTCTTTGGTGCTGTTTCTCTCCCCAAGGAGGCAGACAATTTTTCAACAAAACACTGGCAGTGGGATTGGTTTTCCAGAAAGTATCCTCACTTTTCATGAAAACCTTTTGCGTAGGCACTGAGACATATACAAAGATTATCATGACATGCTCTAAGCCTCAGTTTCCTATTGTTTTCCAAAGAAATGTGGGCAGTTTGATAGCAGAGAACTCCTTTTGAAAGAAAAGAGCAAAAAAGCAAGGTCACTCTTGAGAGTTTTGCATGGTTGATTATTGGAAATTCAACACTAAACAATTAGAAAACAGAGCAAAATTTGTGAGAATGTAATAGTCTCTCTAAATAAACTATTTTACGTTTGAATTCATTTCAAGATTTATATTTTAATGCTTTTGGTTTTATTTTGTTAACCCATTTCTTTTGTTTTTGAGATTATACTATGCCTTTGGGTATATAAAGAATCTAAGAAATTTTATTGATTTGAAATTATGATTGCAGGATCAGAAGTTCAAGAATTGCACTTGGAACCGTCTGGTAAATTTATTAACCTAATAATTACCTGTGAACTATTATTACTAGAGAAGAAATCGGCTATATTCCATCAGACTGTGACTGAAGAAAAAGAAGACAGGCATACCTTACAGGTAACCCTAGCTCCAATTGTTCTCTTCCTTAATCAGTTATCATTTTATGTTTGTTGAAAGGTATCATTTTCTTAGTCTCTGAGGAACATAGAGACTTCTTCCCACATAACCTTTTAAAATCCATCTCTGAGGCCTGTGCATCTTGTTCCTGTTCAATGCACAGCATAAAACAAATGTGATGTTTTCATCAGTTGAATTTCATACATTTTATTTTATCACAAGGTTTGGATTTCTGTAAGCCATAGGCTTAAGGCCATAACCGTTTTTCCTCAATAATGCCTTTTTTCATTTACATTGAATACAGAGATATCAGTTTTTGAGAAAATGGTATACAATTGGAGAAAAAATTAATGAGCGGTCATTTGCATTTCTGAGAGGTGTACTATGATATGTGGCAAAGATACAATCAATGATGAATATTTAATAGGGTCTTCTGAGAAACATATGCAGTTACATTTTGACAAGTACAGGAAAAAATATTTTTAAACATAGTTTATGAAATAACTTTCTAGAGATGGATATTTGGACACTTAAGAAAGAAATGTGCTCATTTACTATAATTAAGAAGCAAAAAAGCAGAAAGTAAATGATCAAGGGAGGAGAGAATAAAATCTAGGAAATTATAAGCTACCCAAGACAACAATATCTGAAGTAATAAATTTTAAGAAAGACAAATATGATTTTTGCTTTACAATCTTATTACTATTGAATTTCTTTTACTACTTATTATTTTTTGAAGGTATTATTCATATATGCAAAACATTGTGATTGTATTTACCCTTTATTATCTTCTTTCTCTCTTCTTTTATCTCCAAACCCTTTATGCTCTTACTTTGTACTGAAGTGGTTTCATCATTAGAAAACAGTGGCACCACTCCATCAGCAGACATTAACAAAAAGATTAGCTCTTTAGTGAAGGGTGGAGATTCATGAGCATTTTGTCTTCCAACCTAGGACAACTAAGGACAAATATTGTACTTCTCTGGTCTTATGTTTGGAATGTCTTTGTCTTTTCTAGATGGAAGTATTTCAGGATAATTTTCCTTATCCTCCGGCTCTTAAATGCTTTCAACACATACTTCTAATATGACTAGTGGGAGAGAGGTGTTTATACAGATCCTCCACTTACAGCTGACCTATTGTCAGCCACTTCTCTGTATTTGACAGTTACAAGTCTCTGAAATAAAGAACATGCTAAGTCTCTTCTAAATATCCCTGTTTTATATAAACCAGTGAGGATATCAGTCTGGAAAAGAGGGGGAGACAAATTTCTGTTTTAGCATATTTTAAAACGAGGGTTTGCTTCTAATGTCTTCTATCCCATTACATCAACCTACTTACTGAATTCTGCCATCTATACAGGCTATTTTCTGCTTCAGTGTCTTCTAATACAAAACAAATGATGCCTTGATCAATATATATCATACCTATTTCCACTGTCACATCTTTGGTACGTGAAAAGGATTAATTTTATTTTAAACTCTCATCATTAAGATTTATAGTGGTCAGTAATTCATGTTATGTTCTATTGTATGGTCACAACTGAGAGGAAATGTCATATCCTATTAGGATTTCAAAAGAGATTTTTGTGTTAATACTCTTTAGCAGATGTAAAAAGGGTGAAGATAGGAGAGTTAGTAAACTATATCAGTCAAAAAGAGAAAACAAAACAATTAACAACCAAACAAGCAAAAAAAAAAAAAACACTGAGATTTCAAATTACCTCTTCTCATTCAGGAGAACAATTATATGTAGCCCGGACATGATAATTGCTCAAGTAATGTGGTCTGTCATTATGATATCTTATGCAAAATATGTTACCTAGATTATCACAGGGTTTAAACATACATGATAGGCAAATTTTAATCATAAATTAATTGCTGAAGTATTGGTTCTTCTGAGGACAAAAGTTTTTCTCTTTCTATACTTTGTCTTCTCTTATCATGCTTTCCCCAAAAACGAAAACACTTTTACAGACTTAACTGGGGACTAGAAATTCATAGAACTCCGAAAATGAAAATTTTAAAACACATTAAGTTTATACATAATTTAAGCTTCCTAAGATTGTTTATCAGTTACTTAGCCAAGAAGGAAAATA
The DNA here is from genome assembly GCA_028555095.1 of Dicrostonyx torquatus. Taxonomy (NCBI): domain Eukaryota; kingdom Metazoa; phylum Chordata; class Mammalia; order Rodentia; family Cricetidae; genus Dicrostonyx; species Dicrostonyx torquatus. Next base: position 2,180,298 of record JAQHUG010000203.1, read on the forward strand.
TGTATTTTGTGTTAAAAATATCATGGAAGGATATCCTTGATTGTTTTTAAGACCTCTCTGTAATTAAAGATAATATAAAAGTAATCTAGGTCCAGTATATTTTAACTAAATTAAATTATATATTCTACATCAATTATTAATTATTTGTAATTTAAAGCATCTTTTTATGTCAATAATACGCATTTTTTCCATGGAAAGAAATGTTGGTTGGTTATGTACACCTTTAGTACCAGCACTCAGGTATGTAATGCAGGCAGATTATATTGAGTCTCAGTAGAGTGTGGCCTACATATAGAGCTCCAAGTCAATAAGGGCTACACAATGAGGCCATGTGTAAAAAAACTAAATAAAACAATATTTTCTAAGCCATTTGTGCAAAATGTTAGATAATAACAATTTTTATTCCTTTGTATAAAAGCATGGTAGAGTCTAGAGCATAATGACAGAATTATAGTATCCGAAACAGGGAGTAAGTGGAGGTCAAATTCACACTCTCTTAATGACTTCAGGGCACTTTCTCTTTGGTGCTTTTAATTTTTTGGTCCTTTTTTTCTGTTCTTCATAAATTGTAGGAGCAATTGGAATGAAGAAAAGTTATCTCTTCTTTGACCCGAGGGATTGCAATTAGTCCTCATTTTCAATTTGATTTAATCTGGAACCAATTTAGAGATTTATCTCTGGTTAGGTTGGTAAGGACATTTCCAAGAAGGAATCGTTGAAAGAGGATGGCAGCCCACCTCCAGAGTGGATGACACCTTCTGGCAATAATCTGCATCTAAAGAGGTTGAACGTAAAAATTATTTGCATTAGTTTGCTAATCTTTGCTCTCAGCTTGTGAGTGTGTCTAGACATTATTATTGCTGAATTTTTACATGTGTGCTATTAGAATCTAGTTTCTTTAGTCTTCCCATGTGGACTGAAGACAGCAAGTCTTGAGGAAATCACACCTCCAGGACCAGTTGTGCATTTCTCAGGCTCTCCAGTAAAAAAACAAACAAACAAAAAAACCCAGCCATGTTTAGATTTCTACCTCACTATTATTCAAGTCAGCACAATAAATCCTGTTTGAAAGATGCATTTACTTTATCCGTTCTGCTTCTCCACTGAATATGGCTCATATAAGAAAGATTTTTAAACTTTTTATTGATAGTATCATAACACATGTCCAAGAATGTATGCAAAGATGGTGAGATAGGGGCATCTTGAGAAATTCCAAGACACATTTACTGAAAATTTTGATGGATCATACTTTCTAGCATATATTTCCCTCCTCCATGTTATTAATCCTCCATTCTTATTTACTAAGTGACAAGTCTGAAATATTTTCAAACACAAATCAATCTTACTGGGGACTAAATGCTTAAATAAACAGTACTTTATCACAGCTCTTTCATTGCTAGTTGGAATGAATTCCACATCTAGCCCATCAGCAATTTTGCTATCCAGACCCATCACCATGCTTTTACAGGTTATATTCAAATATACCCAGCCCTTTGTTGTTATGAAACATTTTCTCAAAGACAAGCTAATTTCCCTTAAATCTGTGTTTAAAATAGAATAACAGAATAAATTCCTTTCTAAAATACCTTTTTCAAATTTCAACATAGTAAGCAAATTCCATTTGCATATTTCACAAGTTTCTGAGCAATATCCAAATGACCAGTCTATAATACTTATAGAAAATTTAATGAGATAAAATATCTTAGACATGTGATAGGTTACAAAAGGGTTGTGCAAAACTGTAGTCATGTTGACATTGTTGACATCCGCTAACCAGATAGTGAGTTAGTCCTGACTTATATGTATATTGTTGTCATTGTATATATGCATATATACCTATGTATCAGATTTTTTAAATCTTTAATTTGCTAAAATGAATATAAATAATCCAATAAAATTGAATATTCTTGATTCTCATTTTCTAGAGGCTAAATGTCCAAGGGAAAAATATCCTAGGAAAGATTGACTCTATGTATTAACATCAAAGTGAGTGCTAGTGCCATAGTTTTGCTGACATTGGGTTTTGAGTAAAACTTGGTGCCACCTGGATGCAATTATCTCAATGTAAAGTAATCTTCCCTGTAAGTTTCCCCTTAAACCTCCTATTGCCCAGGTCTTTTGTTATATCCTTTAAAAAAAAATAACTGTTAGCATTCTGCCAAATTAAGTAACTTTCAGAGACTTGCTAGATCTTATTGATGTGCTACTTAGTGTTGGCTAACATATTGATGTTAATATTGTGATCCAAAGAAAAAATAACTTTTCATGCATAGTTGAAATTGATATCAGGAAAATAAAATATCTTAATCTAAAACAGTACCCCCAGGAGGTAGAACACCAAGCTTTCACTGTGGTCAACCAGTAATACTCTGGAACTTATGAAAATATATTATAAACTGTTGAACTACACCTTTGGTTTTAAACCTCCGATCTGAACACAAGGTGGTAAGGCTCTCCCTCTCTGTCAGCTTCAAAAGGGAACCTTTGGTGATTTAAGATGTGTTGGCAATGAACCGTCATGGGAGAGTGAATCAACATGAACACACTATAATCAGAAGGCAGCTGGAAGACCTGAGGTTGAAATTTTATGGGGCTCAGGGGTCAAAGTCCTGTAGTAGACAGATCATCGGCTTTCATCACCTTGTTGGCTCACAAGCTGGGACAAAGTTAACTGTTTCTGAACGTTTAAAGCTCTTAGTCTTTCATATCTCCATGAATGAAAGATTCACAGCATGGCCTATTTTTCTCTTGTTATTTGTTGAAAGAATTCACTTTTTTTCAAGAAATATCTGTGCTACTTACCCACTTTAGGCATATAGCATTTACCAAGCAAACATTAGGCCATGAGTTCTATCTAACAGCACCACGAAATGAAAACAAGCTAAGTGTTGTTCAGTTAAGATTACTGGAGAAAATTCATTTCTGATCCCTAGTAGAGTATTGTAAAAGTAGTTCGTGTGAACATCTAAGCATCTTGATATTTGGAGCAATTTTTTGTTTAAAAATAGCTTCTAATATTTTTAAATATAAGAAAGAAGTCTTATGTTAATAAATAAACATTATTTGATGTTATGATAAAAAATGTTTACAAAATATATTCATACTTGTGATTATGATATACGCTTTTGTGATATAAAGATTATGAAATGATTTCTTTATGTTGGAAAATTGACATAATTTCCAAGCTGGATGATGATATATGTATTTATGAAAATACCCTTTGTTCAAACTACATGATATGTAATGTGTGTGTGTGTGTGTGAAAAAGCAGATGCACAAAAATATCACCTCAAAACCAAATACATTTTAAAATGAATTTAAGGTAACAGAAAATAAAAAAAAGAAGCTTAAATTTAAAAGCAATAATAAAAATAATACTTAAAAAGAGTAAAGTTTATCCCTTGGAATTAGTAAGCATTTGTATTTTATTTATGATTATTATTTTAAGAAAATATCTCATCATGTACCTTAGTCTAGCCTTCAATAATACATGCAATCAAGGTAGGCACAATCATGCGATCATCCTGCCTTTGATTTGTACCTCTATACCTGCAGGCATTCTAGTAATAATAGTCAGGGCAACTGAATTTTATTAAAGTCTGATTTGCTGTATTGAGGAGGTACAGAAGATTTTTATAAACTGTAGTTTATAAAAATTCCATGTTCAGCAAGTATGGTATGCACCCTTCTGTAGTAACATATAGAGGTTGTTTTCAATTTCTGTGCTGCATTTTTAAAATTTTAGCAATATTTCAAGTGTTTCACTGTTACTATATCTAGAAGAGTGCCTTTTTGTCAGTCATTTTAGGTTTTAATTGAAAAATCATGAATCAGAACCATTGAAAAATCATGAATCAGAACCATTGAAGACTGCAAGATTAAAATGCAAATGTTGTATTCTATCAGCTCCATTGTCCACCCCTTCTCCTGTTTCCCTTTCTCTTCTGAGGCTTCCATATTTGCTGAGACCAACTGATATTGCAAACAGAACAATTAATAAGCCTACAATAACCATCTAATGTTCAAAGAAAGGAGGAAAAAAACGCATCTATCACTTTATTCAAAAAGCTAGAAACAACTAACCTTAGGAAAAAAGACATGTCAAAAATAAGGTAGGCCCCAACTCTTCATATTGTTTCAGTCTAATTTTACATGAAAATCAAAAGTTCTTAAAGAAAAATGAAGCACATTTGTATAGTAAATATTTAAATGTTAATCAATAAAATTGTCGTTGCTGATGTATGGAAAGCTTTAGGAGTATGGGCAAAAAAAAAAAAAATGAACAACAGTATTCACTTCAATTCCACCGTGAGCCAGAAATGTCAGCATCTGCCTAAGATCGTTGCTGACTGTGGATGTGCTCAATATCCATCCAGGTGGCCTGCCTAAGCCACAACATGTCTGTAGATGCTAGAAAACAACATTGTGTATAAGACTTTCTCTTACAACTCACTCAGGATCTCATTGCCATTCACTACTGCATAGGCCTTGCTGCAGCCAGATGTGTTGGATAACAGATGTACATTACTGAAACCAGCTTTCCTGGGCTCTGCAGATCTGAACTCATGTCCTCATGCTTACATGGAGAGTGTTTTTAGGATGATAGAAGTCATGTTTCTAAAACTAATTACAAATGATATAAAACATATACTTTAATGTATTTAAATTTAGAAACATTCCTTATAAATAGTAGAAATGGGTTCTGATTACTACAGTAAAGAATGCATAAAAAATGAAACTGTGAGAGTTGAGAGTACATGAGAGACTGAGAAACTATGTATCACTTTCCACAAACTGACAGAGATAGCCATATAAGATTAGAATTATAAGTAGGCTCTGGTAAGTGTTTAGGAATTAGGTAATTATGTTAAAGAAGTTAGAAAAGTGCACCAGAACCCCAGGACCTGTTAGACAAGGGAGATTGAGAGCTGCCACGTAGATGTTTGAAAGTGACTCCAGCCCCTGTACAAAACAACAAGTCCTGCAGTTGCTAGTTCATCTCTCCAGGCTCCTTCAGATTTTCATTTTTTTTTTATTTTGTTTTTGGGTGGTCACATGGTAATCACAGTAATGGACATGGGAATTTACCAAAGTTTCTATTATTTTTATCTCAGTGATTTCAAAATTTGTTAGTTTCATATTTATTGCTGTGCAAATCTGAACAGAATTCCTGATGTAAAAGTTTCATTAGTAAGTATTCCCAAAGATTTAAAAAAAAGATACAAATTTTACAGAGTCTTGTCCTGATTCACTCCTTACTCCCTCCTATCTTTACTGTTTTGCTCAAGAAAACAGGCCATCCCATTACACAAAAACCCTGAAGAGTTTATAAAGGGAAATGACTGTGATATTAACTCAAATATTTCAAATAAAAGAGAAAAGGTTATTTGTGGAAGAGAAGTAAGCCCCTCGACCATCGAGGAATTGTGGTGCCAAATAAATGGCAGAGTGTTTGCAGAGAACAGTCCAGACAGGGTCGAGGTGGCACAGGGCTTTTAAACATCCATCCGCAGAATGCTTCATCCAAACACCACTCCAAACAAAGTAAAGCGAGCTTGCCAAGCACCGAATTTCATTTAGCCCCCTGGTAGCTCACTTAATTAGAGTAAACCAAGACTTTCTAAGATTCTTTTGTAAGACTAAACCTCATCACTATAAACTGGCTTTTTAATTATGTGATTCTTAAGAGTTTGGGCATATAACAGGACAGACTGTAAATCAACTATTAAAACATATGTTTTCTCTCTCTCTCTCTCTCTCTCTCTCTCTCTCTCTCTCTCTCTCTCTCTCTCTCTCTCTCTCTCTCTTTCTCTCTCTCCCTCCCTCCCTTTACCTCTCTTTCCCATCTCTCTTTTTACCTCTTTCTCAGAAGATCTTGCAAGGGACACAAGTCACAAGTGCTCTTCATGATATAACACTTAAAAGACAATGTTACCTTTTAATGACTTTTTTTCCCTCTTTGAAAATTGGAATAAACTTGTCTCCGTGTTATTGCATTAATATCCTAAGACTAAGGAACTGAGTGAAAGATGTATAGATTTTGCATTGTTTCTCTGGCCTACACATTATACCATCTTCTCTGTTATTATCATCTATTTATTGTTTTGCTTTCAAGACTAAAAAGTTAATGGTCACAAATATAGTATTCATGGAATATGATTGTGAGAAAAATTTAAGCTAATAATATTTGTTAGGATTAAAGGTAATTATTAAAGGCAAGTCAAAGTCATGTGTGATTGCTACATATCACAGAATATTTATCACAATATTCACCTTGTATGCTAACATATTCAACAGCAAACTACATTTCCGGTTTTTTAGCCTCCTGGTTTTGTTTGTGTATGGATGTGGGGTATATTTGTGAATGGGTTTTTGAGTATATGTAATCTGTTGACTATATTATTTGTTCATGTGGATATCCTACCTAACTTGGAACTCATCAATTCCATAAAACTAGCTGACTGGAAAGCCTCACAGTTTCTTCCAGTTCCCTCTCTCCTGCACCACAAATATAGGTGTGAGGAATTAACTCTGGCTTTTTAATTTGTGTTGGGAATGTCAGTCAGGTCTTCCAGTTTAAGAAACAAGCACAAAGTAGAACAAGCCATATTTTCAGACCCAGGTACTTAGTTGTAGAATTCTTAGTAGTTAAAAATAGAAACTCTTTACCCTCATTACTTTTTCTTTTATGTAGGAAAAAATAAGTTCATTTAGTAGACTACAAAGAAAGAATCAAGATTAACAGTACTAAAACTTCTAGTTTATTCTTCTAAATTCACACTGATAGTATTTGTATAAAATGAGAAACATATTTCACTTGTATAAAAATTTAAAGAATGAGTAAATCGTAAGTTTTCAATGAATCTTAATAAATTACTCTCAAGAAGGAACACAGCTCCTCAGACTTCTTTGATCTATAGAAATTCAAGAGAATATACTCTAAACATATGGCAATTAAAGAAACAATAAATATAATGATTATTAATAATAAACCAAAATCATGTACATTGTGGGTTCTTCTGTTATATTTCTCCATTTTAAATGTGTCATTCACCAGGAATAAAATAAGTTATTAATTAAAGAAAGATTAGGCAGGGTCTCAGACAAGTTAGACCATGAAAATCTTACTATAACCTAAGAGAAATTGCTGATTTTTCTCATGTTTCTGTTAATTAAGACTCTGAATGACAACTATACACCAGTGTTGGGTGAAAATGACAACGAGACAAATCAGGTAGTTTCTACGTTTGTGAAAACAAGACTCAAGTAAATCAAAATTGGAGGCAACAGCAAATATTTGAAATTGAAAGGAACTTGGAATTTGAATTTAGTAACTAGAGGCTACTAACACTCCTTCACTATGGAATGTTGTGGAATATTCCTTATCACTGTGAAAATGTGTCACTCTGATTGGTTTAATAAAAATCTGAATGGCCAATAGCTAGGCAGGATTTTCTGGGCAGAGAAAAATACTTAGGAAAGGAAGAGCAGAGAACCCAGACAGACATGGAATGAGTTGAACACAAAAAGATGGGATAGAAGTAAAAGACACATGGTAGAAAGTAAATTAATTAAAATAGATCAATTTATGAATTAGTTAGGAACAACGTAAACAATTGGCTGAGCTTTCATAATAAATAGTAAGTTTCAGTGTTGTGGTTTTGTAGCTTGCTGACCGGACCGAAAAAAGTGACTACAATGAATTCAAAACACAAAACAATTATTTTTGTGAATTTTAGATTGAATAATAGTTTAGAGTATGCACCAAACATGAATTACAACTGAAATAGAGCTAGTTGAAGCATACCACCTTCCAAACACCACATTGAGGAAGGAAATCACCAAGATTTCCTTTTTATTTTTTTCAGGTACATTTTAATTATTTCATGTGTTGGTGTGTATGACAGATGTTTGTATGTACACCACATGAATTCAGTGCTCAGGAGAATAGGAGAGTACATCAGATCCCTTAGTGATTCATAAGCTTTGGTGAGTTGTTTTGATTTGGAGGCTGAGTACCAAATTCCAGTCTTCTACAAGAAAAGTATGTTCTGTTAAATATTGAGACATTTCTTCAGCTCTTCCATATCTTTGAAAAATTATTTTACTTTAATGGATTCTGTGAAGTATGGGTGACTAAGGAACATGGAGAACAGGAGAAATGGTCTTCCCTGGGGGAAACCCAGTCAGGTTTGTTATTCAACATCAAATAGTTAGCCCTAAATATCTACACACAGGTGAAAACCAAACTTAGCAGGATATTGTTAGGAATATAGATGAATATATATGTTTATATGAATACATATGCTCACATAGCAACAACTAATGAAAAAAGGGCGTGAATTACGAGGAGAAAAATTAGGGAATATGTGGGAGCTTGGGGCCAGGAAAGTAAAGGATAACTGATAGCATTATACTTTAATTTCAAAAATTCAAAGAAGTAGCCCTTTAAAAGATGACTTTGGTTATGAAAGGCAAGTGAAAAAGTACTCTCTCTCTCTCTCTCTTTCACACACACACACACACACACACACACACACACACACACACACACACACATACATTCGTTACAGACTCTTGACATGTCAAGTATAAGGTAATCCAAAATGTGCAATCAGTATTATTTGAAATGATATTTTTGTGACTATAGTTGCATGGGAGGTAGAATTCTTAGTATGGTGTGTTTAGTAAGAATAAGGTTGACTTTGGGATTTTAAAGTCATCTGTTAAAAAGTTTGCATTAATTCTTTGTATTAATGGAGCACATGATATTCAAACAGCAAAGCACATTGCTGCAGTAGCAGCTTTTCTATGTAATTCTGCTTGGGACTTATAGTAGCTCTTATGTCTGTTATCTGCCATGTTTCTCCGTGAGAGAAATTATCCCATATCATGTGATTGGATTATATCATTTTTTCCTATCCTCTGTCACCAAACCTTTCTATTTTTAAATTACAATAAAATCCATCTGACATGTACTATATAATGTAAAGTGACTGATTCATACTTGGTAAATTCGCAGTATTGTTAATCTACCACTCCCATTGAGTCTTCTGTCCAGTTTTAACTAGTGCTACTAAGTATGTCAGCAGCATCCTTAACTTGTATTCATTGTAGACGTTGCTCTAGGTATTTTTTCCTGTGTATTTTCTGACTGTTCTGTCATCCATTATTTTCATCGCTCCATACCTTTTCCTTATTTCCTATAATTCCTTATTGTAAACCATTGTCCTCTGTAAAATATTTACTTATTATACACCAACAGTTAGTTATAATTTCTTTATTCATTTTACTAGTTCTTTGAGAGGTATGGATTTCTTACCCTGTGATTGGATCATATTCATCTCAGGCAAACTCTTCCCAGAAATACGACCCATGGCTAACCCTTCAACTTTAAAACAATAAAAGCATAAATACCATTTGTGCTTCTTCACATATTACTGAACATATGATCTTCTGCTAAAGCATGATTTCATTATCTATCCTCCTATAGAAAACTGACCTTTCCCTAGAGTCAATGTCACCATGGCTGGGGCAGAATTATGTGTCTAGCACCACTATCTAGGTAACATTTCGTCTAGCTTAGCCTTGCACAGGATTTGAGCAATGTGTCACAAATACTGCAAATTGATAGGTGTAGTTTTCCTGCTGTGTTCAGAAGATGTTTCTTTCTAGTCAACCACCACATTGAATCTTGGACTCTTTCATCCCCCTCTTCTATGAAGATCCCTACACCTTGAGAGGATGAAATATACATATGTGTTTTTTATATGTATACAACAAAATTTTATTTATAACTTAAATTTGACAGAACACAAAACACTAACTGGGAGTGACAGACACACAACACTGTGAATGCAATAAATATAGTATATGCCCCTCTAAATTATACACCGCATGTCAGATGAGTTTTATTTTAATCTAATTAAAAAGCAAAGTTTTGGTGATAGAAGAAAGGAAAATTGTACAAATGGTGTATTTGAGATTTAGATTTTATATATATATATATAATATTATATGTTTTTTGAATTTCTTTTAATGGTTGATCATTTTGCACTTTGTTTGTTTGTTTCTGAAGCTTGGCTACTCTGGGCCTCTGTGTTAATTACCATCTACTACAAATAGAAGCTTCTCAAACAAGTGTACTAATTCTTTCTCTTTTTTTCCCCTTTAGTTTTTTGAGAGAGGGTTTCTCTGTAACTCTGGAACCTGTCCTGGATCTAACTCTGTATAACTGGCTAGCCTCAAAATCACAGAGCCCCTCCTTCCTCTGCCTCCTGAGTGCTGGGTTAAAGGCATGCACCACCACTGCCTGGCCAATACTAATCTTCTCTTAATAAATTTCTTGCTAATGTTTGATCTCTCTCCATCTTTTGGTCTTTCTTTAGAGTTATTAAATTTCTTCAGAGCTACATTATCTGTACTGCAGTCAGTGCTTAGATGTCTCGCTACTGTTTTTCCTTCCTGTCTACCCTTCTCCTGTGAACAGATTTCTAAAGATACACTTGTTTTCTTAATTCTGATGGGCATGAGAAGGAAGTGAGAGAATGATAGTCACCTTCCTTTGCTCAGGTGCTTTGTGATACATGTTCCTCTGGTCTCATCAGGAAACAACCTTACATTACATAATTTTCCCAGATGAAATAAATTTTCAGTCAATAAGTTTGACTATTGTTTAAAATACTTTCAGTGATATATTACATAACGGTTTGACATTGTGAACACTTCATTTACAAGTACTCAACTTACATTTAAACTTTAAAATATATATACACTGAAGCAAGGAAACAAACAAACAAAACAAACCAACCAGAAGTTGGAGAGTTTCACTGCTCATGAACTTGGGCATGATTCCAAGTTGAATAAATTTCTCCTCAGAAGTGAGACATAAGTGAGACTGCCCTAAATATAAGAGCTATGCTAATTTGAGAATGCACTCTACAAATACAAGTGTTTATCTTGTCTTCAGACGATACAATACAAAACTAAATTGTAGTCCATATGCATGTGTGTGTGTGCACACATCAGTGTATGTGTTTATGTTCATGTAAGTGTATATGACTTACATTATATAACCTGCACATGAAATCCTTGTCTGTCTGAACAGTTTTCAATCACATATGGGAGGAGCCAGTTTGCAGGGATTGCAAATGACATCATTAGTCATGGAAACCGGTGGAATGCTAAGATAACATCCCTCACTTCATTGTAAACAGTGAAGGTTCCTTTGAGGGATGTCTTACATTGCAAGTCTGGGATTTAGTTTATAGGTCTGACAAGTGTGACCTTTAAAATAATGTATATGCTATAAAATGAAAGAAAACTCTTTATAACAAAAATATATTGCCTACAAAATCACTTTCCAGCAAGTAGTTTGATTACAATAAAAATAACACACCAAAATGAAACAGTTTACCTGTGATCAATTTAATGTGGTTGTAAAATGCTAATTATGAGAGAAAACACATTCAAGGTTGTGGTAGTGTCTATAAAATTTGGAGAAAATCTAACACTCAGTGATGTGTAGCACATATGTGCAAGCAGATGGCCAAAGTATTATTTTTAAAAACAGGACTCTTGCTGACAAAATACAGAATTGGAATGGTGTGTCTGGAAAACTAAGAGGATGTCATTTATGAGCCAGTTAGCTTACAGTCTAACTGGATTCTGGCTAAATGGCAGATAAAGAGAACTTAGTCCCTTACAGAATAAAAAAAAATGCAGCTATAGAAGGGAATGAGAAATGCTTCTGAAAATATAGTTATGTGGAATTTCCATCCCAGATTACTGCTTTTAGTTCTTTCTCTTTGTGGCAGCAAAGAGAAAGTGGTGTCTTCTTTTATATCCGATTTAGCATGCATAAAATATTAACTTCAAATTTTTTACATAGATTTAGGGGAAAGGAACATTTAATTGTAAGTTGAACAAGCAAAAATATAGAATGGATTGTAAATCTCTGTAGAAATGAGATCATATAACAAACATTAAATTTTCTGTATTTTATATTTAATATGCTTTGAATTGAAATAGATTTACTTCATTTTTCTTCCTCCTTTTCCTTCCAGATGCTGGTACATAGTTTTGAACATTTAAAGACCTTTACTATATATTCCAAACTTATTATATATAATTGAGATTTAGTGAGATATGTATGCCTTCTTGGATTTAATATAATACTGAAAAAATGAGGAAATATTTTGCACATATTTTGTTCTTCCATTAACTTTTACTAAATCAGTGGAGCCTGGGAATATATTTTAGATGATTATATTTGAATCAGAAAAAAAATAGGGATGATTAAATGTTAATTTTTCATTCAAGATAACCATGTTAGGAAAATACATCACCACAATACCATATAAATAACGTCACAGAACAATTTTTCTGCATATAGTCAAATTAAACCAATAATAAAAATTTGAATGTAAATAGCAAATTGTGTTGAAGTTTTTTAATGGCTACACTCACAACTCAGTGCAAAATGTTGAAATTTGTAAGGGAATGAAAAGCTGGTTTAATGTTTAAGAGCATTTGAATGATTTACAAGGAGCCATGGTTTCCAGCACCAACATCTAGCAGTTTGAAGCCTACGTGTAACTAAATTTTCCAGAAGTCCAATGCCTTCTTTTGCTTTTATGGGAAGCCATGATGTGTAGAAGGATATAGATATACAGATAAATAGAAATGTAAAAAATTGATTTTGCATAGAAGGTATTTATATAAACTTTCCTCGGTTTCAGAAATTGATAGGCTTGCTTATTTTGTCCTTTGTCACATAACATATTTAGCTTTAAGTATATATTCAATATGCTCTATTCATTACAGAGTTAGCAGTCAAAGAATTCTAAACAATACATGTGGACTATTACAAAAGACTGACCATTTTATATATCCATTTATATCTAGAATATTTTTGGTATTTTTGGAATTTATATAGTTAAATATAAATAACTTAAGTTTTACAACCTTGGAAACCTTGCAAACCATTAGTTAATCCAGGATGAGCATTTTATATATCAATCAACATGAAAATATTATTTGATATTTTTAGATTTAGTAAATAGGTAAGAATGAATTATCAAAATTGTACAGTCTTGGATAACATGCATATTATTAGTTACTCTAGGTAGAAATTTCTTAAAAAAAATTTTTGGTTGGGCAGTGGTGAAACATGCATTTAATCCCAGCACTTGGGAGACAGAGGCAGGAGGATGTCTGTGAGTTTGAGGCCAGCCTGGTCTACAAGAGGTAGTTCTAGGACAGGCTCCAAAGCTACAGAAAAACCTTGTTTCAAAAAGAAAAAAAATCCCATGGTTTTAAACAATAACTCTGTGCCATAAAGTCAGTAATATGAAAATAGTTTATCTTTTACTTGAAACTGTGGCCCAAATATACTATCATTGGTTGAAGAAAAAAATGAAAAAAAAGAACTTTAAAGAAGCCGGGAGGTGGTGGCGCACGCCTTTAATCCCAGCAGTCGGGAGGCAGAGACAGGGGATCTTTGGCAGTTCGAGGCCAGCCTGGTCTACAAGAGCTAGTTCCAGGAAAGGCTCCAAAGCTAAGAGAAACCCTGTCTCGAAAAACCAAAAAAAAATGGGTATTGGTCATAGCTAAACTTCAGAATAGCTTGATACTTCAACTATTAATCCCAATTCATTGAAAACAGTAACTTCATATGGGAAAACCAGGATTTGCTCTTGCCCTTTGCATAATATGATTTCTGCCACATTATAAAACAATAAATTATGATATTAAGTTCTTACCTATTACCAAGTGAAAGGAAGTCTTTAAGTTAATGATGTAAATTCATGTGTAAAGGTTTTATTAGAGTTCCAACAATATTTCTGTATTCCAAGTTCAAAAGGAAGAGGTAATTAGATTGTGATTTCAAGTACTTTTCAGATTGAATAGTGAGATCATCTATGTATAAATAATGAACAGAAAAATAATATTCTTCTAGGAAACCAACATTTGGAAAACTACATAGGCAAACAAAGCATTAATGCAGCCCAGTAATAAAAAAGTGCATTAAAAGAGAATAAACAAATAGAAAAATGTATTTTACATATTCATATGTGTGCATGCAGCTATAATGAATATTTCATCTCTGCCTTATTACTTGAGCATGCAGTAAAGCTATTTGCATGGTTATAGGAAAGTTTTCCAATTGAAAATTACAAAGTTAAGCAAAAGCTGAATTCAGACATATTTAACCATTTGGACTCAATAAAATTACCCAAGCAGCAAAAATACTGAAAAAAAAAATGAAAAATAACCTCTGAACATATTCTGTTCAAACTGCTTATATAAGATCCCAGCCGGCTTTTGGTGGCACATACCTTTAATCCCAGCTCTTGAGGAGGCAGAGGCAGGCGGAGCTCTGTGAGTTCAAGGCCAACAGCTGTAGCATTTAGTTCTCCTCCTTTGCATAATCCACTCTACCATTTTGGTAATTGTCATCTTTGGTAGATACTCCAGATATCTAAGTTTATAACACATGAATATATGTGGTATATTTCAATTCCTATATATTTATTTCTGTCTTTGGTTTTATTGAGAGCCTTCACATCGTAGTTACCAAAACCCTTTACTCACTATTTGACCAGGATTCCTTTGGATCAACACTAAGTACACCAAATTGTTCCAAACCATTTACCAAGAGGTCTTTAGACTTCAGCTGTGTTGTTGGTAATGAGCAGGTGAGGCCACCACAAATTGCCTCTGGGATAGTACGAATATTGCATGCTGGTTTAACACTACCTGTTAAATCAGTGCTATCGTTGCAGAATATTTCAACAGGCTTGAGAACATAAGACATGTACAATCTGATATTCTATTAATTATGACTTTTTAAAACTCCTACAGATAAGTTCTAAAATTTCCTGCCGAAAGTATTTCTGTTACTTGCAGACGTGCATCTGGCCACAATGAATTCCTCCAAATATAATTTATTGTGGAGTTAATGGATATCTAGTGTTGGCTTGACTTTTGCAAACAGTGGAGCAGTGATGGTCTTTTGTGATTGACTAACCCCAATATAAATGCCTAACTTGAGGATAGGTAATCAGAATGGTTGACGATGCTCCACATTTATTGCCATTCTTGACCTATTTATGAAGTCAAAGGCAAAAATTAGCACAGACAAAATATTATAAAGAATAAATATAGCTGATGGCATTAAGGGGACTGTAGGATTTATTTCCAAAGCAATGTTTTCTTCAAAAAAAAATCAGGGAGAATGCATGCTAGGAGCCACTATAATCAGGTGTGAATATACCTCTGAGGTGAGCAATATACAGGTGTACAAGCATGTCTCAGTGGGCAATGAGTTTTTTCCAAGCATTTGA
Source organism: Dicrostonyx torquatus (assembly GCA_028555095.1). NCBI lineage: Eukaryota > Metazoa > Chordata > Mammalia > Rodentia > Cricetidae > Dicrostonyx > Dicrostonyx torquatus. The sequence goes on from JAQHUG010000203.1 coordinate 2,195,645, forward strand.
AAAAAGAATTCTAGTAAAAATATGGGGAAAAAAGAGAAAATAAGCAATGTATTTTTTGACGGTATACTAATACAAAGTTTGCTACTAAACTTGGCACCTTTCTCATTTACTGACTATATGTCATGGATATCCCTGAGAAAATTAACATATATCCATAAGTCTAACTGAAATAGTCTAACTAGGACCTGACCTCTGGTCTTTTACAGACTCTGTTTTATGCATGTTCTTAAAACCACAGTTTTTAATGTTTACTTGTATTCTGTAAAAATATTTTGTCATTTTTAGTATCAAACCATAACAATTTCTTGGAATCCTAGCAGTTATGGATTCTCAGAGTAGTTTTGAGGCTCTTCCAAACAGTGTTTTACAAGTGTGTTCATAAAAAGATGAACTATACTTAATAGGTTTCAGAAAACATTCAAATTTTTAGGGCTAACCTCAAACCTGTTTAATTCTTAATCAGAGAATAGAAGAATTTAATTATTATTTTATATTTAAGTAGGTTAATTTTTAGTTAATTTCATACTTTTCTTAGAAATATTCATCAATTTACTAAAATTCAATAATATTTTACATACTTACTAAGTTAATATTGTAAAAGCTTACTAATTTATCATGAGTAAAATGTGTACTAGGTTTTAAAGAGTTTACTTAGCTAGTGATAATCTCTTCTAGTCATGACTGAAATTTATTTGTCTAGTAAATAAGCGATGATAAAACATGGGATGAAAGATAAACACAGCAATTTATATACTATTTACAGTATGAGGCAGGAACTCTGATAACTAAATTTTTTAGTAGTTTAAGACCTAAGCTTGGAATTAGTAGGATGTGTTTTAAGGACATATAAGTTACTTAGGGTTTTGGGCCTCAGTTTCATTGTAACAGAGGTTTCTGCTAATCTTAATAAATTTAAATTGAAAACTTAACATGCAAAAATTTATTTTGCTTAATCATTAGATATTAATAGCATCAAAAATGACGTACAGTGACTTCTTTTTGTAATTCCCATAAACCAGTGAATTTTCGTTTTTCCAAGCATTCGTACCATTTCGTATCCTACTGGAAGGCTGAAAAAGTGACTATTAAAATTAACACTCATACAAAATAAAACTAGGCATCATACCATCACATCCGGCCTGACAAACTTTACGGGACAATTTCCATGTGTAGCTCTGAGAATGGAGCCCGGGTTTAGGTTACAGAGAGCTACGATGTACTTTATAGTGAATTAAAACAAATTCCCTCTTCAATTTTACATTAATTAGCCATTTAAGATTCTGTATAATAGAGTGGCAAGTATTTTGATAATACGTTATGCATTAACCTTAATCTATTTTTGGGAGAGGTTCCTGTGCTTAGAATGGTTTTGATTTTAAGGTTACATATGAAAGATTTTTTGTGGTTTCTTAAATAATTACTTTGAGATATACAACTAACTTTAAATAATAAAATATACTTAAATATTTTTAAAAAATTATTTTGAAAGTCACTATGGAGAAAGTATGATTCAAGTTCTTTTAATCTTAATCAAGATTAATTTCTGTGCTGAGTTTAATGAGTAAGGGATAGGTGAAAAGTGAGATGTTCCTTAGAATGCATCCCCAAACATGGTTTGCCTCCAAGATTCTATTGAATCAATAACCATAAAGTGAGAGAGGCCTTCATGAAAAGCTTTCACATCTAATCAAACATTTTTAAAAGATGTTACTGGCTAGTTATTCTCAGCAGGCTGCATGTCTACCAATAATGTTGAAGAATAAGATAAAGAAGTTTATGTGAATCCATATGGATTTGATATTTTTGTGCTTGTGAATCTTTTTATTTATATATTCTCAAGGTGTAAAGTTAAAAGACAATAGAACAAAAGCATTTAATAAAAAGAAAAGGAGGTATGTCTTATCAGAATTTTCATACAAATTATTTTCTTTTGAAATATTGACTAGTATTTTAACAAATGTTTTTTCATATATATATATAATAGCATCACTGTGACATTTACTTACATGTAAATAATGAAAGCTCTTCACTATGAAGGATTGGGAATGTGATTTCTTGGCTTTCATTTTAGCTCATATCTACAGAAAGTTAAGCGTCTAAGATTCTGTCTTCTTGTGGTTCACAAGTACCATACACTGTGCTGAGTATGTTTAATTATTTTTTCTTTTCAAAGTGTATGAACCTAAATATATTCAACATTTCCCTCTCTGGAAAACAAAGAGAAACTGAAAATATATTTGATTCTTGAGATTCTCTCTGATAGTGTAATAGTACTAGTTTAATATTCCACCTGACAGCAAATTTGTCTTCATGCAAACTCCTTAAACAGATTCTAAAATGACCTCTAATGCAACCATCTTTCTGCTTCCTAGTGATTATGAAAACAATCATACAGTGACTTCTCTGTGGATCTTCATTTTTTTTTTATCTCTAAAGCCCCTTCTCAATTATAAAATTGTAGCAGTGTATTTCACACTGGGTCCTAAGAACATAGCCTATGCTAAACAGAGGAGAGGATTCTGAGTAAAAGACAATAAAATAACGTTGGATGAGGAGAAGAAGTTCTGGCTAGAAATATTTAAGTTTTGTTTTCCTTTCGTTGCAATTTTATATGTCCGTGTTGGTATGTGAACATATATAGAGATGTCCTAAGAGGCCAGAAACACTGAATCCCTGTGGAACTGGAATTATAAGTATTTAACTTGTAGCTTGAAACACAAATACCATTTTGCTCAGGTTAGCTATTGATGAACCATCTCTCCAGCCCCTCTTGTTAGAAACTCTTGAGACATCATTTTCTATTGGATTCCATTGATGTCTCTCATATAGCTTAGATGTGCTGTCTAAATGTGTCCAACATGCATTCAACATAAGAAAAGAAATGGGGAGATTACAACCTCAACTCTGTTTTTCTATTACAACATCCCTCTCTTGCTCAACATTCCTTTTAAAGTTCTATTCATTTTTATATTTCTCATCACTAAAATCTGTTCTTACTGAGCACTTTACTTTCCAGTGGTTTTAGTTCATTATCTCATTCCTTTTGTACGCAGAAAGAATTGCTTTGGTGTAGAAAGTAGCCTCAAAATTAAGTAGTTGCTTTAGTAAATACATTTTTATAATTATGTACATTTTATGGCTGTGTAAACATAGCCATATCAATAGTCGCTTTTTATTCCATTAAGCAAAGTAGACCAAGACAGTCTTTCAATTACATTAGATATATTTAAACATTCATGACCATTCTTAGTATTATGTTTTAAATTTTTATTTATTTATTTAATTTATTTTACCCCAACTTCAGTTTCCCTACCCACATTTCCTCAAATCCCCTTTCCCCCTTCTCCCGTCCATTCCTCCAATCCACTTCTCTTTTTTTGTTCAGAAATGGCCGGGTCTTGCATAAGTGTCAACAAAGCATGGCATATCAAGTCATGGTAAGACCAAGTCTTTACCCTTGTATTTTAACTGGGCAAGGCAGCCAGTATGAAAAACAGGTGCTCAAGAGTCCAATCTTAGGGTCAGCCTCTGCTCCCATTGTTAGGAGTCCCACAAGCTGCACAGTTGTCACAAACCTGCAGAGTGCTTAGGTAGATCTCTTGCAGGTTCACTGGTTGTCAATTCAGATTGTGAGTTCCTCTTAGCTCAGGTTAGTTGATTCTGTGGGTTTTCTTGTGATGCCCTTGACCCCTCTGGCTTCTACAATCCTTCCTCTCTCTCTCTCTCCATCAGTATTTTCTAATCTACTTTGAGACTCATGAGTGTTTCAATAATTGCAAAATCAACCATCATAATACAGACCCTAATGATAACTTACAGTATGAGAATATATTAAAATTAGTTTGGTGGCTGAATTAGAAATTGTCTCACACATTTTTTTCATTTTTTGTTCTCAAATATGTATCTATTGCATATAATATACATTTTTCAATTTTAAATTGTGTTTGTTTATGCATGTATAGATTCTTACTCCTTAAATTGGATTTATACCATTTCTACATTTTTAAAGTGTAAATTACCAGGTTCTATTTCATCTCAGATCATGCTAGAATAATTTATTTTCTCTAAAACCTTAATTGTCTTCGTATGTATATCGGAAATATCACTACTGTGAGCCCTGCCTAACTTCCTCTCGTGAGGTTAAATGTAATAATTATTCAAATTGCTGAAAACAATTAATTGAAGATTACAAATTACAATAATTTTAACATTTAAATATAGAGAGAATTATTTGATGCAATCATTAACAATGATATTAAGGTTTCTTTCATTTATTTTTAATAAAAATATACTATCTGCATGACAAAATTCCATCTATCTTCTTAGCTTTCAACATGATTTTGTTAGCAAGCTCTTAGCTTCTCAAATGTATTTATTTTAGGAAGTTTAATTATAATTTCAATAATATTTCTATTACAAATCATAGCCATATGATTGTACTTTGTTAATGAGATACTACTTAATTATAATTCCTGATGCATGCCTGCTTCTAGCGTTAGGGGTGGTGACCTCTTGTCAGTAAACACACAGCAATTACAGAGCAGACATGTTTAAACACAGGAATGGTTCTCTAACTAATTCAGTTTTATGATTCCTGTAAAGCTAAATGGGGAGAGAAAACAAACACGTAAATGTCAGAAAAGTAAATTACATTTATTCCATTCATTTCCACTAAAATAGGATTTATTCTACCAGAAGCACAGACATATCATTTTAAAAAATAGTTTTTAAAATTCTCATAGCTATATTTCACATCAGCTGTGAACCTTTTTCTTTACTTTTTTCTACATTTTTCTTGATAATAGTTATAGTTCTGAAACACTCATATACAACTTCTACAAAAAGCAACTTTAAATTATTACATTTGAAAGTATATTTAAAGGTAGAAGCAACAAAATTCTGATACTTAGTAATTTTTTCAAAGAACCTTTTCATTATCAATATAAGCTTGCACATTTGGAGCAAATCATTTTCCTAAAATAGTCTACCATATATTATTGGTAGTCAATTTTAATCTAATTAAATTATTTAATTATCTTGTTCCATTTGACATGTTCCAGACACTATTGGATATTCTAATTTGGAATATGCATGGTAATTAAGATTCAAGAAAATGAAAAATAAGACAAGATATTACTTGTATTAATTTTATCATTATTATGATATTAATTACTATGTTAGTTTTATCATTATAGCATTTAATTATAGTATAGTTTATTATATGCAAAAAGTTAATGATAGAAACTTAGCACAAGCATGGATCCATGACCTATAGACAAATACAACAGAAATAAAGTAAGAAGTCTGGAAAATGCTAAGCCAGAAAATTAGTCAACCATTCCCTTTAAACTAAATCTCTGGTGCATACTAAAAAGGAAGGATGAAGAAAAAATAGTAGATTGAGGTGAATAACCAATTACTTTTCTTTGGGGGAAATGTTTGTGTAATTTTCTGTCAGTATTGAGAAGACAATGCCGTTCTGTTTCAATTCACATAATGTTTTTTCTCTCTATGCTAGTCTAGTAAGCAGGCCTGGTAGATGAGAAAAGACATTCCCCAAAGACCCAGTTAATTGTTCATTTCACAGCGGCTTATAATCGAAGCTTTCCAAAATTGGCTGAAATAAATTCTATAACGTGTCCACTGGACACTGCCACATCTCAGTAGCCACTATAGTGAAGGAAGAGGTTGTTGGTTCCTGGCCACTCAGCCTCAAAATAATCACACAGAAACAATATTATTTAAATCACTGCTTGGCCCAATAGCTGTAGCAATGTCTACTTGTTTATTTCATGGAAGAAGCTGTAACAATGTCTACTTGTTTATTTCATGGAAGAAAGACAAACAAATGGCTTTGTTAAAGCTCATGGAAAAGGATGAAGTGAGGTACCTGAATTCCCATTAGGAGTGGACTGACAAAGGATTTACAACCAGTTTTCCAAAGAAAGCCCTGCCCTGTGCATGTAGTTCTTTTTTTTTCTTTTTTTTTTTTGGCTAACTCTTACATATTGATTTAATCCATCACCATTAGTCTTTTATTGGCACGTGGCAGTGGCTTATAAGGTCTAGTTCTATCCAGCTATATGGTTTCTCTCCTACTCCTCCTCTTCTCTCCCAGCATTCTGCTCAGATTTCCCCACCTAGCTCTGTTCCCCTATAGCTCGCTATAGGCCCAAAGCAGTTCTCTCTTTAGCCAATTGATATTCACAGCATACAGAAGGGAATCCCACATCAGACTACTGGCACATTGTATTCTGTTTGGAAAAGCCAGTTACTCTGCTGCTAGTCTCTGGGTCACAAAGAACATAAGAGTTGCTGCAATCCAGGTACCATAATGTTAATAATACATAATGCCAGCTAACAAAACCTATTTAATTTTTTATATTTATTTATTATGTATACAATATTCTGTCCGTGTATATGTCTGCAGGCCAGAAGAGGGCCCCAGACCTCATTGCAGATGGTTGTGAGTCACCATGGAGTTGCTGGGAATTGAACTCAGGACCTTTGGAAGAGCAGGCAATGTTCCCAACCACTGAGCCACCTCTGCAGCCCCACCTATTTAATTTTATAATTCCAATGTCATACCAAAAGGAGTTCTAAAAACCTGCAGGGTGGGACCTGCAGAGTAATGAGAACAGCATTACTAAGTTATTTGGAAAAGTTCTTGTCACCGAAATAACCTAGATAGTGCTATTTTCTTCTTCCATTTTCTTTTTTTTTTCTCAAGAAAGTGTCTCACTATACAGCAATGACTGTCTTGGAACTCACTATGTAGCTCAGACTGGCCCGCACAGAGATCTGCCTGTCTCTGCCTCCCCGGTGCTGGGAATAAAGGCAGGCATCACTATGCCCAACGCTCAAGATATTATTTTATGAAGAAGAATAATTAGAAAGCTCTTTTCACACCAACAAATTGATGCTGTGTTATACCAGTTCTGAAAGCCCTGCACAAAAGTGGCTTCATAATAGTCCAATAATGACTATCTCTTCTATCAGAACAAGTTCTCCAAATCTTTGTAGAATTCTTGGAGCAGAGAGAGGATTCATTGAGAGCTGTTTCAACAAATAAAATAAGAAGTAATAATTATGACTGTCGATATCGTGTTGTGGCCTAACCTATGTCATTCAATGTCTTATAAAACAATGTTTCTTTAAGTCTGTGTCTGGATCATAGACTTTTATCTTACAAGCTTACAACCCGACACAAACTGTTCAAGTTCTACAGGCCACAACATTATACAGCAATTTCTCAGCCATCTTTTCACAAGCGACTTATCAGAACCAAAGGATCTGATATGGCCTAGACCAAAGAGCAAGGCTTTTGGAATTACTGCTTTGTAAATAAAATGGCTGTCATTTGCTGTAGACTTTTTTCTGTATATGAACTCCCTTTAGTTACATATTTGGAAATGAATCCCCTGGTTAAGAAGAATTTCTCAGTGCCAGGCCTTGTTCCTCTGTCCTAGGTATATGCAGAGATCTGCCTACATGCAATTATCTTTATCAGCAGGCATTTGGTCAGAGTTCAAGGTCCAGACAAAAAGCATCCCATTTAAGATATGCACAGATCCCCAAGGACATAGAATTACTACCTTCCCAAGCTGCTGCTCTGGTTTCACTGCACAGCATCCACGATCAGAACGGCTGATAACAGCATAACCCAGAACTGACAAATTTAGATGCCTGGGTCTTTTCTTTGCTTAGAGCAGTAAGTCTAACTCCAGACCTAGGCCCACAGCAACTGCAATGCCTAGCCTATGTGATATCTGATCAAGAGCCATCAGCTTCTCCCCAACTGTTTACATAGGTTGCCTGGTTACCTGGTAGCCTCTCTGTATACTGGGAGAAGTTTAGTCACATGCTGATTTAAAGAATTCATGCCCTACTCATAATTTTACTGAAAATAAACCTACCTATCAAAAAAATGTAATGTAGCACACTAACTTTCCCCTCTAGAATTCCCTGATGATTTATTTCCCCTTCTTAACTAACATTCTCCATTAAGGAGTTTGCTTTACTTCACTAGCCACTCCCATTTATCCATCTCTCTCTTTCTATCTCTCTCTCTTTCCGTCCTTCCCTCTCTCTCTCTCCCTGTATGTGTGTGTCTGTGTGTGTGTGAAAACTCTTGTCTGATTTCCTATGAGACAAAAGAATTCTGCCCTAAAACCTGCTTGGGCGGGTACATAGTTTTAATGGTGTACATGACTGGGAACATTTGTAATGGGTAGGACAAAAAAGAACAATGTTTAACAAAGCCTAACGAGGGAGAGCAAAAAGGAACAATGAGAAATGATGGATGGATGAGCTAAGAATAAATAGACATGGACAAATGATTTCAGTTGTGAGTATATTTCTTACCCTTCAGATCTTTACCCTCAGATTTTTAGCTATTTGTAGAATCCTTTATTGAAGCCTGTTAGTAAAGGACTTTTCTTGAAAGAAGAAAGGATGCTAACTTACAAAATCATTGTGGTAAATTGAGAGATTGAGACTGAAATAACTAACACAGGGATATATAAAAATCTTATTAGGCTTCTCAGACACATTATAAATAAGAAGGTGTCACTTCTTTTCTTGCAACCATGAAGATGTGAAAAAATTTAACACTGTGATGGTAAAAGCCCATATCAATTTACATCTGAACACTTGGTCAAGAGGCTATCAGGTTGACCTCACAATTATTCCAGGAATTTAGTTTTGACCCTCTACTGTTGATAAAGCCTATTCAAATCACCCTCTGACAATCTTCCAGTCTGACCACCAAAACCCGTTTTCCATCCAATTACTTCTTCTTTTGGACATAGTTCTTCACCTCAGAAGCTGGATGTAATTCTTCAATCTTCTGTATCTAGTCACCTGGCCCATAAGAAGAAAGAAGAGTCCAACTGCAGCCAGAACTTCGATGGAGAATAGGAATATCAAGCAAACAACTGACGATTGTGCGTTACCTAGTTTAATGTTCTTTACCAAGTTCTAACACTATAGACCTAAATGTGCTTACTTTACTAAATGGATATATTTGTTTTTGTCCTCCCTAATTTGCTACAAGAATTGAGTCACTTTATTGAAGAAAACTTACTTTCCTCAGGACTCTCTTTAGTTTACAGTTTTTGTGTTTCTTGTTTCTTTTGCACTTAAAGTCTCCAAAACCAATTGTTATACAGCAAGGGGTGACTTTTTTGTTTTTGGTGTGGTGGTAAATTAAATAGTCTGATAAGGTAAGTGCTTATCTCGTATAGCCTAGAGAAAACAGTCACTGATATGTATTGCATTCTCAGGCTTTATCATCAGTCACAGGGTAGTTTCAACAATAAAAATGTAACTTCTTCAAATGGTAGTGGCAGATGTGATGATACATAATGCCAGCACATGGGAGGTATAGATAGCAATTTAAGATTCAGGGTTAGTTGTAACACGAGGGCCCTGCTCGTTGGGGTTTCTGTCCCGCCTAGTACCCCACAGCCGGTGACCCCCAAAGAAAGTCACACAGAGAGTCTATATTAGGTTATACACTGATTGGCCCATTAGCTCAGTCTTCCTCCCAGCTCCCGTAACTTATATTAACCCATTGTTCCCATCCAAGCAAGCCACATGGCCGGTACCTTTTCTCCGTGAGCAGCTTACATCCTGCTTCATAGATGGACTGCGCAGGAATCCCAGGGAAGCTTCCTGCTTCCCAATTTCTCCTGTTCTCCTTGCTCCACCT
>JAQHUG010000203.1:2216067-2236939 GCA_028555095.1 Dicrostonyx torquatus
TTGGGTCTTGAGGAAGGTTGTTTCCTAATTTTCTAAGAAATCTCCACACTGACATCCAAAGGGGTTGTACCAGCTTGCATTCCCACCAGCAATGAGAAGTGTTCCCTTTACCCCACAACCTCTCCAGCATTAGTTGTCGTCAGTGTTTTTGATTTTGGCCATTCTTACAGGTGTAAGATGGAATCTTAGAGTTGTTTTGATTTGCATTTCTCTTATGACTAAGGATGTTGAGCATTTCCTTAAGTGTCTTCCAGCCATTTAAAATGAATCTTAGAGGTATGTTCAATGTCTTATATTTTATTTTTTAGTATCTTATGTGTTTCTTGAGGCATTATGTTGAATGTCATTATTTTATTTAGTTTTAAAAATTAGGAATTTAAGTTCATTATTTGCCTATATTATATAAACAATGTTATTCAATTTGGAAAACATGGAAAAATTGGTATATAGAATATTAAAAATGAATATTTTTTTCATTTTCTCCTTTGAACCTTGAAGGTATATAATCTTTTGTCTACTCAGCAGCTCTGTCCTATTATGTATCAAGCATATCAACTATGTATGTTCAACAAATGGCTCTTTTTCCTCAAAAGTACAGCCATCAGTGCTTTATTTCTGAAAAGAACAATACAGCTCTGAGTTACTTAAGACCAATACACACACACAAGCATAGACTCACATGTATTAACTAATATATTAGCAACAATTAATAAGAACAGCCATGAATTTAAAGAGGATTTCGGAAATAGTAAGGTTGGAAAGATAATAGGGAAAGAAAAATGATGCAATAATAATCTATAAACAATAAAATAATCTATTTCTGTGAATAATTATCATTGGATTATTTCTTTATCTCATGTCATTTACTGAACTTAGTAACGTTGTTCAATGTTTCCTTAAAGAAATAGCCCTATCTACATCCATTCACTATTTTTCTATGATTATACTAAAAATTCCATCATTCATAACTATAGACTGAAGTAGTGGCAATAAATGATTGACTAATTTGTGGTTTATTACATGGGATATGTTCTTTATTTGATGTCTTATAATCCAATTGCACACCAAAGTAGTCATCTTGAGTTTATCAATGAGACAATAAGAAACAAATGGATTCATTGCTTACAACACAAGACCAAGAACATGCTTCCCAATTTTCTGCCATAAAAAGCAAGAATATCTTTACCTTTCTATGCCTTTGTGTTCCTGCTGCCGTCCTCTCCTCTCTACCATAATCATTAAAGTACTGACTTCTGTACTGCTAAGCATAATTGACATGAAATGATTATGGTTCCAGTTGTTGCTATTATAAGTTAATCTTTATTACTGATATATTTCTATGAAAGATGAGGCATCTGGACATTATAAACTTTTCTTCAAAGATCTCCTTTCTTCTTATTTGTTTGGCAGAAAACAGAAATATAAAATACAAAAAGAATAATACATATTTCTCTATTTTAGAACAGATTTACTAACACACTTTTGGAATTCCTTAGTTGTGCATTCTGTTATACTTTAAAAGACACTGTAACTTCTTCCTAGATTGTGATATAAATAATCTGTTACTTGTTCTCATGTGGGACTGTGAAACATAACAGACACAACAAATGGCCATTTCCCAAGAAATGTTTTGTTTGCAAAACAAGATACTCCCCAGTCCTTCCCTTCTCCCTTCTCATTCCCCCTCTCCCCTTCCCCCAACCCTACCCCTACTACCACCCCTATTCCCACCCCCGGGCTTCCAAATTTGCCCCACGATCTTTTTGCTTCCAATTTCCAGGAGGATCTATGTATGTTTTTCTTTGGGTTCACCTTGCTATATGGCTTCTCTAGGCTTGTGAGCTATAAGCTTAATGTCCTTTGTTTATGGCTAGAGTCCACTAATGAGTGAGTACATACCATAATCATCTTTTTGGGTTGGGGTTATCTCACTAAGGATAGTGTTTTCTATTTCCATTCATTTGCATGCAAAATTTAAGATGTCATTGATTTTTACTGCTGAGTTGTATTCTAATGTGTATATATATTCCACACTTTCTTTATCCATTCTTCCATTGAGGGGCACCTAGGTTGTTTACAGGTTCTGACTATTACAAATAATGCTGCTATAAACATAGTTGCACAAATGCTTTTGTAGTAAGATTGGGCATCTCTTGGGTATATTCCAAATAGTGGTATTGATGAATGCTGAGGTAGGTTGATTCCCAGTTTCCTAATAAACCGCCACACTGATTTCCAAAGTGGTTGCACAAGTTTGCATTCCCACCAGCAATGGATGAGTGTTCCCCTTACTCCACAATCTCTCCAGCATAGGTTATCATTGGTGTTTTTGATTTTAGCCATTCTGACAAGTGTAAGATGGTATCTCAAAGTTGTTTTGATTTGCATTTCCCTGATCACTAAGGAGTAATGAGAGAGTGGCGATGGAGGAAGGGTGGATATTGGAGGAGGGAATAAGATATCTACCTTAAGGGAGTCATTTTAGGTTTGGTAAGAGACTTGGCTCTAGAGGGGATCCCAGGTGTCCACGGGGATGTCCCCAGCTAAGTATTTGGGCAACAGAGGAAAGGGTGCCTGAACTAGTCTTGTCCCATAGAAACATTGATGAATATCTTGATCATCATCATAGAAATTTTGTCCGATGGATGGAGATAGAGACAGAGACCCTCATTCACATCAGAGCAAGGGATTGAGCTCCCACGGTCCAGTCAAAGAACAGAAGGTGTGAGAAGATGAGCAAGGAAGTCAGGACTGCGATGGTTTGGTCCACCAACTGTGACAGTGTGCCTGATCTAATAAGAGCTCACCAAATCAAGCTGGACCAGGACTGAATAAGCTTATGATCAAACCGGACTCTCTGAATGTGGCTGCCAATGGGAACAGACTGATAAGCCAATGATAATGGCACTGGGACCTATGTCCTCTGCATGTATTGGCTTTTGGGGAACCTAGTTTATTTGTATGCTCACCTTCATCGGCGAGGATGGAGGGGGGAGGGCCTTGGACTTCTAACAGGGCAGGGTACCCTGCCCCTTTTAAGGAAGCAGTGGGAGGAAGGGAGGGTAGTTGGGGAGCGTGAGGGGACTGGGAAAAGGGGAGGAAGTGTAAATTTTCGAATGAAAAATAAAAGAATATGAAAAAAAGAAGATACTGATTATTTGGATTTAAAATGGTGAAATTCAATATTAAATCAAAAAACGCTGGTGTCTCGAGAGACAGGATAATATTATATAGCTTGCTGAAAGAGGATGCAGATTGAGATTTTTTTTTTTTTTTGGTTTTTTGAGACAGGGTTTCTCTACAGCTTGAGATTTTTATTTTCAACTAAGAAGACATAATTTTGGGGAATATTGACCATACAACATTGTATACTATGATATTTCAATTTTTATTCACAATTTTCATTGGGAACAAAAAATAATAAATTTAAAACTGGTTGAAGCTATTCCTTATTTTATCATTACACTCCAAGAAATACACTACTTTATAATTACTAATTAAAGCTACAAAATAAAACACTTGCTTGTCACTTACTAAAAATTATTTAAAGTTGATGAGCGTGTCTTGGAATTTACAGCACTTCCAAACAGCTGTCACAGAGTAGAACCGGAAAATTAATTTTCATTACTAATACAAGCATCAACTATACTTCAGCCCAAGAGCTGTGAGATATATCAATATGATAAATATATTCTCAGATTGTACCTAATGCATCAAATAAAACTATTCAAAATCGTGGTTCTTAGAAAGAGTTCTTTTTTTTTTTTCATTTAGAAGCAGTCAGATTGGTTGACTTTGAGAGAGAATCACCAGGCACTGCTTAACCAATTTTGTTAAACTAAAGGATCTCTGTCATTTCTGAGGTTTTAAAACAGGAATATCCAAGGAAAATGGAATTGTGTAGTTTAGTGTACTGTTCTTTGATGTCATTAAAGTACCTTCTTGGCTGTTAAACATTTTCTGTTCCTCATACCCTAGCAACTATGTGATATTATGTAATCAGCACACATTAATACATTACTATTGTGTTTCTTCCTTTGAAGAATCTTTGGATAAGTTAAAGACTTTGAAGTATCAAATGCACATCTCTAAATAACAGGAATCTTTAAGACCTGATCTAACAATGGGCACATTTATTTTAGTTCTCCCTTTTGCTTGTTTCTTTAGTTATTGAGACAAGATTTCACTGTGTAACTCTGGTTGGCCTAAAACTAGCTCTATATAATTGTATGAACTCAAACCCACTGAGATTCATCTGCCTCTACCACTAGATGCTAAGATTAAAGGCATGTTCCAGCACATCTGGCCTCCCTTTTTAATAAAGGAATAGAGGTGAAAAAAAGCTATTTAGTTACAAACAATAAGTTACATGTTTATACGATTCTTTGTAATTGGATCAAAATGAATACCAGCCTATTCTGAATCATGTTTTGTATACCCATTTCATTCATTTAGATAGGTCAGTAGTTTCCTCTAAATTATGTATTGAAGTCATACAGCAACTTCATCTAATCTACTAAATTGGATAATTACTGAGTAGAGCCAAGAATTTTCATATTAAATATTGCTTTTTTATTAAGCTCCCACTGAACCCAGCTAAGCTTTAGTAAAATTGAAGACCAGACTGTCTGTAATCAGATAATGGACCAGAAATGATGACTCTGATGGGTTCTATCACAGGCCTTCTGGGTGACACTTTATTGACACATATTCCCTCTCACATCTGTAAGACAATTGTCAGCGGGACTGACTTCCTTAAGGATCAATATTACTGACCTATGCTTTGTTATTTATTTACACTGTCATAAGTTAGCCCACATGCTTTTTACTTCAAAGATGAGAGAAAAAGCATATATACTAACCATTAAAAGAGGAATTTTAATTTTAATAAGAAAAAAAAATTAAAATGGAAAAATACAAGAACTTTCAAGAATGAATTTGAATGCCTGTTAAAGAGTCATTGAAGTTAATTTAAAAAGATATTAAATGTTGTTATTTTCAAATATCTTGCAAAGATGAATCATGTATTATAATATACTGTGACCCATGTGGCTTCTATTCTAATACTATTAATATCTTTAATATAAGTACTATTTAAAAATTAGCATTGTTTTAAAGGAAAATATAATATTCATAATGCTAAAACCAACATGACTGTCCACACATAGGCTGAAAAAGATAACACCAATGAAAAGGACAAACTTGACTGTGAAAAAAATCATGGTCCTCAACCTTACTCAAAGAATTGTGGGCAACTGAGTAAAACTAAAAACATGAGAGTTGGCCTTCTCAGAGAGAAGCACATCCATTGATTATTTCATGCTAAGCAGTCATTTCTGAAAACACACACTAAATAACATCATATGGATTCAAATATATATATATATATGTGTGTGTGTGTGTGTGTATACATATATATATACATACATACATACATACATACATACAAAACAATTAGTAACAAAAGAGGCTATGAATTTGGAGGAGAGTGGTAAGGTGTTTATGGGAGGGTTTACTTAAAGGAAAGGGAAAATGACGTGTCACTAAATTATAATTTTAAAAGTAAAACAAGAAATTTAATAAATGAAACAACAAAAATTTATATTAAAAACAAAATTAAAAATTTATGATAAAAATCTCAACTCTATTATAATATTAAGTGTTGTTGGTTGTATTTTACTGTGTACTCTTTGGGAAGCCCAGCACCCAGCTTCCAAATCATGACATGGAGGCTTATTTTACTTATGAATTCCTGGCCTTTGTTAGCTTGTTTCTAGCCAGCTTTATTTATATTAAATTATTCCATCTTTTTTTGCCTCTGAGCTTTTATCTTTCTCTATTTCTGTATACCTTTTTTTCTTATTTTTCTGTAGCTTGCTGTGTAGCTGGGTGGCTGACTTCTGATCTCCCCCTCTCTTTGTTTTATTTTGTTTCCATTTCATTCCAGATGTCACCTTTTATTGATTCTCTCTGCCTGTCATTCCCACCTACCCTTTCTCCTGCCTTGCTAATGGCCCCTCAGCTCTTATTATACCATCAGGTATTTTAGACAGGCAAAATAGCACAGCTTCACATAGTTAAACAAATGCAACATAAAATAATTCAATACATAAAACCAGCAACACTGAATCATATAGAAGAAAAAGTGGGAAGTACACTTAAACGCATTGGCACAGGAAACAACTTCAGAAATATAATCCCAGTAGCCCAGACACTGAAAGAAACAATAAATGGGACCTCCTGAAACTGAAAAGCTTCTGTAAAGCAAAGGACACAGTCAATAAGACAAAACGAGGGACTACAGAATGGGAAAAGTTCTTAACTAACCCCATATCAAATGGAGGTCTGATTTCCAAAATATACAAAGAACTCAAGAAATTGGTCTTTGAAAGAACAGATAACCTAATTAAAAAAAAAAAAAAAAAAGAGTACAGACCTAAGCAGAGAACTCTCAACAGAGGAATCTATTTTTTTTTTTATTTTTATTTTTATTTTTTTTGAGACAGGGTTTCTCTGTGGCTTTGGAGCCTGTCCTGGAACTAGTTCTTGTAGACCAGGCTGGTCAAACTCACAGAGATTCGCCTGCCTCTGCCTCCCGAGTGCTGGGATTAAAGGCGTGTGCCACCACCGCCCAGCTCAACAGAGTTATCTAAAATGGCTGAAAGACACTTAAGGAAATGTTCAACAACCTTAGTCATCAGAGAAATGCAAATCAAAACAACTCTGAGATTCCATCTTACAGTATAAGAATGGTCAAGATGAAAAACACTGATGACAATTTATGCTGGGAGGTTGTTGGGTAAAGGGAGCACTCCTACCTTGTTGGTGAAAATGAAAACTGCTACCCTTTTGAATGGCAGTGTGGCAATTTCTCAGAAAATTAGGAAACAACCTTCCTCAAGACCCAATGCATATACCACTTTTGGGTATATACCCAAAGGGTGCTCAGTCGTGCCACAAGGACATGTATGTGCTCAGCTATGTTCATAGTAGCATTGTTTGTCATAACCAGAACCTGGAAATAACCTAAATGCCCCTCGACTAAAGAATGGTTAAGGAAAATGTGGTACATTTACACAATAGAGTGCTACACAGCAGAAAAAAATAACGACATCTTGAATTTACAGGCAAATGGATGGAGCTAGAAAACATCATTTTGAGTGAGGTAACCCAGACACAGAAAGACAATTATCACATGTACTCACTCAGAAGTGATTTTTAAACATAGATAGAGCAAAAAAACCAGCCCACACAATCCCAGAGAACCTAGACAACAATGAGGATACATACATAGACCTAATCTACATGGGAAGTAGAAAAAAGACAAGATCTCCTGAATAAGTTGGTAGCACAGGGACCTTGGGAGAGGGTTGAAGGGGAGGGGAGAAGTAGGGAGGGGAGCAGAGGATAATTTAGGGCTCAATAAGAATTAATAAAAAATAAATGAATAAAAAAGAATGTAATACATTAAACAAATGTTCAATGATATAAACAAAGGTAACACACCTTAAAATAATATTCTACAACAGTTAAGAGAAAATATGTTAAAGAATCTCATATTTAATGTTGTTGCCATCAAAATAATGAGCTGAGATTAAAGAATGAATAATTGTGGTAACAGGACTAACAAAATATCAATGCTGAATTGATATTAAATAAGATAATGGAAAGTAGAGAAATGGCTCCATGGTTAAGAATGCTTTTTGATCTTGCGTGGGACCTGAGTCCAGTTCCTAAGATCCATATCAGAGAATCATAACCTATGTAACTATGTCTCTAGTTGATATAATGCTTTTTGGCCTCTATCGGTACAAATAGACAGATACACACATAAATTTTTAAAAGGTGCCTTAATAAATGTCTTAGTTATCTTCATTAATATTTCCATATTTCATTCATAGATTAAAACATAAAATAAAAAGGGACATACATTAATTGCTGTAATTTAATAATCATAATATAATAAATTATACAATATACCATAATACATATATATTTACTAGTAAACATTTTTAAAATTATAGAATACCTTTCCTGTATTTATTTTCAAGAAACTGCATAGAGTTTGGGAACCCAATAAATAGGAAGTAGTAAATCAGATGAAAGCCACTTCATTCCTAAAAATAAAATTATCCTTGAGTAAGCCTGTTGGACAATGCCACATGATGATTTTGCAAGCATGCAGCGTTTTAGAAGATAGGAAATACTTTCCACTTGTCTCAGTTATATTTGATTGCCAAGTTTATAAATAATCTAAAGCCAAGCAATTAAAAAAAATCACAGATTTATTTACTAATTTATGCCAGAACATCTCAGTAAACAATTCTCTGAATTGTTAGTTTTACAATTACTTTTGACTTTAAAATATATGTTATATCATAACCAAACTTAACAAGGAAAGGAGACAAAACTTATCCATTTAGGAGAGTCTTCATAAAGTTGAGACCTGTGGAAAAAAAGTGTGACTTATTCAGGTTCTGATCTCTTCTCCTGGGATAAGCTAGTTCTCTGAGAAAGATAAAGCTTCCCTAGAGGTGTGGAGTTGATGGAATTTGAGTACATCTGAAGTGTCTCTTTCTAGACAGAAGAAAGGAGTTCAGAGAGATAGTCTCTCCATTTGCAGTTCTTTAAGTGCCTTCTGCTGAAAATACAATCTATATAGCAGAAGTATAGTTTTAAGTTCCAGATGGCTTCATGGCTGTGCACAGTTGTATTCAGGGATGGCATGTTCTGGTCACTAATGCTTGGAGTAGTCTTATTTTTTAGTTTTAAATCATTTTTCTTTGCTTTGTTATTAATGTGGTATATAATTTACTCATAAAATATAAGATAAAAACAATAAATAAAGAAGAGATAGAAGCCAATAAAAGAGTGCTTCCAATATTGTTGTTACTCTTCAATAGTTTTTTCAAAAGATATATCAATTTTATCTGCGCATTAAAATACACAATGAAATAATGTTTCTAATTTATATAATTTATGAGTCTCTGTCTTATTTTATAAATTTTTCAGTCTTTTTTTTATAATTGAAGTATTTCAGTAATTAAAAATGCCAGAAAAAGCCACAGAACTTAAATCATTATTTACTCTATAAAGACTTGATAATGGTAGAAGAGAAACAGAATCAAATAAGACAAAATACTCTATTGTGATATGAGGAAATTGTTGTGAATATATTTATAACAACATGATTATTAAGTGACAGGAAAATAATTAATTTTTCAGAAAGATAATTAGCAAGAAACATCCTTGATTTGATGAATTGAGTAATAATTTTCCCAACAGTTTTGAAAGGGCTGATATCCACATTATTCTGCACTGAATTAGTTGAAGAACCCTGAAAGTCTAGTATTTCACAATCTATAATTATTCCCATCCTTCCATTAATTAAATTGTTAAGCTGATATCACTATCTTCACTTCAACAGTATCATTTTTCATTTTACATGAATAAAGATTGGTGATTCTATGGGAAACTATTGTCCTCTTTAACATAATGCATTTCACCCCCCCCCCCGCAAAGCAATCAGTCATAAGTCTTGTGGTATTTAAAGCAAAGATAGTGTGAAATTGTGGCCTACATGCTTTTGATTATCATGCTTCAATTTTATCAAAAGCTCTAGAATTTGTTGGGGGAAAAAAGGAACTTCCTCAAAGCCAAGTCTTTTTTGTTATCAGAGGTGGAAGCTTCTGGTAGCCATAGATCCAATTGTGTAGTTTCAGGAAAATTAACAGAGTTTAAGTAGAACAGAATTAGGGGGTTGGGACATCACTGTTACTTTACTAAGCTTCAAGATCGCTATCAGGATGAGTCTTTGTTTTGTTGTGTAGTCAAATGACAGTGTGGAATGCAGTAAAAACAGACTCTATAGAAAACGTCAGCTTGTGCTAAAAAGAAAAGTGTCATTCAACTGTTGCCTAGTGTGATACTAATCAAACCCTGGGCAAAGCACTTCTCATGATAGTATTTCTTTTCAGTAGGTCTGTTAAAGTAACTATATTTACGTGTGTGAAATTGAAAACTATATTTACATGTGTGAAATTGAAATGTAAAAGTGAAATATCTCAATTTAATAGCTAGAATTCAAACATTTAGACCTAACTTTAATTTTTGTCTATTGTCGGTAGTAGATTTAATAATGGTGACATTCTATTGGTTTAAAATGACAGTGACATACACAGCACTCATTTTTGTATCAGTCTAACAAATTTTAATTCTAATTTTTCTGCCATTTGTTGAGATTAGGCTTTGTTCTGGCCTAAAAAAAGAAACTCTGTCCTGTTTGAATCCTTTTTGTTAGGATCTTTGAATCATTTTGAACGTGAATGATCACCCTGTATCTAGATGACAATTGTTGTTGGCACTAGTATGCTACAGATTGATAAGAATGTGTTACTGAGAATCAGCTGAGTTCCATCCTTGGTATTAAGCAGAGTGACGTGAAGCTAAAAGATTGATGAAAATATTAAAACTGTATTAGAAGAGTCAAATGGAAGAACTTATTAGATACATTACACTGGGGAAATTCTTCTAGTTCCACAGCTTAAGAAGGCAGACAACTAGAATAGCAGCAGCTCCCAGCAATCTGGGGTCCAACTACCCATTTTGTGCTTCAAAAAGGCAGAGAATGACCAACTGCTCCAGGCACTTTAGCTAGGTTTGTCCTTCTTATTGACAGCCATTCAAACTGCAGTTTGCACACATTACTCTTGAACCTCTGGACCTGCTGTGTGCCCAGTTCCCAGGGACTGTGTTCTTAAAAACTTTTCACTTTCTTGCCTTTGTAAAATGTTCTAGCAATTTTGTAACTTACTTTGATAAGTGGGGGTAGCTAGAAAGTAGTTGATAATGATACCCTGACACCTGCTGAATTTATTCTTACTCGATAGAATATGAAATTATGGAAAGACACAAACGTGTTTCTGACATAGCACACTCATGAAAAAACAAAAGGTTTTTTAAAGTTGAATACAATATCTTTACAAAAGTACTATAAACCTATATTTTTCCATAAGCATACAATATTTTTTCAATGCAACAACACATAGAGTACTTGTGATCTCCACTTTCCTTGATTTAGAAACTTGCAAATCACTCAACTTATATCGTTTGCTTGGGTTTATGCCATCTTTTCTGCTTACAAAGTTCACCTTGATGTCTGTGTATGTACTAAATCCATTCTGTCAGTTTTCTTCATTATAGTAATTTATTTTCAATAATACTACTAAGAGTTTGCCACAAATTAGGAAGGATAGAATTAACCTTGCCACAAACTAGGAAGGATAATATTAAACCATACAAACATATTCCTTCTTACTGATGCCTACAATTAGAAAATTACTTTTTGGAGGTAGCCCAAACCAAAATATGAATCAATTAGTAGAACCTCCAGACTCTAGATAAGAATCCATTTCCTTGGCTTCTGCCACTGCTGGGGCGTGCACTCATAGATTGGATGATGGTCCAATGTGAAATGTACTTTGCCTCTAGCTCTGGCCATCAAATCATTCTTTTTTTCTATGTCCAATCTCCTGGTACTTCCCACTTAAAATAAGGCTTATCATTGTGTTTATGATATGTTCTTAAAATAAGTGGAATTTGTTCCATTTCAGATCCTTAACTTATCTTAGCCATATCTTCGAAGGTCATTTGTTTATTAACATTACAATAGCCTCCCAGCATTACTTCACTGACATTTTTGAGAATGCCTATTGAGTTTAGGTCACATCTATAGAATGGTTGTATAAACTATCCTTTTCTCTCTTCAAAAAAAAATCTTACTAACAGAGCACATATTGCCTTATCTTCTGAATAAATTTTTTAGAGCAGAATTCGGATTCCTAGTGGTGTTTTTTGCCTATTCATCTCAAATTGTTTGAAAATGGTAATCTACAATTGTAGCTGATTCTCTCTCTCTCTCTCTCTCTCTCTCTCTCTCTCTCTCTCTCTTTCTTTTTATTTTTATATTTTGAAGTACGAATTCTGTCAGGTGATATACCTTTTTGACTGGAAATAGCCTTCTATAAGCATGGTTACAGAACAATTTTAATAAGGTTTATGCTGGCTACATTGGATATTCCATATAACTTCTCACTTTAGAAATTTTGATAAATGATACAAAGATAAAATGGCAAACTGAATTATTTCCCTGGAAAGATAAGTGGCTTATGCACATCTGTTGTGAGAAGAAAATTGAATTTAATCTGATATGAAATGAATGCTTTGCTCTTTCCTGAAAGTTATTTTTATAAGCAAACATTTAACTAAAGCATTAAATATCACTAGAAAAGTAAATAAAAATGCTGCCACATTGCAAATAAGTAACAATTACACTTGCGCCACATTGCAAATAAGTAATAATTACACTTCAACATAGGTAAATTTTGCTTATTTTGAACTCAGATATATATTAATAGAATCAGATAAGCACTTTCATTTTCTTTGCACTACTCAAAAATAAATTTTCTAAATATTCATACGATAGCCATCTGCTGGCTTGCGTTTTAGTTATTGCTACTATACAGCATTCTGCTTGGCATCTCCAAAAATGAAATGATTATATTCTACCAACAATGCATGTTTCCATTTTGGGCCTAAGAGTCCTAACATTATTATTTTGTGTATTGTCTCTTATGTGATTGGTGATTAAACAAACAATGATGGCCGACTCTCCAAAATTACAGTTAATATTACTGAGACTGAAGGGAATATGAACCATAGTGTCTAGAAGCAGTAAGGCTACTGTTTGCACAAGTATGTATTGCTTGTAAGATAAGGCAATGGAAAATGGGAAGTGGCAAAGTTTAGGGAATGTTGATGTTTCTTCTTGTAGGAGTAAATTTTACCTAATATCCTAAGTTAATTTCAACTTATTATTATTAAGCCCCTATTATATCATAAGCTATATAAATGTTCTAAGAACTTGCTTTAAATGCGCAATATAAAATTCAGACTTTCATTGACATATTCATTAAGTAATAATGTGCTTATTAACACAGATTTAAAAAAGTCAAAATACTCATCACTCAAAGACTTTACATTTAGTTTAAATATTGGAGGTTGAAAAATTAATTTATAGATAATAGGCTAAAATATAAAAAAAAAGATCAAACAGATAACTTTCTCAAATAAGCAAAACAAAAATCAGAGAGTCATTTTTAAACTGGTCATGGACACATGAGAACACTTTCTCAGTCTGATCTGTCATCGAAAGGTACAGCAACATGCCTGTATTCATATTAGTATGTAATAATGTTAGACTAATTTCTGCATTTGGAAGTCAACACACACACACATACACACAAAGACACACAAACACGCACTTATACAGAATACAGATACTTTCAGACATTGACAAATTTCAGGGAATGATATTTTGAGTGTTAATTTTCTCCTAACCTTACCTGAGTGGTTGTAATGTGAATGTATGAGTTGAAAATGGGCCTTCCATGACCAGTTGTTCCCTACATTTTGTTCAATAGTGTGTTTCATGATGGTCTGTGTAGCAAAATAAGCTTCTTGATTATAGATGACAATTACTTTTTTATATAGATGATAGGACAAGTGTTTAAAATGTAGTTGGACATTATACTGGTTTCAAAACTAGCTGTAATAAAACATACCTTTAATTAGATGACTGTTGGTATTCCTGAGATACAACTGACACTATTGCACCTTTTAGCTTATCTTGCTGGTCTGACTCCTGCCTTTACTGATACATTTCATATCTAGGAAGGATTATTGATTCTTTTGTTCCTTGCAGCTTGCATAGCCGTTTAGTATATGATGAGAGTCAATCCTCAGAGAAGAAGCTGACTAAGGAGTATTTAGCTCTGACAGTCGAAACTATATTTTCTCAAATCATTGCAATTATAAGTTGTCACAGAGAAAAGACAAACATATCTCTAGAACTATTGGAGAGTAAGAATGCTGATAATCCTTCATAACTTCACTCTTGACGATGTGATTCCAAATGAGCCCTTTAGAAATTTTAAAGTATAATTGTCTTTGCAATGACAACGCAACTCATTGCAAAAATGTCGTCTTGGAGCACAGTCCCCAGGTACCATGGCTAAGTTTTTAAAGACAAGAGCATTTCATTAACATAGATGTCTAGATTGGCCAGAGAGATAGAATGTGTCAATTTTGCTGACTGAATAACATAATTCTCTTTATGTCATATTTTCTACTGTTTTCTTTGGTCAGTGTATATCCTTTGTTAAAAAAAAAACAAACATTTATTATCAAGGCATATATATTGAGTTTTCAAAAAAATATTTTATGTCATTGATTGGTAAGCCAAACAGTAAGCAGAGCGAATGAAAAGAGTAATGTGTTCTCTAGTGGCTGACATAGATCTTGGCCAACTCAGTTAATTCCTTAAAAATATTTGAAAATTTTTTTGTGAAAGATTCTGACACTACAATTTTTTAAAAAACTATTTTTACAAAGAAACATATTTTCAACTTTGGAATTCACTCTAAATAGCTCTATTGTAAATTGGATATACTTTCAACATTATCTATTACAGACTAGTGCATAGACTGATGTGATAGGATTATTTTGATTATAGTAATGCTAATTAAATATAATATTTAAATTAATTGTAAGTTTTCTGTTTTTATTTTTGTTTTTATTATTTTTACTCAGTTCTTTCAATAATTTAATTCAACCTGGTGGTGTCCATTAGATATGTGCTGTAAAAATTGATAGGGTTTTGTTCTTTTTGTTTCTACAAATGGATTACTGGCTGTATTTAGTACATTTCTATTGGCTCCTCAGTTGATAGTCACCATATCTACTATCATTCATTGACTGTTATGAATTTAATTTCAATGAACACAGAAAGGACATAATGATCATTTCCTCCAGATACAAACCAAGAAATAACATTCCTGGAACTTATAATAGTTATAGATGTAATTATGGGATAGGACCATTACATTGCTTTCAATAAGAATTATTAAATTTACAATCTTATCAGCAGTGTGTGAGAATTCAGCATTTTCTACTTGTTTGCAATCATCTATATGGAAAATTTGTTCCTTCTTAATTTAAGAGTCATTCTTATTGAATTATTATTTTTGCATAGCTTTTCATAATAAATTGTGGTGGTGAACATGTTTTCTTACTTACTCATGGTTTTTGTACAACTAAGGTTTTCTTTGATGCTGTGTATTTGTAGTTTTTAAAGTGCTCTGGAGAATAACCTCTTGGCACATGTATTCTTTGCAAATATTTTATTTGTATAGTGTCTTGATCATCTTTTACATGTACTGTGCAAAAGCTTTTCAGGACAGCACAATCCCAGCCATATATTTGCAGGATTTTTCCCCATGATTTTGGTGTTATGTTAAAAACAAAATCTAGTATTTTCCCAGAAGTTACATATAGAACAGGAACTAAGGAAGAGTAGATACATTTCATTAGGAAAAGGAAATAGAATAAATAGTTAGGGTTAGGTGGGGACTGGTTGAACAGGAGGATCAAACTGGAAAGGTGAGTGACGAGGGAGATGAGGGAGGAATATAGGGGGAGACAGCTAAAATTGGAGGGATGTGAAACTTAAATAATATCAGAAAAGTCTTTTTTCAGTTAAAAATAAACACTTGTTTTCCAACGACCTAAAATATTTCCTCCATGCTTTATTTTTCTCATCATTCCTATCACTGATTCTATGGCCACTTTGTAAACACAAAAGTTGAAATATTAATTATTCCTATTGACTTAAATTTTCAAGCCTTATAAGCCATTCTTTATCCTACATACATATATGTTTCACATAATAACTATAACTGATTACATGCACATATATGTACCCAGATGAATGCATAAATTTACTCTAATAGCATGATCTGCTTCTAACTACCATGTCATTGTATTGCACTTCTAAGTGTTAAATTGTTTGTGGTGCATTATTTATAATTTTTGATTTGCTATTTAATTTCCTAGTCACTACTAATTTTACTGTTATTTTATTTTATATCATTAATCATTAAATTATTTTGTAATTACCACCATCTTCTCTTATCATAAAGAGTTCTCAAATGCATCCATGTCCTTGTCCTAATATGAACCTTTACTTCCATTGTTTCTATAGTTTTCCTTTATTATTTCATATTCTGAAATAAATTATCACACTTTTCAGGCCTGTATTAAATTGCTTCTTCTTTGTGCTATGTATTCCATCTGGGCAATTTTAAATTCTCTTTCATAGTTTAGATTACTAATATCACACTTATTATCTCCAAATTACTCAGTAGTACAGAATTTTCTTTCATGCAAATCAATGCGCTCAATTGTTTTCAGGTGATTTCAGAGGCATAACACAAACTCAACATCTATATTAATGAATTTAAAGTTCATCGAAGACACTGATATCAAACTAAGACATCCGAGTTCAAGCTTTTCCTCATTCTCCTTTATCATTCATATCAGGTGGATAACCAAGACCAGCAATTTAGAATGTAATTAGATCTACTACAATTACAATTGCTCTATTGATTATTTTGCACTCAATTATGTCTTGATTATACATTTTCAATATAACTTTTATCTTCTGAAAATGTACTTTTGTGAGTTATTAATTATCAAAAGAAACATACATAGACAATAGGATTTTTTTTTAGCCTAAGAAGAATGAAATTCTCCAGAAAATGAATGGAACTAGAAAATATTAAATTAAGTGAAATAACTCAGGCTCAAAGTGAAAGCACCACATCTTACCCCTCATATGTGAATCCTAGCTTTTAATTTTATTATTACGTTTTGAGCAGTTTATAGAACTGAGCCTCTCTGTATATAGCTTGGGAATGAAAAAGTGGCACAAGGAGGTGAGGAACAGAAGATATACTTTAAAGACAGTGGAAAGTACAATAGAGCACTTGAGATACAAAATTCAAGGAGGAATACTGGAACTGGTAAAGTTTGAGTGGGAACTGGTAAAGTTTCAAAAATGTTGGGGGAGGAAGGAGTTAGTGGAGATCAAACAAAGCTAAGGAGGTATGGAAAAGCCTTAAAGGACTGTGAAAAATGGTAATTTAGTATGAATATGATCAGGGAGGTAAAAAGGAGTTAAATAGAATGTATCTTTCATGGGCAGATAAAACTGCTCTCAAAATATATAGATGGTCTAATAAATTGAATACTTCCAGGAACAAGCCTTAGATACTCTTAGACTCCCAAGGCAGTAGATGTTCTATGTTGCTGACCCAAACTAGATGAACTGACTTTATCAGTGAAAACACCAAATGTTTTGATCATCAGACATAGAGAAAAATAAAAACTGACATTTGACTGGAAACTTACCCCTGGTAGCTACGCTGCATAATTTCTGAAGATACTAAGAGGCTGCTGCGGCAGATTTGTTGATGGCTAACTATGGATCATGTATGTAACACCACTAACAAGCGAGACATGCCAACAGTTCTAAAAGGCAAATGTATTCATGGAGTAAAAAGCCACATTTCCCAAGAGAAGGGAATCCTTATCTGAAAATTCTAAATGTAATCAAAATTGCATGTTTGCCTTTCCAATAAAAATTGGAGGGGCATATGGGAAGATATAGAAAGAAAGGGAAAGGAGAAATGTAATTATATTATAATTTCAAAACAAAACAAACAGAAAATCAAAACACCCTCCACGGTTTGGGAAGGCATACCCATATATTATTGCTGATTCGAACTTTAACAAGGAAGCTTCTTTGGAATCAGGGGATATTGACCACAGAGGCTTATTACAGGTCACATATATAAGAATAAGTCACAGTTGAAGTCTCCTCCATAAGTAGTACATCTATATTACCACCATTTCCCCAAATGTCACAGAACATCGCAGAATCACATAAAGAAGTTTCAAAGAATGTAAGATCTCCAACAAAGTGGAAGGTTCCCTTGTGAAATATTGACTTTCTAGCATACCATAGTTGCTTGACTCTTGAACTTTCACCAACTAATATTGTGCACATAAGCTACACAAGAGTAAAAATGCAACAGCCCTTTTCATGGAGGGCAAGGGAAATCATGAGGTCTTGCAATTTTTTCTATTAAGTAGTTAATGTTGGCTAAAGTAAGAAGAGACATTGTCTTTAGTGATAGAGTCATTACTACACCAGTCATGGTCATGTAAACAATTCCTTACCAATTCTAATTAAATTTACTGGGCTAGTAAAAAAACAAATGAATATGGAAACAGACTAGAAGCAGGTCATCAAAAGTGGCACAGGCATACAGAACAATAATGGAGAGTGAATATCATAAAAATTCAGTGTTTACTTGTATAAAAATTGAATGAAATCATTTATGTATACGTAAAATTATGTTAAAAAAAAGTAAAGATCAAAGAGTAAATACAACTCTAGGAAACATACTAAAATCGTAAATCCTTTTCTTTGTAAAAATGGAATAAAATTAACACATTGAAAGTAAATCAATGTAACGAATTACTTTGTAAAGACAACAAAATCTGTTATGGTTTGTTGGAACATATCAGTTATTACAATATAATTTCAATATTCAGGATAATCACCAAATGACTTGATATGGAATCTGTTGATAGACATATTTAAAATAATTTGATAAATAAGTATAAAACAGAAATGAACTTGAGAAGAATGGAGAATATATCCTCCTTTGCTAATACTGTAAAGGATATTAAAGAAGAATTCTCTTAGAAATACTGAACCTAATGTTTTCTTTGTCACTTGAGAATTCTATGATGTCTTGTATTTCATGATACTGGTTTATTAAATACATTCATTTTTTCGCCATAACAAAATCAATTGCTATTATTTTCCACATTCAGATGAAGCATGTTTGTAAGATAGCCTTACTGTTTCCTCAGTGGGAATAAAAGCCAATTCTGTCTCTACAACTCTCCTTTACAAATTGGTCATTTTACATTATAAGGTCATTTTCAGTTAATGAATCTACCCTACTAATGATTAGGAATTTTGAGCTGCTTCATCACTATCTATAATGTATAATTCTTCTCATTTCCTCTGTTAGAATTCTAAATTGGGAAGAATTTTGAAAAAGTCATATGCAAACCTACCTACTTACTGTAGAATTTCTCGGATATATATTATGTATATATTCAATATAATTACCCCATAAAAGGAAGACAAACAAACTTCTGTCACATTGGTTTGAAAACCCTTTGACATGGTTAAACACCTAATCAAAACAATTTTGAGCTAGTAAACTATGGCAGACATGATATAGGCTGTAGAGAAGAAGCGAATTCTATTATTTTGAGAAAAGGACATAGTATTAAATTTACTTTGAAAGGCTTATTGTAATACCCATAGACTAATATGCTTCTCAGTTCTCATCAGGAAAACTTTTATTTGTAGTAAATGGCCTTTAACAGAGAACTCCACAACTAGCCAAGGTTCAGAGACTGTGACCTACTCAGCCCTAAATAAGACATTTACTTCTCCTCATCTTATTCTAAGGCACAGGTTATGTAGCAAGAGTCAACAGTAGGACTATAAAAGGCAGAGCGTGTTGATGTACACAAGGTAACAGTGCCCACCAGGACACTGACACATATGAACTTACTACAGTTGTGACAATTGGACAAGACACAAGAAATGGCATCATGGAAAGGAAATTAGATTTTGAATTCTACCCCTCACTCAGGAAATATTGGTATTGGTAACTCCTGGGATAGGACAGGGAGAGTAAGTTTAAAGGATGTTACACCTGATAAGTCAGACATATTCCAGCCGAAAGATAGACATTAAGAAAATATGTATAGAACAAATTGGATTTGATGATTCAACAACAAGAAGAGAACATAAAGATCACAAAGATGGGTAGATAAAAGACAGAGGAATATTTGGTAAGATTTGGGAGTGGGGTAAATAGGATCAAACTACATTGTCCGATTTTTTTCAAAGGCTAGTAATAGTAATAAAACAGAGCAACTATTACAGTTTTATGGATTTAGTCTTCTGTAATCAATGGATATTACAGTCACAAAACTTTTCCTTATTCAAATTTTGTTATTGTTATTTTCCTTATTAAAAATATAACACTATGTTAGCGAATTTGGTGACTTAGCGAATTTGGTGACTTTTGAAAATCCCTGTTTGTAACAATATATTCAGATGACAAGAAATCAACAAACAATGTGACTGGAGAGAAGGCTAAGCAATTAAGAGTACTTGATATTCTCTCAGAGGACAATGATTCTGTTTAAAAACACCCTTACTGGGTAGCTCAGTACAATCTGTAACTATAGCTCCAAGAGATAAGATACTTTCTTCTAGACTCAACAAGTATCTATGTATACATGTATTCAGATACACACACACACACACACACAAACACACACAATTTAATATTTAAAAAATAAAAATAATTAAAAAGAGAAGAAATCTGCAAACATATAACTAACTCAACACTGGCCTCATTCCACTGGCTAGTGATAAGACTGGAAGACTTAATCACTGACAGCTTCTTATACCAATAACTGATATTAACTCTTTTATTAAATTTGATAATTAACAAGCGATACAATTTAGTATTAAAAGTTTTTGAGGATCTAACATCATAAAGGACTCCAAAATGGATATTCAAACATTATTTTGTACAAGGCTGGCCACTGTTCTATGAACCAATAAGAAAAGCAAATATTTTCCAATTACCCTTTCTGCTATATAAAACATACTATTCCTATTATCGTTAAAATGCTAATCAGGTTTTGCCTATTACAAATAATGCTGCTATAAACATAGTAGCACAGATGCTTTTGTAGTACAGTTGAGCCTATCTTGGGTATATTCCCAAGAGTGGTATTGCAGGATCCTGAGGTAGGTTGATTCCCAGTTTCCTGAGAAACCTCCACACTGATTTCCAAAGTGGTTGGA
>JAQHUG010000203.1:2252564-2265824 GCA_028555095.1 Dicrostonyx torquatus
CTCCCCATAGGACAGGGTAACCTGCACCATCTTAAGGAAGCAGGGGGAGGGCGGTGGGGTAGTGGGGGAGCGGGAGGGCCGGGAACAAGGGGAGTAAATGTAAATTTTGCTTTTAACAAAAATAAATGAATAAATTTAAAAAAAAAATCTCCTTCCCTGGGAGTTGCCTTGGTCTGGACTCAACCTCCTCTGGGAGGATCAGGATCACTCCCACAGGCCATTTTAGGCTGCAGCCCAAAAAAGGAACATGTAGTCTCCTGGTTTTGTATTGTCTCCCTTCTTTCTTCCCCTTGCAATGCTTTTCCTGGCCACTCAGGAGCGCTGCATTAAACGTGGGCATCTTTTATTAGGTCTAATTTGGTCTGTTTGGAATTATTTGCTTCATCAGAGAGGCATGTCTTATGAAATATTCCTAACAAGGATCAAGCTCCTATCCCTAAATCATGCTTGTAGGAAATGGCTCCAAAAATACAGTTTATGCACAGGGAGTTAGTCCAGATAGTATTGAGAATCCCCCTTACACAACAGATCAAACCAAATAAAAGTCATCCACATTCAGAGGGCTTAGTTTGGGCCCAT
Source organism: Dicrostonyx torquatus (assembly GCA_028555095.1). Taxonomy (NCBI): domain Eukaryota; kingdom Metazoa; phylum Chordata; class Mammalia; order Rodentia; family Cricetidae; genus Dicrostonyx; species Dicrostonyx torquatus. Next base: position 2,253,144 of record JAQHUG010000203.1, read on the forward strand.
GCAGGAGCCTCTGCTGTTAGTACACAGTCAATAAGTTCCCACTAGCTTGGGTCAGCAGTCTCTGTGGTTTTCTCAACCATGATCATGATCCCTCTTTCCCAAATGACTCCCTCCTTCCTTTCATCAACTAAGTTCCAGGAGTTCAACCCAGTGCTTGGCTGTGGATCTACCAGTTACTGGATATAGATTCTATGATGATAATTATGGTATCTAATTAAACTAATGATTATAGGGGAAGAATAGTTCAGGTACCCTCTCCACTATTGCTAGGAGTCGCAGCTGGAGTCATGCTTGGGGATTCTTGAGAATTTCCCCAGCACTTTGTTTATTTCTAACTCCATAATGGCTCCCTCTATCAAGATAACTCTTTTTTTTGTTCCAACTCTTCATCCCTCCCCCAATCTGGTCATCTGGAGCCCTCCTGTTTCCAACCCCCAACCTTCCTATTCTATTACCCTTCCCAGATTAACCAGGAAATCTTAACATTTTCCCTTTCCTGGGATCCTCACTTTTAGGGTCTTCTTTTTTACCTAGTTTCTCTGGAGTTGTAGATTGCAGCATGGTTATCTATCCTTTAATTTACAAATAATATTTACTTATGAGTGAGTACATACTGTGGTTGTCTTTCTGGGTCTGGGTCACTCAGGATAGTTTAATGTAGTTACATCTATTTTCTGCAAATTTCAAGATGTCTTTGTTTTTTACTGCTGAGAAATACTCTGTCTTGTAAATGTATCATATTTTCTTTATGCATTCTTTGGTTGAGGTGCATCTAGGTTGTTTCCAGGTTTTGGCTCTTGCAAATTATGCTAATATGAACATGATTTAGCAAGTGTTTTGTGGTATGACTGTGTATCCTTTGGGTATATTCCCAGTAGTTGTATTGCTGTCTTTTGAGGTGATTGATTTCCAACTTTCTGAGAAACTGCCATACTGATTTCCAAAGTGACTGTACAAGTTTGCACTCCCACCAGCAATGGTGGAGTGCTGTACTTACTTCACATCCTCCCCAGCATAAGGTGTTATCATTGTTTTTGATCTTAGTCATTCTGATATGTATAAAATAGTATCTCAGAATTGTTTTTATTTGCATTTCCCCGGTAACTAAGAATGATGAACAATTTTTTAACTCTTTTATTTTGGTCATTTGAGTTTTTTTGTTGAGAATTATCTGTTAAGAACTTTAACATATTTTTAAATTGTATTATTTGGTTTTTTAATCTAGTTTTTTTGTGTTCTTTGCTTATTTTGGAGATCAGCCCTCTGTCAGATGTGGCATTGGTAAAAAATTTTTCCCATTTTCTAGGCTGGTTGTTTTGTCTTGTTGAATGTGTCCTTTGCCTTGAAGAAGCTTCTCATTTTCAAGAGGCCCATTTATATATTGTTGCTCTCAGTGTCTGTGCTACAGGGGTTATATTTAGGAAGATGTCTCCTGTGCAATGTGTTCAAGGCTACCTGTCACTTTCTCTTCTATGAGGTTCAGTGTGACTGAATTTATGTTGACGTCTTTGATCCATTTAAACTTAAGTTTTGTACATGGTGATAGAAACGGGTCTATTTGTATTCTTCTACATGCCACCATCCAGTTATGCCAGCACCATCTGTTGAGGATGCTTTCTTTTCTCATTGTATAATCTTGGCTTCTTTGTCAAAAATCAGGTATTCATAGGCATGCAAATTAATAAGAGGGTCTTCAACTTGATTTCATTGATCGATGTGTCTGTTTTTATGCCAATGTCAAGCTTTTTTCATTATGTTAGCTCTATAGGGGAACTTGAAATGAGGGGTGCTGATGCCTTTAGAAGTTACTTCAGTGCATAGGATTGTTAATACTATCCTGGATTTTTTTTTCATATAAAGTTGATTATTGTTCTTTACAGGTCTGTGAAGAAATGTGTTGGAATTTTGATGGGGATAGCATTGAATCTGTAGACTGCATTTGGTAATATTACTATTTTTACTATGTTGATCTTACTATGTAGATTTTTCCATTTTCTGATATGTTCTTCAATTTATTTCTTTAAAGACATAAAGTTCTTGTCATATAGGTCTTTCACTTGTTTGGTTAGAATTACCCAATGATATTTCATGTTATTTGTGGCTATTGTAAAGTATAATGTTTCTCTGATTTCTTTCTCAGTTCATTTATCATTTGTATAGAGGAGGGCTACTGATTTTTTTTAATCTAATAGCCTGCCACATTACTGAAGCTGTTTGTCAGCTGCAGGAGTTTGATGATAGAATTTTTGGTGTCACTTCTTTATACTATCAATAGCATCTGCAAATAATGAAAGTTTGACTTCTTTCTTTCCAATTTGTAGCACCTTAATCTCCTTTTGTTGTTTTATTGCTCTAGTTAGAACTTCCAGTACTATACTGAATAGATATTTCCTCTATCATATATTCAATACCTGAGAGTCTTTTGCATCTTTTGCATTCTGTTGGTTATGCTTGCATCTCTATTTCCTATTTGTTTACCCATAGTTTACATTTCCACAATTCCCTTGGTTTATGTTTTCTTTACTGCCTCTATTTATTTTCAAGACTTCAACTGCTTCCTTTTCTTGTTTGATGTTTTTATGTTGTTGCTGTTGTTCGTTTTCTTGGCTTTCTATAAGGGATTTATCGATTTCTTCCAATTTTCTGTTTGTATTTTCATCAATGTCTTTAAAGAAATCACTTATTTCATCTTTAAGGGCCTCTATCATCTTCCTAAAGTTATTTTCAAGGGTAGTTATCTTCTGTTTCATCTTACTTGGGATGCTCAGGTCTTACTGTTGTAGACGGTGCTGTCATGTTGCTCTTTTTGTTGTTGAATGTATTCTTACACTGCTGTCTACCCATCCCTTCCTCCAATTATTGTGTGTTTGTGGGGTGCTCTGGCTCTGGTGGTTGCTCTTCCTCTAGGCCTGACATAGGGATGGTGGTGGTTGGCAGTAATGATGCTACTGACTGATCTCTGGAGGTGGAGTAGGTGGGTAATGGGGCAGAGGAATTGCTTAGGGAACTAAAGCTAAGAGAGCAGGGCTATCCAGCCAGTAGCTCAGACACTCACTTCTTTCTCCAGATCCAGCCTTTTTTAAAAAATGTGTTTTATTATCTTTTACCTTTATTACCTCTCTGAGAAAAGTTACAAACAACTTAAATACCACTGCCACTGTTCTCCCCCAAAATGTTTCCAGAAATCATTTCCTAAAAAGAATTCCCTTTCCCATTCCAGCTTAAGAAAGTTGATTGGAGATTCTTATCCCAGAGTGGTTCTGAGATTTGAAAACAGTGTGGAACTTTAAAGGCTAACTCAGAACCTGTTCACTGTCCTATATTTCACACACAAACACACACACACACATACACACACACACACACACACACGCACACACACCCTACTAGTTATTACAAGCTTTCGAGTTGATAATTATATCTTCCTTATTAGAGACAGGGAGTAAATTCCTAGATACAAACTCTCAATTGTAAAACTGACAACTTCAAGATTCATTTCACTGTGTTAAAAAAGTCTATCAAAGGCAAATTAAACTCAGACAAAAATCAAATAATAAAAGTTAGAAGAATATTTTATTCACTAAGTATAAAGATACTTTGTATCTCGAATAAATGTCTTTGCTCAACATGTCAGCACATATCACAGTCTTTTAAAGCCTTTGCTTACTACAAATTAGGAGTTGATATATTAAAAGAACAAATGTGAATTCTTCTCTATTTTGTTAGAACATCATGGTCTTAGTGACAGTTTATGTACAGAGTAACTTTAGAGAAAAAAGATAAAACTGTAAAACTGCACAAAAAATCATGGTTTTAATTACATTTTTCAAGAGGATAAACATAAGAGAACAGTAGGGAAAAATTCTTTAAAAGAAGGGCAAGTAATAGGAGAAAGGTAGTTTGGTACCAACCAAGCTTAGTATCAGATGTCAATAAAATGCTGGAAATTAAAGAAGCTTGATTGACAAATGTCTGGATTTTTGTGAAATGCTGTAAGAGGATATAATATGAAGATGTGAGAAACACAAGACAAAATTAAATCAAATAAAAGCTGTGGCGGGATATAAGGATTTATTAAAGAGAACAATACAAAAGGTACACACAAAATACGATACCCAACAGGAGAATACACAGGCAGGTCGGCGATCTGCGCAGAGAGAGAGCTTTTCCACGTGGGTTGTCATATATATACCCCTCCTGGGACTTGGTGACCCGGCCCCCTTGGGGGGTGGCAGCAGGGTGTGGTCACAAGCCAAAGGACCACACCCCTTCAAAAAGCTTTATATGTTGCTTCATAAACATGGGTCTTTTAATGTGATCTTCTAAACCAAATAGATAAGGAATAAATTTTAATTTTTTTTTCTTTTCTTAAAAAACAGATTGTTTCATCCAGCATATTCTGATTATTATTCTCCCCCTCAATTCCTCTGAGATCCTCCCTACCTCCTCTCCTTTCCAAATCTATCCCCTTTATGTTTCTCCTTAAATAACAAAAAGGCACCTAAATAAAACAAATAATATGAAATAGATAAAGTAAAAACAGACAAAGCAGAATAAGTAAACAAACAGACAAATGGACAAAAAGAACCAAAGCAAAACATGAAGAAAACATAGAGTTACAGAGACATAGCATTCATTAACACAGGAATTCTCTGAAAACACAAAACCAAAAGTACATATATTAGACCCATAAAGTTTTTTTAAAAAAAATGTCCTGGAACAAAAAACACTATGAGATGAAGAACTTCCAAAGATACCACTGAAATTTTTTTTGTGTTGACCATTTTCTGCTGGGCAGTGGGCCTACCCTTAACAATGGTGTATCTCCAGTGAGACTTCTTTGAAGAGAACCAGTTCTTTATTTGCACTGATTATCAGCTGGGGATAGCTTCTGACTGAAGAATGGAGTTTATATCCACGTCTTTTCTCAGCACAGCTACTCCATCGGGCACAGACCTATGCAGCTCTTCTGCAGGCTGACACACTCTTGTGGATTCTCACATGTATCCATCCTGTTGATTAAGAGGGCCTTATTTCTTGTGTCCTCCATCCCCTCTGGCTCTGGCTCTGGCTTTCTACTTCTCCTACTCAGGTCCAGTGAGCCCTGACAGGAAGGGTTGGATAGAGACATCCCATTTAGGACTGAGTGTTCCAAGCTCTCTCACTCCACACATTATCTAACTGTAGGGTGCCCTATTTGTTTCCATCTACTGAAGAAGGTGGCATCTCTGATGATAGCTGATCAAGGCAGTGATCACATTTGTCTTTTTGGGATAGAGAGATAGATAAGCCTTCAAAGGCTAGGCAACCCAAAAGTGGTCCACCCTCTCCAAATTTGACAACCATGTGTAACCATTACAAATCCACCCCTTGCCAATTTGACACTCCAACATCTCATTCTTAAACCATACATTTTCATATGTTTCATGTCATGTTAATGAAACCATAGAAAACAAATTCAATCTTTAATAATCCTACTGTATTTACATTTTTTAACATTCTAAAACCCCAAACACTCTTTAAAACCCCAGTCTCTTAACTGTGGGTTAATGTAAAACCATAAACAAGGTAACTGCTATATTAGTTCAAAAGGAGGATACCAGGGAACAGTTATAATCAGATCAAAGCAAAATGAAAAATAACAAGTATAAATCAAATTATGTAAGTCAATGCCTGACATCTAGGACCTAGTCACAATACTCTAAGCCTCGAAGAGCTTGGGAGCTCCCACTTCTCTAGCTCAATAATCCACAGCACCCAGAACTTGACTCTTTAGCTCAGGTCAGCTCCCTTGGTTTTGGCATCTGTAATATGCTAGAAACTCCAGAGCAACCGAGGCTGCAATACCATCCAAGGCCTCTCCTTGAATCTTATAGCACTAAAGCCTCAGATTACTTCTGTCATACCTTCTATTCTGGGTTTTCCACTGTAACTTAGACTCCTCCTTTTCCAATACTCTCTCCCAGTTTTTCAAAGTGCCAAGTCTCAGCTGTTCCACAGGACCCCTTCAATCATGCAATTATCATGATAACAAATACCACATGGGAAATGCATAAATGTTATCAAATTTGGCTTCCAGTTAAAGATGCATCCTGAATACCCTCTGAACCACAGCTTCTGTATGTTAACCATAATAAAATATATTCTAGAAAAGTTGGTCTCCATGAAGTTAATTGTCTATTAATCAAAGCTTTTTTTTTAAACCTCGAATAGCCAGCATCAGTTTTCCCAGTAAATATACTTTCCATTTAAGGTGCTGGTCGCTTATTAATGACAAATGGTTCTACAGCCCCAAATGGCCAGAAACCACAGATTCAAATATCATCTGAACAGTTCTTTACTTCCATTTGAAACGTCACACCTTAGTCTTTAAGTTTGTCATTCTGTCATCACTATTTTCATTAAACTCTGGATATTCAATGACTTTTCCAACCCATTGTTCTAAATTCAATATTCCTATTATAAAATAGTCCAACGTTAAAAAAAATCAACATGGTGAGGCCCATCACAATAACATCCTCAATTTTTGGTACCAACAAATGTATTAGTTTTGTTATTGTGTTTTGCTATGATTAACATCACAACCAGAAATAACTTGGGGAACAAAAAGAGTTGTTTTTTTTTTCATTGTAATCATAGTCCATCACCAAGGAAAGTCAGGTGTCAGGATAGGAATTCAAGCAGGAACAAAGACAGGGTACAAAAAAGAATTCTTCTTAAAGGATTGATTTCCATGGCTTGCTACTTTTTCTTAAACATATCAGGTCTACCTGTTGAGGATTGGCATAATCTGTAGTGGGCTAGGTCCTACTATGTTATCAAGAAAATGTCCCAGAGACCAAAACGGAATCACACACACACACACACACACACACACACACAAAACACATATAATATGTAAAATATAAACATATGAACTACATCATTACTACAAAATGAAGCTTACACAATTTCAAAACCTCTAGTTAATTATTGTGTTTCCAAATACATTATTTTGCACTGTGTACTTTTTTCTCCTGCAGACCATGAATTACTTTAGCAATATTAGTAGTAAATTGCTTTCTGATATGAATTTAAGTGGACTCTTTCACACAGAGGATAATGTTCCTTCCAGAAGCAGTGACAGGTATGGAAACCTTTCCTCAAGTTGTTGGTTATGAGTGTCATGGATAGCCTCAAAAGAGTAAGGCATTGCCATTGCTCTTGTTTGCTAACCAATACTTGATGGTAGTATCCCATTGTTAAAAACAAGAAACTTTTTGATCACAGGTCATGATGAAATCAAATAGGCATGACTAGGAAGCTTTCTTATTGCAGGTTAGCTCGCATAGCATGTGAAGGTGATATGAAGACTACAGTGGAGATATCTACAATATCACCCATCTTCGAGCTTCATGAGTTGTAGAAATGACCAATGTGTCAAATTATGCCAATGGGTGCAAAATAGTCACAGATGTTATAGGCTAATCTACCACTTTCTGTTTAGATTGATGAACAACACCATAGAAAGAAATGCATACCTGAAACTATAAACATTTTCAAAACAATTGCAGAACTCTACAAGGTGAACCTATTATTATTTTACTAAATGAATGTGCTATAATACTGCCTTTTAAAATGTATCTCTATACCAACAGATTAGTGAAGAACTTAAAACTAATCAGAGAAGATTGTTTGTTTGTTTTTGTTGTTGTTTTTCCTAAGTGGAAGATAGTTAAGTCTGAAACTCAGAACCCATTAAAGTACAGAAAATAGTTTTTGAGGAATAATCAATCAGAAATGAGCCATCTATAGTAAACACTGTCTGGAATGCTTGGTTAGCATTGAAGAAGAGGGGCAGAAAGATTCTAAGGACCATAGGTCAATGAAGACCAAAATGAAATAGTCTTTTCTGACAGGACTACTAAACCCATGTTTTCACACCTGCTATGGTTGCCTCCACAGGACCAGTACAAGATGAATTCATAATTGAGTTTCTGTTGACAACTAATATATTCTAGAGGCTTGGGAGAAGATCAGTTTTCTTATGGATATGGCCTCCTATCAATCAGCCACAATTATATGGCTGGCCCCATAATAAAGAACTGAATAAATTGGACCTTGTGAGTTATTTTTTCAAGGCACAGATTTTGGATCATAGTAGAGATAGGTAGATTTGATAGAATTGAGAAAGACCAGTGGATGAAAAGATTAAAACACCTTTAATGAGATTGCTGAAGGATTTTTAAAAGATAGGGTTTTCAGGGTTTATTTGCTCCTTTATTCAGTAGTAAAGCATGTTGCACACTCCTGGGGTTCATTAGTTGCTTGAAGGTAAAGCAGTTGACTTTTGACAAATTACTCATATCGTAGTTCACTACTAATATATAAACTCATCTTTTATTTATTTATTTGGTTTTTTGAAACAGGCTTTGGAACCTGTCCTGGAACTAGCTCTTGTAGACAAAGCTGGCCTCGAACTCACAGCGATCCGCCTGCCTCTGCTTCTCAAGTGCTGGGATTAAAGGTGTGCACCACCACCGCCCAGCTTAATATAATCTAATGTTCAGCAGAAGAATATATGAACCATGCAGGGCCAAAGAATTTGCGTTTAGAAATAGAGCAAAATAGCAGAGGTGTGCAAGTCATGAGTTATAGGAATAAGGGACTGTGACTATTGATTCATAAGGAAGGGTGTGATTAACCTGCAATGTAAACATGTAATTTAAGAGAAGAGCTGTATTTAGAACAAGTTAGGTTGGCCACGGACAGAGCAATCTATTCTTCTTGGGAACCTTTCTTAGTCTTTGGAGAAATTATCTTCAGGGAAACAGAGAAGATGTGCTTCATGTTTTGAGCACTCATAACCTTGATAAAATCATAAAAGTATTTCATATTGTAACATCTAAAATAATATTCATGATGCACCAATATTAATTGTATAAAAAGATGAGGTTTATGTAGTGGAATTTGAATATATCTATTTCATGTATCCCTCAACATGTTCATGAATCATTTTCATAAATGGTGTATTAATGCTAAAAGGTTTTTTTATTATTTTTAAACTTCTTGAACACCTGTGTGCATTTTAGAGATATTCTATACTAGAGATTTTGTCCAGTAAAGTTATGGAAAACATATTACTATGTTGGTAGTACTTAATCTCAAAAATTATATATGAGTGCTCAATCAGAGTAGGAATGCTAACAAATACTAAGCAGGCTATTTCATTCTACCACCTCATTTTACAGAAAAAGATTAAGTTCATGTATCTATATGCTGATTCATATTTCATCATTAAAAAGCTAAGTGTTTTACAAGGAGAAGGATTTCTAATTTTGCAAGCTTGAAGTTTATGATCAGGAAATCATGTCTGCCAGGTTCTTTGGAAGGGTTCCATCTCTACTTCCCAACAGACAATAACACGATGAAAGATTCACAGGGGCTATTCCATGTCAAGATAGGAGGCCGGAGAGGGGTCAGAGGACAGCTTTGTTCTGTTAAAACAAATCGGTCTCAGAACTAGATTACTCCAATGAAACTAACATTAATCAGTCCCAAGGTGACACCTCAACCTAAGAACCTTGGACTAGGAGCCACTTAACGAAGTTCCAATATACTGTATTCATCTACACTGGGACTTAACTTTCAACACTTGAAACCTGCAGGGACAAACCACATCCAATCCATACATGTCAGGGTTTGCTGGCCTTTAGCATAAACAATGATGTGTAATAGACAGTTATGTCATATGTTCGAGAATGTAAAATTCCTTTTCCTGTCAGGGCCACTTGTGTCAATATCTCATTTTTTCCCCTCTGATGTAAATTTTCTTGTTCCTAGAAGGAGTGACTTGCCTATCCTTGCAATCCATGCTTTCCAAAGCAGAAAATTTAATTTTGTTTAGCCATGTAAAAGTAAACTTGTCCCATAGTTACTTTGTTGAATATCTTAATCGTCACCATAGAAATTTCGCATGATGGATGGAGATAGAGCCAGAGACCCACATTCACATCAGAAAAAGGGATCGAGCTACCAAGGTCCAGTGGAAGAGCAGAAGGAGGGAGAAGATGAGAAAGGAAGTCAGGACTGTGAGGGACTGGCCCACAAACAGAGACAGTGTGCTCGATCTATTGGGAGCTCATCAAATCCAGCTGGACCAAGACTGAATGAGCAAATGACCTAACCGGACACTATGAATGCGACTGCCAATGGGGACTGACTGAGAAGCCAATGATAATGGCACCGGGACCTATCTCTTCTGCATGTATTGACTATTTGGGAACCTATTCTATATGGATGCACATCTTCTTAGACTGAGATGGAGGGGGGAGGGCCTTGGGCTCCCCATAGGACAGGGTATCCTGCCCCATCTTAAGGAAGCAGGGGGAGGGCGGTGGGGTAGTGGGGGAGCGGGAGGGCCGGGAACAAGGGGAGTAAATGTAAATTTTTCTTTTAACAATAAAAAAAGGAAAAAAAGAAAAAAGTAAAATTATAGACTATACATATTATTTATGTTCATAAGCAGAATCAATGACATCCAATAAATTTTTCGTTGTTCTATAACATCATTGATTATTGGTTAATATGTATTAATTATTTTATAAATTAAACCTGTTTTCTGATGTTTTCACACATGTACATAGTGCACACTAATCCTTCTAACCCTTTTCCATATCCTTAGTATCCTATCTATCTACCAACTACCAATATCTTTCTCATAATCCCACCCATTTGATTTATTCTTCATTTCATTGTGAGTAAAAAGAACCATGTATGTGTGTATGACTATGGGGTTATCTGTTGGTGCGGGTGCTCTCAGGTTGGTACACAGCAAGAGAAAATGATTCTCCTCCTCTCCAAGAATCTACCAGCAGTTGTGATTCCTAATTGTGGTTGCCACCGGGCACACCTATGAAGGAGAAATTAAATTGAGCAGTTGCTTCCATCAGATTGGACATTTGGTTGCTCCATGGGGGATTTTATCAATTGTAAATGGATGGAGAATAGCCCAACTTACTATAGGCAGCACCATCCCATACCAAGTGAGCCTGGACTAGACACACACACAAAAAATGTGATTGAGGGTGAGCCTAGAGCAAAGCAGTAAACAGTATTTCTCTACACTTTCATGTTCTTTTTAGTTCCTAATTAATTTCTGCCATGATTTACCTCAGTGATTATTTGTTATCTCAAAGTATAAGCCATACAAAGCTTTTTATTCCCAAGTGTTGTAGTAAGGCCGCTTGTTTATTTCCTGGCCACCTGACAGCTCAGACCCAAAATAATTACCCAGAAACTATATTTTTGCAGTACTATTTGGCCAATAGCTTCATCATATTTCTGGATAACTCCTACAATTTAATTTAACCCATTTCTAGTAATCTGTGTATTGCTATGTAGCTGTGGCTTACTGGGTAAAGCTCTCAGAGCCTGTTTCCAGTGGGGCTACATGGCTTTTCTCTGTCTCCCCTGTCTACCTCCCAGCATTCAGTTTAGTTTTCCCTGCCTAGCTCTGTTTTACCCTATCAGGCCATGCCAGTTTTCTTTATTCATTAATGGTAATCACAGCACACAGAGGGGACTCCCACATCACCCAAGTTGCTTTTAGACATGGTGTTTTACAACAGCAACAGAAACTAAAAGAGAACAGTAGTATGTAGTTTAGCAGTAAGTGGTACAACTGCACAAGCCCCTCTGCTACCTATAACTAGTTGTAGACAGAATTAACCTGTGACGATAGCTGCTGTGATATAGAATTATACGGTTATAACAGCTCTATAGAGTCCAGATGATGATATTTCACAGTGTACATTTTAGTATTTGCATACTTCCCATTTATTCTTTCATATAGTGCTCTGAGCCTTAAGAACGTCATATAAATATCTGGATTAAGATAGAGCTTTCATCCTTCAGTTATTATCTGGATTTTAGCTAGTCACGGGTCTCTACAAATAATTTACCAAGGATACACTTGATTTACTATCCAGGGCAAGCAGTGGCTTCTGATTTTGAGTCTGTTCTATTTTTCATTCATGGATATAAACATAAACATTTAGAAGACAGTTTGATGTTTCCTCAAGTTAACAAAACAACAATAGGATATCACATTTACCCACTGGGGAGTTTGTTCTCATCACCTGTGAGTCATTAACCAAGTTTATAATATCTCACCCATTACATTTTTGTGGAGGGTGCCCCAAATCCAATCCCTGGGCAATTGTTTACAGCCACACTCCTGACACTAATTCCACTATTCCACATTTATTAGAGAAGTCAGTTTTGTGGGTTTTGGAGGTTAAAGCTGTGTAAAACTTTTAGACTGGATTCGGGCGCAGGGCTCTGCCCGGGTACTGGATTTTTTTCCCAGGCCAGCCCAGCTCCCCCTTCCAGCTTCGGGGTCCTAGAACCTCACGAAGCAGCAGGCTCCAGGGCTAAGGCTCTGGGGATCTGGGAGTGAGTTCAGGGAAGCAGGGGTTATCTGTGCCAAGGTCCTAGCTCCACCAAGCCTGCTCTTTTGCCTCTGTGATCCTGGAGCATTAGGGGGCCCTGATCTAGTCCCAGCAGAAACATCTGGAGGAGTAAGTAAGTCCCCACCCAGGGCCCGCCCAGACCGAAAAGGGGTGCAGGGACACTCTATTCCTTTAAACTCTCTGGTCATTTGGGCACAGGGCCCTGCCCGGGTACTGGATTTTTTCCCAG
>JAQHUG010000203.1:2282013-2307629 GCA_028555095.1 Dicrostonyx torquatus
CTGCCCCATCTTAAGGAAGCAGGGGGAGGGCGGTGGGGTGGAGAGGGAGCGGGAGGGCCGGGAACAAGGGGAGTAAATGTAAAATTTTCCTGTAATAAAAAAAATCAAATGTGAAAAAAAAATTTAATCGTCTAATTTATGTCACGATGTTTTCATATAGAACATCTCTTATTTTCTCAAAATATTACATTACTCAGGTATTGAATATTGTGGTTTTGTATGTATGTGTCTTTTATCTGAAAAGAGAGTCTATATATATTCCAATAATGTAAAGTAACTTGCAATTCTTAGTCTCTGAGCTGGATTTTTCTCCTGGTAGTCATAAAATACTTCATATTCATAACTGTAACTATAGTGATAGATGGTATGTCTTTTGTAAGTGTAAAAATGCATTTTAAGACAGGATAGTACACTTAGTACAAAAATGCCTAAGTTGAATGAATTATCTCAAATTAAATAAGGTTTTCAATTATTTCAAAGTCTAAGTATTACACAAAAAATTGCAATGTTAAAACCAATATAGTTTTTTGTTTTATTTCAATAAATTGTGTTGTTGAAAAAAAAGGTATATCATACAATCCAGCAAATTAATCCCATTATTGATATGAATCACAAATATTTAAAACCCCTAACCTAAAAATACCAATCACAATGTTACTTGTATATCCATTGTTAATTCATCTTCTATTCGGTTCTTCTTTTGTTGATTTTATTTTTAGTAAAAGATTCAGAATCAGGCAAAAAGTACAAAAAATATCTCTCTGACATTCTTTGTATAGAATCTCTTTTGGGATAGAAAATTGATAATGTCCAGCATTATTGACATATTTCAATTAATACTTATGAAAATAGTACAATCCTTCAGTAATTAGGTATTTCACTAGTCAAGTGTTTAGTTTTTGTTTGTTTTTTTTTTTTGCTGCTTGGTTTCTCTAGAATATCAGGAATTACTAAACACTTTTAGTACAGTGCATTTGGAAAATTGAACATTTATAATTTATGTTCATTTTCTCCAGTGTCTAAGTACCTGAGTGTCCACTTTGGTCTCTTTAGGACCATGGCTTTGTCAAAACTTCTAGGTTGCTAATTCCCATAGAGGCAATATCCCTATCTTTACAAATCAAAAACAGGTCCTCAAAAAAAAACCCTAAAATAGAATCAGATTAAATTCTCATAATCTTCCTCAGAGCTGTCAAGTAGGTACTTTCAAATTTAGAGAGCTCTAAAATTCTGATAAATTTAGCTTTATTCTGTTGCACATATAGATTATAGGTATGGTACAAACTCAATTGTCATATCTAGAGACAGAAATATTTTTGAGTGTAAGAAATCACAAAGTTCACCCCTACACAAAAGTATCCTTGCAGAATAAAAACCTGTGTGTATTTACATACACATAAGTAAGCATATATCCATGAAGTCACCAGGGGAAGCAGTAGGAAGCTGTGATCTGATTACCATTGATCAGACTCATCATAGATAATTCAGCAGAGATGGACAACACAGAGGACACAACACAGGTGACTCAAGATGAACCAGGACAAATAAAATTACATGTGGTAAGGCTAATATAAAAATCAATAAAGTTACTAATGAGTCATATTTTTAGATGAAGATTTATTGTTTTGATTTGAAACTTGTAACAAGACACATCTATCTATGGATTGCTATTTCTATGAAGTCAGAGGTCAGTAACAAATATGAATGTGAATATCATAAAATATAGTATATAAAATTTTTATCATGTGTCATCTTTGTTTTATTTTGTTTGTTTAGATTGTCAAGGGTGTCATGACTGAAAATCCATGCTACACAAGCAAGGTTTCTAGTGGTAATTTCTTGATTAAATGAATTTTAGAAGAGGAAAAGTGACTATATGTGAAGGGTTGAGACACAGGTCATCCTCAAAATGTTATTTAGAACATGGTGTCTTTAATATCCAGCCTCTAATCTCTTGAGCATACAGCAATATGGTGTCATAAGAAAACAAAGAATTGCCTGAAAATAGACCATTTAAGTGCAGCCTTTACCTGCAACCATGTGAACTGGATCACGCTGAGAAGTTTTCTGCTACAATTATCGGAAGCTGTTTGTTTAAGGCAATTCCATATACAGTATTTAACTGTAAGGATAGTTTTTTTTCTTTATTGCCCGATTTTTTCCCCGTATTTTCCTTCTTACATAAAATCAACACCTTTGGAGTGGAAACTCACATTTTCCCCCACATGATTAAAGAGTAACAACTTCACAGGTCTGTACATCCCAGGAGGTGTCAGAATCCTGTAAATGGAAAACAAACAGCATGTGGTATATTCTTGGTCTCTCCCTCCCGCCTCTCTCTCTCTCTCTCTCTCTCTCTCTCTCTCTCTCTCTCTCTCTGTGTGTGTGTGTGTGTGTGTGTGTGTGTGTGTGTGTGTATGAGAGAGATATATAGAGGGTTAGCGGGAGGTTTCACTTTGTTACTGTGTATTTGTTATTCTTTTAAGGTAGAAGAAACAATAGGATAAACACAATGAATCTGAAGGGAATTATTTTGATGACAGATATGTTAAGGAAATTCATATCGTACTTTGGCTATTCATTTATAGTGGAGCAGCTCTTCTGGAGAATGAAGCCAGATAGCATAACTCCATAGGTATTGTTGAAATTAAACTGAATTTTTCAGATATTGCTCTTTACTAAAATATTGGTCTAATCTCTTTTCTTCATATTTACCTATTTACCTTTTGTATTAACAAGACAAGTTAAATAGGCAGTTTTATATTGAATAAATATACAATGGGCATTTTATTTCAAAATCCACCATTGCTAGAGTTACATGTATATTTATCTAACCTTTAGAGGTCATCGATTTCATGTCAGTGTGTTTCACTTCCTTCACTTGAGTTATGGTTCACATACTATATGACTTGTATAGCTTAACTATAAACAGAAATATGTTCATAATTTTTTAAATATATGGAATTACAGTTGAATACATTATGAATAGCATTTAATTATTATCATTAGCATTGACCTATGATTTTAATATTCTTGATTTTATTTGTTTACTTTCACAAAAAAATTAATTATTCACTAGTGGTAAGAAAGGGAGAAATAAAATTTTAAGACCAGATTTAGTGTGAATCAAAAAATGTTAAAATTACCATCACTTCTAAATCATCCTGAATACTTCTTACAATTAAACTGTGTATTGTCAATATTATTTGGCTTCCTACTTAACAGAATTACAAATGCAATAATCATTTTTTTTGACATTTAAGTTACAATGTAATTTCATATAAAAGGTGTAAAAGCCACTGCTATGTGGTCCAATGGATTTTTATTTTAGGATAATAACCTTTTGCTCACTAAACAGTTCATTTCCGAGGACATGTGTCTTCGTATGTAACTCAGGCTGGTATTTATCTCATGTAGTCCTTCCTAACCTGTCACCCATATCAATTCTTCTTGCTATGTCTCCCAAGGACTTGAAATAAAAACATCAGTACTCCAATCCTGGTCTACCCACATCTTTAAGAAAGCACATTGAGACCTAAAAGCAGTTTGCCTGCTGTCCTTGCTATTATCTCCTTTCCCTAAATAAAGAACCCCCAAATCCTTATTTCCATGTCAATATGTAGTTACACAAGTTTTGACTTACAAGTAAGGTTCAGGTACCAGCATTCGCAATCACAAACATCCTGGAAATAGTGTATTCTCCCCAATGGGATGGTATAGACTGTAGGTTGTTCTTTGCCTCTTGACCAAGATAAAGGATTTTTCTTTCCATTTTCCTGCCTAACAGAAGGCTTTTATGATGTCTCTCAAGTGCTCTCCACTTTGTCATATTTGTGAAGAACCTCCTGTCTTTTCTATGGATGTTCTTTCTCCTTTCTTGACTTGAATACTTCTGGAATCCTTCTTCCCTCTGATCTCCAACTTATACGTATGCTTAGCAAAGAGTCTCTGAGCACCCTGTGAAAAAGTACATTTTAAGTCTGTCAGAAGGATGCATTTTATCCTCTATTAGGTGACAAGAACATTCTTGTCACCAGAGACCAGGATTCTCCTAACAGTCCTGTGTAAAAGATACTTACCCTGAAACAGAGACGTTGAGAATTCTTGTCAGTCTTGTGTGTCACCCTCTGAGTTGAAGCTGCAGAAGAAGCTAAAAAGGTTTAATATTTATCTTCCTTTAGTATGCCAATGTGTTCCCATTACTTCTCTGCAATTGTCTCCCTTTCTTCACGAGACTGCATAAGTAATTTGGCTTGATTACACCTCCAGGTCCTTATTCCTGTCTGAGTTGCATCCATATGATTTTATAAATCTGTATGTTTTTCATATAGTGATTTCTATTATTTCAGTATGATTCTCAGATCTAGTCAAAGACCTCAAGAAAGTCAAATTTCTTTACACATTCTCAATGATCAGTACATCTGTACTGCTATACACATCCCTTTATTAAATTATCACACTATGCAGTTCAGGTCTGTCACATAGTTTACTGGAACCTGTAGTATGGTAAACAAGCTACACTTTTGCAATGTGGGCTGTGTCATCCCTGTTCAATGTTCATAGCTAGATCAGAAAATTAACAAAGGATTCAAAATTTTTAATTGAGAAATTTTGAAGTTACCACAGTCGCTAAATGTTTGCCTAACAAGCACAAGGTCTTAAGTTCTGTCCCCAAAATGCCATGGGTAAACACACACCCAAACACACAAACACACACACACACACACACACACACACACACCTACTGATGCTGTCCTAATGTAACATTTAGTAAAAGATCACTCCACATTATCAATAGTATGAAATGTCACATGTGACTTATCTGTGTGATTTGCCTCCATAGTTATAAATTAAGACCCTTCCATAAATCCGTATGTTTACAACAATTGATATCTCAGGAAGATGTGCCTAAGAATAAAAGGTCAGCACACAGGCACAACTTCAGCATCCCCACAGAGTCACAATTGAAGATATTTGCACCACTTAAGGAGTGGCTTTTGGTTTCTTGTTCTTGAAAATGAAAGAAGTTGCCCAGTTGGGAAGTCATATTAATGACTTTTACATGAATTTTTAGTATCCTCATCAGACATTTGAATAATGACAGATTATAAATCATTGGACTAGCTCAATAGTGATGCAAGTTCTATTAAGTTAATGAGTCACATGACACTTTGTGGATGATCAGCGAGACTCATGATGGGAAATTATTACTGTACAAATGACAGGCAGACGTTTATCTCAGCGCACAAATCTGGATATAAAACCTGGTTTACTAGCATAAATTAGCTCATGCCAGATGAGTTAATCTCCCTGAAATTCAGGTATTTTTCCTACAAATGAAAAAAATACTGTGCAGAATACAACTTTTGGAAACCAACAGGAATTTGTATTTTTTGAAGCCAGTTGTGTGTTATGATCATGTGATCATTATTTAAAATTCATTAGGTTTTAGACATGTTTTTAGCATTAAGTCATGCAAAAGAGTTTGAAATAAATCTATTGAGATGTTTAATGGCAAGGAGAAAACTGGTTAAAGAGAAATTATTCATTACTTTATTAATTCAAATTCTCAGTGGCATTTTATAATATAAAGTTGTTACTTTGTATTACAAAATTGTTTTAATTTTATTTTAATAATACTTTAAAATTATGAAAGTGCTCATTAACTTCATAATTACCAAAGAGGTAGATTAAATCACAATGGATATTTTAAAATAGCCTACAACTCAAGATGTTTCTAATTTTGTAGTGAACACTTGCTGAGACTATTTTACAAACCTAGTGATGACAACCTATGATAATAACATTTCTTAAAATTATATTTAAAACCTTAAAATCAAGTGGTGTCATGCCAACTCATAGAAAATGCTTCAGAAAAGCCGTGCAATGCCAGCAATCTCATCACTAATATGTGAGAACACTGACATAAATGGTTTTAATTCCCAAACCAGTGAATTTGTTTCCATGCCAAAGTTTTGCCAAATAGCCTTCCACTTAAGAAGTTTTCAATATTTACAAACTACAGGAAGAGAATATTAAGAAATAAGGGGCTCTAGTAATAAATACTCCATTATTTATTATTTTAGTTTATGTCTCCTGAAGCCATACCATCCGTGGTCATTGTTTTGTTCAACCCTGAGATCATTGTTTATCCCATTATGTACCAAATTTTCTCAGTTTCTAAGAATTTTAGAGACATATGACATGGGAAATACTTAGACACAGAATAAATAACTTTGTAGATTCTAGTTATTGGTCTTGACTGGTAATATCTGTTACTATACATTGTGCTTACCTTCAAGAAAGTTCCATTCTGAATTTAAAATTTTTGATGACCAGCTAGTATTGACATACTGTATTAGTTACTTTTCTCATTGCTAGCATAAATTGAATCCCAGGATCACGTTAAGAAGTATTTATTTTAGTTTACTGTTTCAAGGTGGGGTAGGTACCCATGAAGAAATAGAAACCAATATCTATGGCAGTAGTAACCAGAAGGTGCTGGCTTTCATCTTGGTAGTTCAGAAAACACTGAATTCAGAGAGGAAGTATAGTTGAACAGGAGCCCATAAGGCCCATCTCTTTCAGTGAGCAACTTCCTCCTAGGGCTTACACAATTTCCCAATTAGCGCTGTCATATGGGACCCAGGATTAAAATACATATTATTGTGGAGGGTGCTTTACACTAAAAAAAATAGTAAGAAGATGATTTATTTTAAAATACTTGTGAATTAAATTGTCAAATTTGTTATTCTATACATAATTATTCATTTAAATGAATGTAAACGTCATTTATTGTTTATAATGCAACTAAGGCAATGAATCTATATTATTTTCATTTTTCCATTATTTTATTATTTTTATTGATCTATATATATTTCTCTGTTCCCCTCCTATCCTCTTCCCTTCCCTTGTGCCCTCTCCCATGGTCCCACTGCTCTCAATTTACTCAGAGAATCTTGTCTTTTTCTGCTTCCCATGTACATTAGATGCATGTATGCTTCTCTTAGCATCCTTTTTGTTGTCTAGGTTTTTTGGGATTGTGATTGTTTTTGCTTTATATCTTTCTGGGTCTGAGTTACCTCACTCAATATGATGTTTTCTAGATCCATTAATTTGCCTGCAAATTTCAAGATGTCATTATTATTTTCTGTTGTGTAGTACTCCATTGTGCTAATGTACAACATTTTCTTTATTCATGTTTCTGGTGAAGGGCATTTAGATTATTTCCAGGTGCTGTCTATGACAAACTATCCTGCTGTGAACATAGTTGAGCACATAACCTTGTGGTACAATTGAACATCCTTTGGGTATATACCTAAAAGTGGTATTGCTGGGTCTTGAGGTAGATTGTTTCCTGATTTCTGAGAAATAGCCAACTAGGAAGTATATTTGAATGCATTTGCACAGGAAACCACTTCCTAACTTCCTAAATATAACCCCAGTAGCACAGACACTGATAGAAGCAATTAATAAATGAGACCTTCTGAAACTGAGAAGCTTCTGTAAATCAAAAAACACAGTCAACAAGAGAAAATGGCAGCCTACAAAATGTGAAAAGATCTTCACTGACCCTACATCACACAGAGGGCTGATCTCCAAAATATACAAAGAACTTACAAAATTTGTCAAAACAAACAAACAAACAAATAATTCAAAAAATGGGGGTACAGACCTAAACAGAGAACTGTCAGACGAGGAATCTAAAATGGCTGAAAGACATTTAAGGAAATGCTCAACATCCTTAGCCATCAGAGATTTTAAATCAAAAAACAACTCTAAGATTACAACTTACATATGTTAGAATGGCCAATATCAGCTTATACTGGAGAGGATGTGGGGTAAAGGGAACAATCCTGTTTTGCTGGTGAGAGTGCAAACTGGTACAGCCACTTTGAATCTAACATGTTTTGATGAGACTTTTAAAATTAAGATTCCATTTTCTAGGTGTGAAAGCTAGGCTTGAGCACCCATACATTTGAATGATCAGAGTAAATTAAAGAATCTACTAAATAAATATTCTCAGTCTCCACCTTTTCACTGAAAACATAGGTTAAATGTGAGCACTAGTAAGGGCCTCACCTGGACAGCAGATGCACACAAACCACTTCAGTTTTCTGTTTTTATTTCTAGAATTGAAGCAGCTGGAGAAACAACTTTCATTGCTTTTTCTGACGTCCCGTGAACCACTCTCTTATACAGTGGGAAGAATATTATCCACAGGAGATTAACATTACACCAAAAGAAGAATAGCATATTTGTTTTCACACAAAATGCCATGCAATGATATTTATCATAAGGAATGGTTGTCCAGTGTTACAGAGAAGCAATTAATATTTTATACATAGGAATGCAAATACATTTTCAAAATTTAAATATAATTATTTTCAAACATTTAAAAAATATTATATTAACTTTTTTGTAGTCATAAAAATAATTATGTTCCATTTTCCTTTTCTCACTCTAGACCCTCACATGTAACCCCAACCTTACTGTATTTTTAATTCTTGGCCTCTTTCTAGTTAATTATTCTTATATACAAACATGTGTTATACATGTTATCAAATATATAAATACAATTTGTTCAAATAAGCTCAGTGTGTATAATGTTACCTGCAGCACACATCTCTCTTCCTCCAAATATATGTGTGTTATATTATATACATATGTTCTATGTATACTCCTTCCACTGTTATTGTTCCTTAGTTTTCTGTAGTTCACTGTCTATATTTGAGGCTTTGCGAGGTTTTCTCATCTATGTGAGCATGTCTATTGATTTCATCCCTGTTACTGCCATGTTTAAACTAAATATTTGTCCTCATGTACACAGATCAGTGCATTTCTCACCATTCATAAAGGAAAACTTTCTTTGCAACCACACAACACACGAAATGATGAGTGTATAAAATATAGTGCTGTAACAAATGGATTTTCCAATCACTCATATTGAATCTGTTTGAAAAAAGTTATTTATGACATTTTTTGAAATAGACAAAATTATGATGTATAGTATCAATGTCCTTCAAATCCCCAATTAGCCCAGTGTGTTAAGTACTCAATATGTTGAACAAGCTTAGGCATTCTTTCTTCATTGAAGTGGACATACCTTAATACTTTTATTAAATATTTGAGTCACTCAGCTATGTGGACATATTTTTAAATAATTTTATTTATCTTATATGATTCACTGAATATTATTAAATTACCAGCAAACTATAAAATCAGCACCTTATGAAACTTCCTACTGATCAAAAAGATTTATTGGTTTTAATATTCTCCATCCTAACCTAGATACTGGTTTCATTATTTTCTTATTCTCACCCCAAGGCAGTTGGCCAGCTCTTCATAAAAGTGTGTTCTGCCCTCTCTGTCCAGGGAGTCAGAGAATAGAACAAGGTTGTGCATAAAATCCTGGCTCTGTCCCAAAGATCACTGAAGAAAGCTGAGCATGTTCCTGTTCCAAAGATCACAGTGCCAATAGGCATGCTCTCTTGTAGGAACATTCACTAAATTACCATGATAACCCTTCCTATTCTCTCTTATACCAAGGAGCAGATACTACTCATTTGCTTAGATCCAGGATGAGTCAACATCATTTCTCTGAACTAGGCCATCCCTTTGTGACTAGTTCCCTTTCATTGAATTGTTGCCTGCTGAGGTCATAGATGGCCACAGAAAGTAGACATGTAAAGTGAGATTTTATAATTAAATTACTCATCTAAGGCTTCCATAGCTAACTCACTGTACATGAGAAATAAGATTGAGATAGATACTGTTAGTCTAACTGCAAAGGTTTCCAAGTCTACAGAGAAAAGAGCCCACCTCTACTAACCATTGAAACCTTAATTTTAACAAATGTTTCTTTCTCTAATTGACTTCAAGAACATTAAACTGAAGAGACATTACGCATGAATTTACTTTAGAAGTAATATGTCTACAGATGATGGAAATGTCATAGTGGAGGTAGAGGCTTTTAAAAAAATGAAAATAAGCTTTAGGACAGGCATACAATGTCATTTCAGAGGATGGCCAAGTGTCTGAGAAGCCAGTTGTACATGTAAGGAAGCTTGTGTCTTTATTTCATTTATTGTTATTATGAAGATCAGTAAAAATGGTTTCACTTTTTTTCTTGGAACTCTGAAAAAAAAAGAGTTGGGGAAATATTCTGATAACAAAGCCTAAGTTACGCTAGCACTCTTAGAAGAGAATTTCCTACAACCAACGTGCTCACGAAGTGTGTTTTTGTATTTAGATATATATCAATGATTGTAAAGTGCCGTGTGTATTTAAATAACTATATTTATCTAGGTCTCTACATAGAAAATAAAAAAATCATTAGTCATATAAAGAGTATTTATGGAATTAAAATTTACAGTTGGATTCCTAAATTGTTTATATCCAATTTAAGTTTAAATGAAAACATGGATTCTTTATAACTTTAAAGTAAAACAGTATCAATTCTACTTTAAAAAATTCCCAGTAAAAGTCTAACTTTGTTCCATATGAAAACTGACAATGGAGAAAGGAAATCAAAATAGATGTTAGGCACAACATCTTTGCATTGTATCAGATTAAGGCATTTAATGACACAGAACATTTTGTTGTGAAATTCCAAACTAACATTAATTTACTTATTCCTGAAGAGTATCAAAATCAAGAGTATCAGTATGTAAACTATTAATATATTGCTCTTTCAAAATCTTAAAAAAGATATTTATTAATGATACATTAAGAAGGATTTGGCAAAATTTATACACATACAAATATATGGAATACACCTGACACATTCTGATTATGCATCTGTGTACCAAGAAAAAGGCAAAAATAAATAGATAAAAGAGATCTTTGAAATACAAGTAAATGAAAGTATCACAGAATTTATAGCTAAAAGATAATAAATATCTCTGCATCAGACCATAGTCTGGTCCCTCAGTAACAGTTTATTTGAATTCATAAATCTTATACATGTATTGTTGATCAAGTATTTATAGTCTCAATGTTTTTCATCTTGGACTTGATTGCAACTTTATTTCAGTGAATTTAATCTTGACTGCTTTATGTGAATTGCACTGCCTAGTGTACTGTGTCATCTAGATACAAGGAATCGGTTTTGTTAGTAACTAAATACTTCAAAATAATTTTATTCACCCTATATTATATAACATTAACTACTCGGTCAGTCTGCTACAATTATCATTTGTACAGTAAGCCACCTAATATCCAAAAGGCTTGATTTACATTTTCTTAATTATTAAACCAAAAAACCTGTTATCAAATAACTCTGACTGTCATACTTATGTCTTATACTATTCATCAATATTTGATTACTTAGTGAATACAAGTGTATTTCAAATGATGTCACCTTTTAAAGCTTTATACAAAGTTCAATGTATACAAGTCATTAAAAAGTGATGATGCTTTATACTTATAAACAATGGTGGCACACATTCAATTCTTCACAAGTTTTAATTAAAGAAGGTGTTTGAGCTGAAATGTCTCAATTTTAATTTAAATAATTTTTTGCCAAACAAGTTGTACAATTATCATTTGTACAATAAAATACTTTCCACACAAGCAAGAGTCTGTCTCCAGGATCAATGTCAAAAATACAGACAACGTGTCATGCATCTGTTATCTTTGAACTGGGGAGATTTTTTTGGCAAAATTCAAATGAAAATAAAACAAGAACATTAAATATTACCTAGGCTATGCAGGACAAAATATTTAAATTTTCTGATAGGTAAACTGTAGAAAATGAAAAGAGCTTACAATAAAAAACAGCCAGGAATAATGGTACATGATTCTAATATCAACACAATGGGGTCTGAGACTGGAATATAACTACAACTTCGGGCCAGCATGGGCTACATTTTACAACTTGTTTGGCAAAAAAATATTTAATCAAAACACTTAAAAGTGAGCAATCAATCTTTTTTTTTCTTTTATTTTTTTCATTAAAAATTTACACTTTCTCCCCTTTTCCTAGTACTATCTTTTATGATTTTAGGTAGAAAGCATGCAACACATTCATCTTCACAATTATGGAGCACCTAACTCATTAAGAGCATGCATAGACATTTTTTTTTAAATTCACCAGATAGGACAATGCTAGAATACTTCAGTCAGAAGCTAGAGACTCAATCCTAGAAGTTAAAGCAGTGACAGAGAACACTGAATTATTTTCATAAATGCTTCTTTCAATGCAGACTGATAAATGACATGCTTGAGCATTAGAAAACTGGCTGAAAACTTACAAAAGATGAACAAACTAATACACAGTAAGATACCAAGTGGGGGAGTTTCAAAATCATTTCAAACTTTGATGGGGCATTAAAAAACAAAAATATAGATTCACAAGAAGACAAAGAATGCAATGTGTCCATACTACAATATCTAAAGTGATACTATAAAATCCAAGTCTAGTTAGAATAACAATAACATTAATATATGACATTTTATAAGCGGAAAATGACAAATTAAACTATTTAACGTCACTTATAAGCCAGAAATTTTAGATAAGAATGTAATGTCAGAATACACAAATTCAGATTAGGAATACCTGTGTGCATGCTGCTGAGTCCTTTGAAGTTTATATTGACCTATTATGGGCATGTGTTAACGCATTGAGAGCAGAGAAGCAATGAGGTCAGACAATTTTTAAAAAAGATTATTCTGAGAGTAATACAAATTATGGATTTATAGCACAATACTGTTGAAAATAAGGATTAATGTATGATTTAAAAAGGAGCTTCTATAATTTAGAGACTTAGAGGACCAAATCACATAGAAGCACACACAGGGAGCATATAGATTTCATATGTTTTACCCTCATGATTTGTGTGTCAAAGTAGGCAAAAGTCTTTATCTTTGTTACAAAAGAGTATGTAAACATCAGTAAGAGTTACAGATTAAGAAAATAACTTAAACTGGTGATCCATTTGTAAAGGTTCTTCTATTACTGATACTTGTCAGTGTATCTAGCTCCTGTCCATTTCTCTCCTGTCATGATTGTCACTGTGAAACCATCTCAATTGTAGAAATTCCTTGTTTCGAATCTTTTCAAATATTAACATTGTGAATTAGGGAAAGCGAACACATACATGTCCATAAAATTATTTTCTTCTAAAATTTAAAGTATTTGACAGTTCTTATAGCACATTAATGGAGTTTTATTTATGACAGTTTAAAAGAAATTCTTTAAGGGATAATGTTGACTAGATAAAAGGACTAAGAATAAATATTGAACTAAATCTTGAACTTTTCTCAAAGGTTTGATAATCTAATAACATAGAGACATGGACATTGATTTCATACTTTTCTGTTTTTCAAATGTGTGTTACTAAGTATCTGATAATGTTAAGTTCTCTGCTGAATATTAGAAATAAATTGCCAAAAAGGCCAAACAGGCAAATATTATGCCCATTTGACAATTATATTATACAT
The DNA here is from genome assembly GCA_028555095.1 of Dicrostonyx torquatus. Classification (NCBI taxonomy): domain Eukaryota; kingdom Metazoa; phylum Chordata; class Mammalia; order Rodentia; family Cricetidae; genus Dicrostonyx; species Dicrostonyx torquatus. The sequence continues at coordinate 2,295,457 of JAQHUG010000203.1, forward strand.
AAAAAGTGACTAATTATTCTCAAATCATTAATATATTTTCCCAATGCATGACATAAGAAATGTAGAGATACAGAATTAAAGTCAACTTGACAATTTAAGATTCAACATATTCCAAAATATAATACTCAATATGATAACTAAAATAGATATTGTCTTAAAGGATATATTCCAATTCTTGAAACAGATGGGCAATTAACTGGGGAAGATAATAAAAGAGAAGGATTCTCATGCATTTAAAAACCAGAAGGATGAAATATAGAGCTTGTTAATGGATGAAGAAAAAAGAGAAAGAGACAGCTCTGTGTAAAATGATGTTACCTACATATGTCAACGCTTTCTGGTTTGAGTAACCAGATAGCTCAGATGATGAGCCTGGGTCCTTGTGTCTCCTTGAGGAGCACAAAATTGCTCTTCCTTTTCAAATGAAGTGCTCATTCTTACTTGTTTTCAGTATTGGAAACCTATTATTTTAAATTATAGAGAAAGAGAAGTCATGACAATGGATTTATAAGTACTTCAGTGCAGTTTCTAAGAAAGAGCAGTTATTATTTAGGTCTGTTCCTTAATGTTCTCTTAAGTCTTTAACAATTTTTCATATTCAAATTCCCTGTTTCTCTGGTTGAAATCTTTCTCTGACTTTGTCCCATAATCATTTACATCTTACTAAAAAACCTGGAAATTACCTCAAGTAGTTTGTAAGGAAATCATTGGTAATTGCTAAAATATTTCAGATCCTCACATTAATGCTTCAACAAAAGAGACAAATATAAAATAAAAGGAAATAGTTTTTTTTCCACCAACTGAGACAGTGTGCTTGATCTATTGGGAGCTCATCAAATCCAGCTGGACCAGGACTGAATGAGCATATGACCAAACAGGACTCTCTGAATGTGACTGCCAATGGGGACTGACTGAGAAGCCAATGATAATGGCACAGGGACCTATCTATCTCTTCTGCATGTATTGGCTTTTCAGGAACCTATTCTATATGGATGCACACCTTCTTAGACCGAGATGGAGAGGGGAGGGTCTTGGGATTTCCATAGGGCAGGGTATCCTGCCCCATCTTAAGAAAGCAGGGGGAGGTTGGTGGGGTAGGGGGGACTGGGGGGCCCTGGGACCAGGGGAGTAAATGTAAATTTTTCTTTTAAATTTAATAAAAAAGGAAATAGTTTTTAATAGCATAAAATTATATGTATTTCTTTAGTTATCTGGACATTTTGTAAATACAATTATTTATTTATTTTGGTAGACCTAAGACATTAAATTAATCAAGGTCATGCTCTCAAATCATGAATGAAAGCCTTTAGTTACTTCTTATAAATACCTGTGGTAGCAAATGTGAGTTCTGAGAAAATCACCCATTTCATCATATTTTTATTCTTATTCTTCTTGTTTTTCTTCTGGTTGTTCTCCTTCATGTTCTCCTGGTTCTTCTTGTTCTTGTTTTTGGTGTTGGTATGTTGATGTTGGTACTCTTCCTTTTCTTTTTCTTCCTATTCTTTTTCTTATTCTTATTCTTTCTTATTCTTATTCATGTCTTGACTAAGCTGACCTCAAATTCATTGTCTACCTAAGAATGATCATGAACGTTTGCCCTACCTGCTTCCAACTTTTGAGTGCTAGGAATATAGACTTCCACCACTATCCCAAAGTTGTGTGTTATTTGCCATCAAATGCAGGCCTTCATGTATAGTAGACAAACAATGAACTGAGCAAAATTTTTAGTCATTTCTGACAATGAACATGTACCCTGCTCTGTACAAAATTTTATTTTCATTATGAAATATTTCTCCTCATTGATTCATTAGACTGTCTTTTAAATACACTCTAGAGATGTTTTAATCAAGTATCTGAACTGTATCAAGGGATTATAGTATCGTAGGTTTCTTGACACTAATGGAGGGTAGGAGATTGGTTTAAAAATTCATATTTGATCATAATTGAAGAATCTATTTTGGTATCATATGATTAAGTCAGAATTTGTTTAGAGGAACAGAACTGATGTGGTGAATGAACGAATGCATATACATGCATATATATATATATATAAATGTATACATTTATACATATATATTCATGGCTGGTCATTATTATGAAGCAATAACTGCTGCTCTGATGGTTAGGAGCACCCAGAAGGAGTAATCAAGGATAAAATGGAGCTGCTTTACATTTGAAAGATCTAATAGAGAGTCCAAAAAAACACCAGTTGTTCTGTCCACTAGACTGGATATCTCCTCTGAACTTCAATTTCTGATCCCAAAAGAATGTCCTTTGCCCAAGGTCAGGCATTTAAACAAATGCCACCTTTCTCTCAAGAGCTTGAAGATATCTCTTGCTTGCTAAAAAGCTCCTCAGTTTCCTAATCTCTGGGAAGAAAAACAAGTGGCTCTTCAATAAACATATGACTGTACTGCTCATTAAGTTAGCAAGGTAAATGCTAACGTCTACGCCCCCTTAAACTCACAAGCCCCACCACAGTTCACAAATCTTCTTTCTTACAGTCACATTTAACCCTGGATAAAAGTTCCCTTGTTGCTTCTCCTTACTTTGCCAGGAGACAGTCTTGGAAGTTTGGAATAAACTGTTTCTTTTTACCCACAGAGTAGCCATTTTTGTTTCTTTACTGTGCCAATTTTCATTCATTCAGCATACTCAAAACTTCCAAAGAAGTAGGCAGTGAAGGAAATGGACTTGTGAGTGAGAGGGAGGACAAGCAAAGAGAATGCTTCCTGTGTCTATGTGCTTCCTCTAAGATGCCAGGAAAAGTTGAAGCCAGATTAAAGGTGAATCTCCCTACCTCAAAAATACCAGATTAAAGTGGGTCTTCCTACTTCAAATGATTCTCTTAAAGAAAGGGTTTTAGTTAAAGCTATATGTGGTCAAGTTGGCAACAAAAACAAAACAAAAAAAAAACTTCTTTAACACTTTACCCCCTTGTAGATCCTGTTTGATTCAATCTGGAAAAGAAGCCAAATTCACCTTCCTTGGAAAGACAGATATGAATAAGCAATTGGGAGCACTTACAATTTGTAAGAGATGATGTATGTGCTTAATTTAAGTCACAGTCATTACAATCACACATTGCACAATTATATTAGAGCTGTGGATGCTGCTGAGTCCAGATGTCCTCAGTAATTTGCTGAGTAGCTTGTAACTCAGCAGTGCAAGATTCCTGGTGAAAAGTCCTGTTTTCCTTCACTCCATCGTCCTGTCTCATATCTGCCTTGTATTTGAGATCCTGAGAATATAGTGGATGCAGAGAAAAAGACATTCACAAATCTGCATGAAGGACAATTACAAGTTAATTGATTTACATATCCCTTGTTTGACATACCACTTCCAAAGCACATCTGTGAGTGTACCCCAAAGGTGTGACTGGAAAGGAACACGATCAGAAATTCTCCTCTAAAATATTCAATAAATTGAAAAGGATGGAAAATAAATGCTACCTGAAGTAGTTATATTTCTTGAAGACATTTGTATGGAAATCTTTCAAATGTAAAGCAGCTCCATTTTATCCTTGATTACTCCTTCTGGGTGCTCCTAACCATCTGAGCAGCAGTTATTGCTTCATAATAATGACCATTACCGTCTCTTGTTCAGTTCTTCTATTCTCAAACAAAATGTTCAGAATGCCAAGGGTGACTGTGTCATGAATAATTCAAAATGATTATTTCCTGAATTGTCACTGCTGGTTCTGGGATGGGCTACCTCTGAAACGAGTTCACTGAGTAGTCCACAAGAATATGCTGGAAAAGGGATTATGATGCTGGGTTTGTTTCTTTTTTTCTATCATTGATGTCTAAAAGCAAAAACAAGAACAAAAACTAGCAATAAAGAAAATTTAAAGAAAAACCACAGGAGGACTTAGAAGAAATTTATTATAGGGAAAAGCTTTGCACACTGACAGTACATAGAAATAAGCACAAGGCTTTACATAAACAGTCTCACTGGTAGACACCCAGACATTCCTCTCCAGAATTCCCTTTTAGGCACAGAGCCCTGGCAGTTTCTCCATATGACCGTTTTCTAAAACAAGGGTTTGTAGCTATGGTTCCAGCCTCAGCGACTCAAAAAACACTTACTGAAAAAGAAAGCATATCCAATAAAAGCAACAGGATTTGAGTGGCTGGGCCAAGCCAATTTCTGTTTTGTATAACTGTTCAGGTCCTAACCATTATTATTTTTTTTCTAATAGATTGAAAGGCTCTCTTTTTACTACTGGGCTGAAACAAGGCATTCCAGTGAAAATAGCCAAGTGTCTTTCAGTACAAACTTGCAATTTCCTTTTCTAAGAAGGCTATTTTGGAAATAAAGAGAAAGTTATAAATCAAAGAAAACTATTAGGGTTTAGCTTTCCTCAGTTCTTTGGCCTCAATCAGACTCACAGTCTTTAACCCAAACAGCTTGATAAAATTGAAACTGATCATTTCTTCAAACTATCTGGTGTTTAATTAAGCATAAGATACACTGTTATATCTCAGCACACATTTGTAAACGTCAGATAAAAACAATATTTGACTAGATTAAAACACAAAGTATAAAATGAGAGGTGGGGGGAGGGACTTCCAAAATCATATTACTGGCATCTGAAGACAACATCTGAGCTACGGGAAGTGTGAGAACCACGGTTACCATTAAATTTTTGATTACTATGCCATAGCGATCCATGAAATAAAAATGCCTCTGATCTGCAAGCCCCTTGCCAAAGGATAGAAAGTTCCTGAAATGTTGGAGCTTATGTTCATGGAGGGGGGTAAAAGGTCATGTGTTGCTTACTCCCCAAAACAAGTTAGTTTTTTGTATTCTTGTCCCTGATTGGATGTAGGGTGTAAATATATCAGGATGCCTTGTTGCTCCTTATTGGACCTGATGGGAAATATTTAAGCTACTCTAAAAACTGATTAGGGGTTATTATTTTCTTTTTGGGAAAACAAAGATGGAATTGGCCAGAGATCATCCACCTGGGCAGTATTTAATTAAAGCTTACTTCAAATTTGGCTCTTTACTGTGGTAGTGATCTTATTCTCAATATGTAGGATTAATAGGAGAGCTAGATTTAATTTTAAGTTATACGAGCCACTCCTTAAAACTTTGAATTTGTTTCTCTGCATCTAATTTAAAAATTATAATGTATAGAACAATGGGATTAGCTACAACATTTCACACATGTATGTCATATATTTATTCACATTCAATATCCCAAAACAATTCTTTGTTCTCCTTTTTTATTCTTATTCACTCTCCTTATTTTCCAAACCACCCCTTTTCTATTTACATGATGTTCACACACATAGTTTATTAAAATATACTAATTTTTGAGTCTATCAGATGTTTAACGTGACGGAATTGAAATGATTCAGCTGAAGAGGGACCTTGGCCTGCATAGGGGCTACACAAAGGGTGAGAGGCAGACAAGCCACATAAAAAGAGCTAACATGGGGAGTTTTTTGACAGAGGGGAGTGGGAATCCTTCCAGATGACAGGGGCCAGTGTGATACTTGAATCTTAACAGGAATAAAAACCTAACATAGTATATCTTACCCATTCTCTGGTTGATAGGCATTGATTTGGATTCATCTTTCTGGCTCTTGTGAAGAGTGCAGCAATAAATATGAGTGTAAAGGTACTTCTACAAGGATACTGAAAGGTTTCATCTGGTATATACCCAGGTGGGGCTATTTTCTATTACAGAGTATCTCAAATTTCAGTGCTTTGAGCAAGGCTACATCTTGTTTACAGACCAAACTCCTTTGGATATAAAACCTTGCTTTCATAGCTCTCTGTATTGATTGCACACCTCCTGAAAGAGAAGATTAATATGTCACAGAAGTGAAACTGCAAATTTAGGCAAACATAGGTAAACTAAATAGTTACAGTTATTCTTAGGAGATCTTAAAAGCTATAAAGGAAAGTCTCCTCAATAGAAGGCTTTATTGGTTATCAAGATAAGTGCATACGAATCCATGACGTTCCAGATGCTTAATCTCCTAATGAAGTTGTGTTTGAAGCAAAATATTGAAAATCTCCTCGTAGTTGATAAAATAAAGTCCAAACAAATCATATCCAGAAATGTAGCTCAATTCCACCAGATGTTTTTCATAACTGCTTGTCTCAGAACCAAGGCAAAGCCCATCATTATAATTTTTCACTAGGCCTTCATTGTTTATAGCACACTTGTCAAGAATTAACTAGACTTACAAATGAAATGAATGAAAGCACGTAGACTCATGGCTCTAGAAACTTTAGAAAACAACAATAATTAAAATAACTCAGTAAAGCATGATGAAAACAGATGTTAGTGTAGCTCATTACTGAACTTTCAGCTCTACTGTTCAACATTTCTTTCAACAATTCAAAGAGTTGCAAAATATGTGCAATCTATACATGAGGTAAAAGAAATACCATATACTATGCCCAAGGTGACTAAAATAAAAGTAGGGGATACCAATAGCAGTGTAATTGGATTTAAGATCTGCTCCACATGAGCAAAAGTGTCGCTAGTACTGGAAACTTAACCAAATACCTGTGATTGGATAAGCCAAAGACAGGAAAGTAGTACCTATTACAGCCATTTTCCTGAACTAGTATAATCCTTAACTTCATGCTAGTATTTATCCTTATACTGTAGATACTGTAGATTTCACCCAATAACAAAATACCTTCTTTTTCGCTGCGGAAAGAGAAAATCATAAAAAGTCACAGCTTGTCAAAATACAGGGAAAAACTGATCATGTATTGCAGAACTAATTACAAAAACTGATAGGCCAAACAGTGATTTATTATTATTAATTTATTATTTATTATTGTTAATACACTTTCTGTGTAATTATTTCAGGTCTAAGCTAGTTGGGCAGCTGGGCACTAACAAGTGGCCACCCTCCTCAAATGCAGAACAGCTTCTAAAGAAGAAAGATCAAGCAAAGGGTGAAGAAAAGGTCTAAGAGTCAGAAAAAACAGGAAAAATGCTCTGAGAGTGTGCTTTTCCTAGCTGTGACATGGGAGTTTCATCCATGATCTCTCCACATCGTGACTATCTAAGCAACACCCAAACAATTCCAAGAACAGGTGTTATTTCAATATACCTGTGGGCTCCTACATCTAGACAGCAAGCTAAAAGCAATTAAGGAATTCTGAGAAAAGGAAAATTAGCCTTCCCCAAGAATGATCCCTTGCTTGATTATCTAATTTTAAGTGGTCATCTCTATGTAACATGTGTTATCGTGTGTTTTTGTTTACATGTGTGGGTAACAACAATTGCTAAAGAAGAGAGGACCATAAATTTTGGTGATGCAAAAGGTGATGGGTAATATGGGACAGCTAGGAAGGAGAAGGGAAGAAAAATGTAATCAAATACTAACTAAATAAAATGATAGAAAAAATAAACGTATAAGTTAACATTCATGAATTAATTCAAAATGTTGAGGTTTTTCTAACACAAACTAGCTCCTTTCAATTCCTAAATGTCACTCAAAATATATCAACTCAAAATTTTGTAAAACTATTTCTTCCAAACAAACACATTTTAGAAATATTCTATGGTATAATGATAAAATGATTGCATATGAAGTTGAAATTAGGCCAAAATAACTGAATTAGTATCTTTTATATTATAAATTTATCCTACTTTATAAGTAGGATAAATTTAAAAATTCTAAATAACATCAATACCAAATACAGAGGTAATAGCCTAGAGGAATACACCTAGAGAAACAACATAAAAGAAGTAAGATACTCTGTCCTACACAAAGTAAAAGTTACCACTTTGGGATTTCTTCATACAGATTTGTAAATACATATAAAGAAAAGTAACTTGTATCAAAAGGCTATCAGGTATCTCATTCTATTCATAACATCATTAAAAGGGTGAAACCATAACCCAAAGGTAGAAAAGAAAATACTATAACAAGATAATCAGCTGCTTCTCTTAAACTATTTGATGTCGAAACATTGCAAATGTAAAATATGCCTTGTGAGTCTCATCCTCTGAAGTAAAAAAATACACATTATTTTGAATGAATACATATCAATAAAGGGTTGTGTGACCTTAATTACTTTTTGCAGTTTACTTTACCTTCTAAGACTCAGGGCATAATGGAAGGAAGAACTGTTAGAGTCATAAGGCAGGCAGAGTAGCTGTGGAACATCATTTAGCCATGCCATTGATATTATAAGCATTATCTTATAGAAACTAAGTATCTTCCAGTGAACTTATTACACATTGCTCAGGAAGAGGTTCAAGCAGGCCCATCATTCCAGATGAGCCCTACCATGACCTGTTGTTGTATAATGTTGGATTATGAAGCAAGGACACATCATTAGAGTACTCCATTGATGAACCAATGAGGCACCAAAGCTACGACCAAGGTTATGATCATGCAGAAGACCCTAGCTAAAATCAGTAGTCAGAAAATAAAACATAGTATGTAAATGTAAGTAAGAATATTCAGAGAAGAGTGGTTTGATAGCAGTAAGAGGGAATTAGGAAAGGGTTGGAGGTAAAAATAATAAGAAAATATTATACATAGATGAAATCATCAAAGAATAATCTTAATATTTATATTTAAAATTACCAATATCTAAAATATCTTTAGAGGTTTTGTTCCATTTAATTAATGTTGAAAATGTATCAAGCAGTGAGGTATATTTATAAAAGTGCTATGGGACTTACAAGTGATGTTATAGAAAATACCCGACTCTTCCTTATTTTCATTTGATAGCAAAGAGTAAAGAAATTGTTTTAAACATATATTACCCTAATTTTTCCATAATTCCTTCATGCACTTATTATTCTATCCTAATTTTGAATCCAAAAGAAATTTGGACAGGTAAGCTTTGCAAATATCCAGAACCCTCTCTGTTTACTAACATACGATCATATCTTCTTTGTCCCATAATGCTTAAAGTGTCTTCTTATTACTTAGGACATTAAATACAAAGTGTTCTCTGGTGCTTTAGGTTTTCCTCATAAATGTTCACATGGTATGTAAAACTTCAGTGAAAAGGGATGCTTCCTATTGTTGACTGCTTTTGGTTAAAGGACTAACAGTCATGATTGGGTGAATAATAAGGGAAATACATTATTTTTTCACTCTGTCAGTACCATTAGCTGCAGATGTTAAAAGAGAAAATCATCTTTTGAGAAAATCTTCAAGGCTCAAAGAAAGTGGATGATAAAATTTTATTTTGAATAAAATCTTTTTTTGACTAAAGCCTTATATGATGAGCAAATTATCATCTCTTTCATGCCTCATAAATAGAAATTTTAGCTGTAATAAATGCCAGTCCTACACAGCATATTTTTTTGCACACAATCCCAATGATAATTCTCAGACTAATTTTCAATGAGAATAGTATGTTCTTAATAGGGTTTCTATAAAAGCAGTAACTTCCAAATGATTAGAATTAATGTGTGGGAGACAAAAAGAGAAACAAAACATTTTGTCAAAGTTTATGTCCTTGGGAAATTACTCTAAAAAATAGAAACCTGAGGATTATTGTCAAACAACTTGACTCTTAATATTCCAGCATAGAAGTAATTTAATTGCCATAGTTGGAGAAATTGTTTAAATGAAAATGGGTAATTGAATTGGCTATCATTGCCAGGCTGAAAGACAAGGTTTATGAAAGAGAAAAGAGCACAGAATTAAAGAATAAACAAACAAAAACCTGTATAATGCTATAATTATAAGTTCAATTTGATGCCAGAGTCAAGCAAGATGATGATAATTAGACTCACTGAAACTCAATAAACCAAAGCAAAATAAAACAACAACACAAAAACAATCTGTACTTGAATATAATAGAAAATAAGCATGAGCTGACTGAATGGACTTAGATGAAAAGTGACAAAAGGCATTTGACTAGTCTTCAAAGAATAAAAAGCCATAGCAGTGAATAAGTTAATATTTAAATGTGCATTAATAATATTGAGCATAAGTTGGAGAAAGTAAAGATCAATTGATGAAATAATAATATGGATCAAATTTTGTTATCATTTATTATATTTTCATGAATATTAGAAAAACAATAAATAAGTTTGAGTTTGATATCATCATAAACATGCTAAATCTAGAATTCAAATGATAGCAGACAATTTTCTTAATTAAATATGATTTTTTAATATTATAAGCTTTTCACTTTCAAGTTAACAAATCCTTTAAAAATCTTTTAACCCTGGAGTTGGGGGAAGAATTATAAGAACCAGAGAGGATGGAGGAGTACACTGATTTCTGAATCAAGTAAGCAAGGCAAATAAGAGCTCATAGATATTGAAGCAGCAGCACAGAGTGTATATGATATTTTATACAGATCCTCTACATATATAACATAGCTGCTAGCTTAGTATTTTAATTGGAGTCCTATCTGTGAGAACATGCTCTTTTGCCTGTTCTTGGGACTTGTTTCCTCTGGCTGGATTGCCCTGTCCAACTTTGATATGATAGTTTTAATTTCATCTTACTTTATTTCATTTTGTCATCTTTGATTGTTATTTTTTTCCTTGAAAGCCTGTTTTGTTTAATAAATGACAAAAATGTAGTCAGTCGAGTGGAGAAGTGGGCAGGAACAGGGATATTGGAGGGAAGGGAAACTATGATCAGGATACATTATATGAAAAAAGTATAATTCGAATAAGAAGGGGAAATGATTTAGTAATCATGTAGACAGATTCTCTTTGTGCTTCCAGCTCACAAGAAAAACAGCTTGGAGACTTATAATTAATTAGAAAAGAGAAACTTATAGATTAGACTTGTCCCACTAGGTCACACCTTAATATATTTGTATTCATCTACATGCTTCCTTGTGACTGATGGCTGTTTTCATTCCTCTTGCATATCTTGTTCCCTCTCTGTCTAGATTTTCCTGCTATGCTTCTTTCAAGCTATTGACTGTTTAGAGTTTTATTAAACCAATCATGTATCTTTACATATTGTAATTAATGACTCGCAACATTCTCTCCGTTTTTCCTTTGAAAAAAGTAATGGTGGGGCTGGAGAGATGGCTCAGTGGTTAAGAGCACTGGCTGCTCTTCCAGAGGTCCTGAGTTCGATTCCCAGCAACCACATGGTGGCTCACAACCATCTGTAATGAGATCTGGTGCCCTCTTCTGGAGTGTGGACAAACATAGAAGCAGAATGTTATATACATAATAAATAAATCTTTAAAAAAAAATAATGGTTTTAATGATAAATTTATTAAACCAAAGACTGTGACATATCTTTACACAGTATAATCAAATGTTTCAGAACAGAATCACACATTAACTATTTTTCAGTGCCTTTTTTAATTATTATTATTATTACAAGAAAAATTTAGATTTACTCCCCTTGTTCCAGGCCCTCCTGCTCCCCCCCTACCCCACCGCCCTCCCCCTGCTTCCTTAAGATGGGGCAGGATACCCTGCCCTATGGGAAACCCAAGAGCCTCCCCACTCCGTCTCGGTCTAAGAAGATGTGCATCCATATAGAATAAGTTCCCAAAAGCCAATACATGCAGAAGAGCTAGGTCCCAGTGCCATTATCATTGGTTTCTCAGTCAGTCCCCACTGGCAGTCACATTCATAGGGTACCAGTTAAGTCATATGCTCATTCAGTCTTGGCCAGCTGGATTTGATGAGCTCCCAATAGATCGAGCACACTGTCTCTGTTGGTGGGCCAGTTCCTCAAGGTCTTGACGTCCTTGCTCATCTTCTCCCTCATTCTGCTCTTCCACTGGACCTTGGTAGCACAATCCCTTGCTCTGATGTGAATGTGGGTCTCTGGCTCTATCCCATCCATCATACAAAATTTCTATGGTGACAATTAAGATATTCAACAAAGTAACTATGGGACAAGTTCAGTTCAGGCACCCACTCCTCTGCTGCCCAAGTACCTAGCTGGGACTTCCCTGTGAAAACCTGGGATTCCCTCTAGAGAAAAGTCTCTTGCAAATCTTAGAATGACTCCCGTTAATGTAGGTATCTTATTTCCTTCTCCAATATCCACCCTTCCTCCATCTCCACCCTCCCCCAATCCCAGGCTCTCCCCGGTTCTTCCTTTCTCCCTTCTACCCCTCCCTTTCACCTACCCCTGCCCCCAATCCCTACCTCTCCCCCCCAATTCCACACCCATGCTTCCAACTTTTGTCTGACGATCTTGTTTGCTTCCGACTTCCAGGAAAGGCTTTCTTTG
>JAQHUG010000203.1:2316195-2332462 GCA_028555095.1 Dicrostonyx torquatus
TGATACGTCGGGACGCGGAAAACATTGCTTCAGGACCCAATTGGATGTCATTCATCAGGAAGATTTCTACTTGGACAGCTAATGTGGATTCCCTGGACTACACGTCGTCCCTATGACAGCAAGAAGTAGCTTTGGAGATCAATGTCCCTTATCCCGACAAAATTTTTGTTTCAGACTCTGGGACTCTATGTAGGGGTTAATTATACTTTCCCTATATTTAAGAGATGGGGGAGGTATAGTGGATTGATATTTTTATTGTTTGTAACTTTATGTCCAATGTCTGTTTCCATTGTATATAGTTTTTTTAGAGCTAGATTGATCTTATTTAGACAAAAAGGGGGAGATGAAGGGGTGTGATCTTCACCATCCCAGCCTGTGACCACACCGGCTGCCACCCCTCTAATTAATTAATGGGGCCGGGTCACCACGTCCCAGGGCAAGTATAAAATGGCAAACTCAGGTGAGGAGCGCTCTCTCTGCGCGGATCGCCGACCTGTGTACTCCAACGGGGAGCTCCTTTTTGGGTATTGTAATCTGTGTGTACCTTGGTCTTGGTATTGGTCTTTTAATAAATCCGTGTATCCCGTCACATATTCCTATTCTGGATGGATTAATCTAAAGTTTACAAACTTAACTTTGCTATTTTATAGATGGTAGTACTTAGAGAAAACTAGTTTACATGATGTGTGGCTTTAATTATAGGTCAGAAGACATAATCTTTCCTTTAATAATTTAGTCAACTAAAACTTATTTTAGTTGCTGAAATAATGTATCCTAAGCCATTTGAATTATATGTGCACATAAGACAAGATTCTGGTACTCATGATTTAGTAGGTAACATATACAACTGATGCACTCCTATTAAATCATCTTCATAAAATAGAGCTAAACCAAGAAGCTAGTGAAATAGAAATATGGTTACAGAATTGCTGAAGCAAACAAGAAAGGGTGGATCTTACTCAATTATATTAAATACTACCCCATAAGAAAATTTCTGGGTATTATGATGAAGCTTCCAGAGGCTGTAAAGTATGTGATTACTATAGTTTATATTGCTTCTCTTATAATTAATTTGGTGATAAAGTCTAGAACTACAAGGAGACAAACTGGTGGTAACAAATCTACTTGTCAGTTATTGGATGATATAAATCAAAATGTAATTGTGATGACATTGCTTTCTAAAGAACTATACTCAAGATTATTTATTTGAACAGTTTTAGTTTAATGCAAATTAAAATTGATCAGTTTGTGTAATCGCTCAAAGAATACCTCATTGGTTTACATGAGTGCTACCTGGCATTCTTTTCAGTAATTACTTTGATAAATTATTGCTTTTCTTCCAATATGGCATCATGATTTGCCCTGTGATGTAGAATTAAAAGGAAAATTAAATGAAATCACTTTGATAGAAGACATATTATTAGAAATATAAAGACAATCTTTTGCGGTTTTTCACTTAACTTTAAAATATAAATTTACTGAAATTATTAGGAATATATATGTTAGTTACTAAAGACATATTTACTTAAATTTACAAAGTGATAACATATTTTAAAATAAATTCACTTTTAAAATATGTTTAAATAATGAGCATATTAAATATCTTAACATAGTGTCTTATTTTACTCACAGTCATTAATTAAAGACCAGTAATGAAAAACATACTTAATGAATTAAAATCAGTGCTTTCCAAAGACTATACACCATAATTGCATGAGATCATGTATTTTTTTCTTTTTAAACATTAGAATATATTCACACAAACTTCTTATTAAGTAACTTTAAGAACAAATTTCATTTTATATAACCTATCTAGTTACAAAGTAAAATTAAAAGAAAGACAAAATCTGAGAAGAGGACTTTTGAAGTCACTTCAAACACACAAACTGAATGTCTGAAAATAGTCCTTGGTTTGTCTATAGCAAGGATGCCAATTTTGTTTCATGATATTCCAAATTTCCTTGCTACCCCTTGAATACAAAATCTGAAAATAGAATCGCTCAACATTGCATTGCTTCTATGATTTTTCTTGGAAATTACAACTGTGTCTAAGATGTTAATAAGTTACTCTGTCTACTGAGATGAATATCTGATTACTCCCAGAACCCAGACTAGTATTGAGAGAAATCACTGCTGATACCTATTTGAATGAAATATAGGTAAGATGAAGAGTCCTTATACTTAGAGCAGTTCTGAGAGGAAGTAAAGTGCAAAATAATTGGATGATTAATGTTATCTTTTATATAAGTATAAACTATAGCTTTTTGCTAACACTTTTAAATTAATGTACAAATGTATCTTAGAATGTCATAGTTCTAGAACCTCATTCATGGCAAACCAATATCCATAGAGCTCCATGTTTATTAGGTAAATACTCAGGTTTTTTATGTAATCTCTATACATATTTTCTATATATTAATTAATTCTCAAATTTATCATAATATATATATATATATATATAATAAATATTTGTTATAATCTTACTTTGGTAATAAAGTCAAGGAGATCTTACAATGTAAAATATGGAGATATTTTGAAAATATTTTCAGCTTGTAATAAAAATTCATGAAGGGCCAACCTTGTATAATATATGAATATAATATATATGTATGTATGTGTATATATGTATACACACAAATCTGCATAAATATTAAGCTGTATATGTCAATAAAAGTGCATACATGTTCCAGTATATAAAAAATCCATTATAAACAGAAATTTAAAAAAATATTCTAAATACAAACTAGTTTATGTGATTAGGACATTTAATGATTATATAGAAAAATACAAAAATGCAATATGTTTCTAAAGCTAAAAACACTAAATTGTATTGAATTAATGAGTTTTAAGTGGTTTGTGTTTTAACATTGTGTCCTTGGTTTCTTTGCAAATGAAAAATGCTTTATTGAGAGACTAGTCCAAGACAATGACTGTCAGAATTCTAGATAACTCTCAACACTATTACTCCCCGTTCATTATTACTGTGGTTAAGTTGTTATATGGCAAAAGGCATTTTACATGCTATGTTGATCTATTGTAAAGTCTTGTTAATATTAGCACATTTTGTGTGAAGACCTAATCTATTTACAGCCAATATAAAAGAGACTATTTTCCCATTTGTCTTGAAAAGGCAAGCTTATACTTGGGAAGTCCCAACATGACTTTAGTGGATACAAGGTAATTGAGAAGATAAGAAGAAATGGAGATAGATTTCTGGGAGCCCAAAACGGACCTCCCCAATTAACAATTGTGGATAAAACTGTTGCTTCTCTCCTACAAATTCAAGAAATTAAATTCAGTCTACATAGTGGCCAATGTTGTAAATGTAATCTTCTTTTTTCCCCTAGGTAATGCCTCAGCTTAAATAAAACTCGGTGTCTGACTTTGAAATCCATGTAAAGAAACTGATTACTCCTTACAGAAATTCCTATCTACAGAACTAGAAGAAGTCACATAGTGCTTCATGCTTGTTAGTTTTGATTTGATAGGTTTCTTCCTTTTTAAAAAAAAATTATAAAATATATTTGACCATGTTCCTTCTCCTTCTCAACCCCTCCCAGTTCTCCCCTCATCCCTTCCCACTCACTTCATACCCTCTTTCTGTCTCCAAATAAAAGATAAAAATAATAAATAGCAAAAATTCTACAAAAATGAAAGCAAACATGTGAACGATTGATATTATAAAAAACAATGACAGAACACAATTAAATATTGGAAAAAGACCCAAGAACTTCATTTTGTTTTGGCCAACTATTCCTGAGCTTGGAACCTGCTTTTTACTGTGGTTGACCTAGCCTGTGACACTTATCTGTAAAAAAAAAAATGATTTTTCATTTGACAGTACATGTCAATAGCAATTAGGTTCTTAGTTAGAGTTGGACCCACATGTCGGTTTACCCCTCTCTATTCTCAGAGCCCATCAGACTTG
The DNA here is from genome assembly GCA_028555095.1 of Dicrostonyx torquatus. Taxonomy (NCBI): domain Eukaryota; kingdom Metazoa; phylum Chordata; class Mammalia; order Rodentia; family Cricetidae; genus Dicrostonyx; species Dicrostonyx torquatus. Next base: position 2,320,124 of record JAQHUG010000203.1, read on the forward strand.
AATCTGTTTTGATCCTGTCCATAGTGCCAAAGTTTCTGTGTTTTCATATGTAAGTCAGTTCTGTTGACACTGATAGAGTGACAAAATAGCTGGACTTGGGTCTTGAGAAAAAATCCACTACTATTATTCTGCTAAAGAAATAGCAATTAAATGGTTCACATTGATATACCCATCAATAAGTATGTCATTCAACACTTATCAGTGAGGTTTCTAGCATTATAGAAATTAGTTTTATAAAACCCTTGGATCAACAGTGAGCATAGAATTATCATGTCCATGTGTTTGCTCTTTTAAGAATCCATGCATTGTAGAAAATTTACCTACAATTCTATGTGGGAGGGTCCACCTGTATTTCTGTGCCTTGATTGGCTAAATAAAGACCTGCCTGGCTTATAGTTAGGCCAAACCTTAGGTGGGCGGAGTAGACAGAACGGAAGTTCTGGGAGGAGAAAAAAGGAAGTGAGAGCAGAAGCCACGAGCCGCAGCTGCAGATGGATGCAGGTTAGACCCTTCCGGTATGTCACCACGTGGTGACTTACAAACTTTTATAATGGGTTAGTTTAATTATGAGAGCTAGCCAAGAAAAGGCTAATGATAATAAGCCGGGCAGAGTTTAAATGAATCCAGTTTGTCACGTGGTTATTTCGGGTGCAGCCAGCCGCTTGAGCGGGCCAGCGGCTGGGTGCTGGGAACTTACAACACGCACCCCTCTCCCCGCTACTTATAACAATTCTATAATATGTACCACTGAACAATGTTTTATGTGTAGAAACTATTATTGTCATGGACTGTGAAAAATAATGTGTTTAATAGCATAATGGACATTTCTACATGAACCCCCCACACTAAGTGTGTGAGAGTAAGTGTGTGTGTGTGTGTGTGTGTGTGTGTGTGTGTGTGTGTGTGAAGGAGAACATTTATTCAATGGTACCACTTTTGAAAGTGGGACAAAAGAAAACTACTTATGTTTGGGCCTTGGGGTCTTGAAGAGCATTCAAACTTTAACTAAAAGCTCAACATTATGCAAATGCAGTAGTCCTGGTCAAGCTGTGGTCCTGCCCACAATTATCTATCATTTATCCATGTTTCAATCTCACCTAATAAGGTGGACTGTAAAGTCATTAGAACTCTGTAAATTATTTTTGTGGGAGACAAGTTTCCCCTCCTGGTTGGTGCCCTATTCTTGTTCCAAAGTGAAAGTCAGAAGAAATTTACAATTTTGTTAGAGTCCATTGTTTCAAAACTGTTGTAGTTAGATCAAAAAACCACATATCTCACTGGAATATCTTCATTTCTGCAAGGATAGTTGCAGGTCCCCACTGTCTTTTTTAGTACCTTGGTCTAAAAAGCACACATGCCTATGTCTACCGAATGCAAGTATTGAACAAATTGAGTTAGTTTCCGGTAGTCATACATAAGAACTGCTTCTTATAACCTCTTGGCTTTTAGTTACTCTTGGAGAGGCTATTATTAGCAGCTCTATCTCACTGGTGTTGAAACAGGGTCTTATCATAAAGCTTCAACTGGCCTCACGTTTATAGTCTGTCACTTCAACAGTAAGCATAGTCTATTATAATAGCAATTTTTAAATATGTCAAAATACTCCAAGGAAATAAAAGTGTCTGGCCAAAACACAAAAATTGAAGCAATACCCAAATGAATATATTTAATAGAGTTTGTTGTCCTTTATCAAAAGACTGAGAAAATGCAAAGCTGGTTTTAAATGAAATTGAAATATTCATGTTAGTACTAATAATCCATGAATCATAGACGCTAAATCTAACACTATGCCTTTGTGAGTATTGTTTTTCTTGCAAAGAGGAGACAAATTTATTGAGAAAAAATAATAAATATTTAAAGAAACATGTATGTGTATAGATATATGTACATGTGTGCTCTAGATTTAATGTGCAAAATGTATATATACATATAATTTTATTATACATCAAAAATCAGGATTTAATTAACTTTTTAGTAGAATGTATTCAATTGGAGTTGCAGCAGTTACATAGTAGATTGCATTAAATTCAGACAATTAATTTGTTATGTGGCTTTGCAGTTTTCTTCTACATGAATATATTATCATATGCATAATTTTTATTATATGTTCTCATTCAAATTATATTAATCTATACTTTCAGAATCACCCAAATTCTCATTATTAATAAAAATACAGAAATAGTTATTTCTATTGATTTTTTTTTATTGAGACATCCACTCCTGATATTATAATCTGTTGAAAAGGGTATTTTCATAATAAAATGTATTACATATTCTAGATATCTAATGATGTAAAAATTTTATCATTTATTTATTTTTCCAATAACTTTTGAAGGTCCATAGCCTTTCTTGTTACTATGAAATATTATTTATAATTTAATTTAGCTATTATTTAAATGAAATATCTACTGAATTGCTTTAATTTTTCCAAGTAAATTGTTGACAAATTTATATTTTAATGCACTTATAAAATTGACTGGAATAATTGAATTTTATTAGTTAATCTAAAATATGATTACTAGTTTTTTAATGATCAATTGATAGTAAACTAGATGTATTCTTAAGTTTTCCTATGCTTTTTAGAAAGCATTATATTTATCCATAGAAGTCCAGTTTAATTTATTCCTAAGAAATTTAACTTTTCGCCTTCAAGGATATTCAGATTTTGGTTTTGATCATAAAATTTTTATTAAATTTTCAATTTGTAGCATTCTCTTTCTTTACCTTTCAGTTTTTTGCTTCTTTTTGAGTCAGGGTTTCTCTGTAGCTTTGGAGCCTATACTGGAACTAGCTAGCTCTTATAGACCAGTCTGGTGTCAAACTCACAGAGATCCTCCTGTCTCTGCCTCGTGAGGGCTGTGATTAAAGGTGTGTGCCACCACCACCAGGCTTTTATATGTTTGTGTACATGTGCAAGTTTGCCTTTGTGTGTTTGTGTGTGTGTGTGTATTTGCTCAAAGAATGCTCTAAGTGTTCTCCTTTCTATTTTTTTAAAAAATATTTTAGAAAGTATCCTTTGTAATTCTTCTTTCAAGGAAAACTCATCTAGGCCTGGGATGTGTCTAGACTTAATTCTTTTTATTGCTGTTTTGATCTGAAATTTCAATATTGATTTATCTTGGTTTAAATTTGGTGTTTTAAGTGAATCTAGAAATTCATCCATCTCCTTTGGATGGCATAGCATGTAAAGGTTAGGGTCAGGTGAATTCATCTGATTGAGCTAGTATGAGGATGTGTCAGTGGGCCCCGGACTGGAGAATTGATAGGCAAGTTGCATCATCCTCACATTGATCAATTCTTTTTTCTTTCTTTTCTTTTGCCTACTAGGTCCAGTTATTTTAGCCCATGTGTACATAGGTTTTACACTATCTACTGGAACATGGAAAACCTACCGTTGATCACATTATCAATGCAGGACAATTCTTTCCTCACAAAAACTCTCTACCTTCAAAATTCAACAAGAGAAATTGGGACCTAAAGACCATCTGCCCCATCTATACTGGAAATTCTAAACACTCTACATCTTCCATGTAGGTTTATTTTTTGTAGGTTTTGTGCAGATAACCACAGCCTCTGCAAGCTCATGATTGTGCTATCCATGGCAAGTCCAGAAGATATTATGGAATGATGTCTCTCACCATATTCTTGCAATAGCATTCTTTCTGCCTTCCCTTTTCATTATGTACCCTGAGTCTTTGTGTTAGTGCAGTTATAAATAGGTATAAATTAAAATTCGGTTGGTTGCTGAGTATTTGACCATTATGCTTTTTTTCTATTGACTGTATCCCATGCACAAAGAAGTTTATAGATCAAGACTGAGGGAAAGCCAGGCCTTTACGCATTAACATAAATATTAGAACACAAGTTGACTGTATAATCATTTAGTCAAATAGCAACAGTGAAGTTTACCCTAGGGCCGATGACCTTCTCAGAAATGAGATTTTTGACCAAGATTACAATACAGGGTATGAAATTTCCCTCTGAACTCCAATTCTCAAGTTCAGTTATGCAACAGTTGTGTGACTATTACATGTGTAAAATAATCTTGCCTCCAGGTCAATATTAAGCTTGCGCGTGTCATTGCTGAGTGAACACTCTTTCTTTTCTTCCTGAGGAACTCGCACAGCTCCTCCTCACTCCAGGAAAGCTGGCTGGCATGGAAGATGTAGACTTTTTAGATTGGGATTTAGTTCTCTAAATTCTGGACCCAAAATGTGCTGTGTGTCCAAGACAGGGTCTTATATGCTGATACGGTGAGTAAAGAAGGAAAATAATAATTAACTATATTGTTTTGGAGAACTCTGTTTTCTACTTGACTACTTATTAGGAAGTATCTCATGCCTTATAATGGGATTTTCTATTAATAACCCTTGCCTTTCAGAAAGATCATTGCCCATGTTTTAAAAAATTTGTTTTAAATCTCTTTTTAAAGTATTATTTTAAAATTGCATATTAAGTTGATGACATCCAAATGAGTTTTTTTCTTCCATTCTTTTATTAAGAATAGATTTCCCTGCTTCCCTTCCACTATCCTTTGTCCACCCATGTTTCAAGGGTCTGCATTTTTCCCCATATGTTGCAGGAGGAATCTTTTCTGAGGATATCTGAGGAAGGCACAGATCCATGGCAGCATAATGTCTTATTATCACTACATTCCCTTCACATTAGAGTAATATTAGTTTTTTTTCTCTAGGTCTTTGAGCTATGTATTCTCAAGTTTTTGGTCACCCAAACAGACTTGGGTATATGTTCCAACTTGTGGAGTTGGATTTCACTCAAATAAGATATTGGTTGGTTACTCCTATAAGCTTTGTCCTGAGATTTCACCAGTGTATCTTATTGGCAAATAAATGATAAATCAAAAGGTTTTTTTTTAGCTGTTTTAGTGTTTACCTTACCACTTGGCAGAGCACATAATAGCTTCCAGTGCCATGAATAATAGTCTGTAGGAATGAAGGCTCTAGGTAGGCACCATTTCCACTTCTCTGTATGCAATCAATTGTGTAGGTGTTGACTTCAACATTAGGACTTTACCAATAGCTTTGGCAATAACCTGTGTTGTTTTGAGGTTCCTATGCTACCCATTTGGTGAGCAAATAAATTAAATGTAATGAATTCACAGTGTTGGAAGCTTCATCTGTCCATGTGAGACCTCCAGTTGGGGCACTGACTCTACAAGTTTCTTGACAAGTTAATTTAGATAACCTTCATTTATGTATGTATTTATGAAGCTTCTACTGTATTACATTACCATTCAACCCTTCAAACATTCCTTAGTTTTAGTTTTACTTCTCTGTGTTACCTACTTTGTCACCCTCTATCCTCCCTCTTCCTCTTTGATCATTCCATTTTAGTGCCCACCCACGCCAATCTTTAACCATCATTTCTATTTCCTTATCCTAGGGGGATCCCTCTCTAGCACCAGTTCAATAATATCTACCTAACTTCCATGTATATGTGTTTTGTCTTGCTCATGTCTTAATAGCTAGCATCTGCATGTAATTGAATTCAGATTATATTTATCTTTTGTGGTTTGACAAACCTCAATTAGGATGATTTTATTTTCTAGGTATATCCATTTTCCTGCTAATTTAATGATTTCCTTTTTAGTGGTTGCATATTATTCCATTGTTTAAATGCAACACATTACCTTTATCTGTTCCTACATTAGCAGACATCTAGGTCATTTCCAATTTCTGACTAATCTGAACAGAACAACAGTGAACACAGTTGAAAAATTGTCTCTGTAGTTGTGTGAAGCATTCCTTTTCTATATGCCCAAGAATGGAATAGATGGGTCTTGAGGTAGGCTGATTCCCATCTTTCTGATGAATTATCACACTGATCTGCACCAGCAGTGGACCAGTGTTCCTCTTATTACCAGAAGACTTTTTCCCCAGAGCTTAGTATGGTTAATACTATCCATACTATCCATCCCTGCTTCTATTTCTGCTGAATCTTTGATGACATAATTTTAATGCAATAGTAAGATAACTTTTAGGCTAAAATCATTTTAAAAATATTTCTGTGGTTATACAGTGAGATAAATATATTACATTGTATTATTCTGTGATTTTCATTTTATTTGGCTTATTTTTCAACATAGTTTGTTAAATATTAGAATGATAGACATCATAATATCTTTCTTTTCCATCTTGTTCAAAAAGTATACAACACATTTCAACCATTTGAGGATGGTGATATATTTTCACATGCATAATTAGTGCTATGTCTTACTTCACATTGCAAAAGATATTTCTGAATTCTTGTCAAATATTGATTCCCTTTTTTTCTTTTCTCTCACTGGTCTTATCATGGTGTTTTCGTCACATGTAATATTAAATAGTAGATAATTACTTTTTTTCCTTCAGTTTAATTAATGTGCCAAGACAGACTGCCTGTACTCTCCAGTGATTCTTGAATTATGTTCACTCTCTGTTTTCTTTCTTCTCACTGAAGCTTATATTTTTTTCTAATGCTTTTACTATTATACATAGAGGAATAAGCTTCCTTATCTTTGTATGTCTTAACGTCAGTCTTGAATGGCAGTTTTATGATAAATAATACTAGAATTGTGTTCTCTTTATTTTTGACAGATTCTTTATGGCTTGACAGGCAGGAAGTCTGTAGCCAGGCTGTTCAGCTCTTTTCTATATAATCTCTGTATTCTTTCTGGTAGTTTTTGATAGCTAATAGCTTTTTTTATCATGACAGAATGAAAATTTCCCATAAAGCTTTGGTTACGGGTGAAGCTCTGACTGCATCTGCATCTTACTTGTTTCCTCATATATTCAACATATCTCAAGTATAAATATTCTGGTGCTTTTTATTCAATATTATATGCAATCTTATTTCTAATTGTAATGGGACTATTATTTAAAATGTCTTTATCACTCTGGCTGCTTGTTAACAGAATGTGCATTAAGCATATTTGTGAAATTCAGCATTAACTGTGTTGTTGGTGTACATCCAAACTAAAATATCCCTCTACTTGTATGCTCTATCTTCAAATAAACTTGTTTAGAAATGTACATCATATTTTGTTACTGTTTACTTAGAAGATTTGCATATATTTCATTACTATTCTTTGATTGAATATATATTATCATCAATGATCCTCTTGTCTGTTTCTGTGACTGTAATTAACTCTGTAGTCACTGGAAGTTTGATTTCTTTATCAGTCTGTGTCATGTGGTATTCATGTGTCTTTTCTCTTTCTGTGTTTTGAATTTAATATAATATTTTCATTTTCTCCAGGCACGATGCTAAAACTACAAGTCTAGAAAGAGCATAAAATTAGAACATTTAAAATTGTACATACAACAACATTGGATGTCCAATATAATCCTTTTACTTCCCAATAATTCCAACATTATGGCAAGACACCAAAACTGATGGTGAAGTGAAAAAGTGTCTCCTTTTGTTTGGATCCAGTAGACTTTCCTATTTGTGGTGAACTAAGTGGTCACAGTGACCAATGACATACACCTTTAATTCCAGTACCAGGGAGGCAGAGGCAGAGGCAGAGGCAGAGAGATTTCTTAAAAGCAAAATCAGTCTTGTCTTTTTAGAGAATTCCAGGAAAACCAGGACTACAGAAAAAAAAGTCTCAAAAAAAAGAGCCAATTTTTGGTTGTGCATGCCTTTAATCCCAGCCCTCGGAAGGCAGAGATAGGCAGACCTCTGTGTGTTTGAGGACAGCCCGGCCTACAGAAAAAGTTTCAGGACAGGCTCCAAAGTTACAAGAAACCCTGCCCCCCAAAAATGTGTATCATGTGGAGAATTTATCATTTTAAATTGGAAGAATGATCACTAGAAAATCCAGGTATGACCTTTAAACCTAACCTCTATTGAGTTATTGAGTTATAGCTACTAGTCACATACCATTTTGCTTCTGACTTTGTCAGCATTTATGTTAAAGGAACTTGCATTCTTTTGCCATTTTACTTGGTATTTCTTAAAATTTAAGGTGTTTTCAGGCTCCTCTCCCTTCTATGTTGTCATATTGTCAACCAGAAGTCCTGAAGAGTACAAATACTCTTTCACTACCTCTAGTGATCATACTACTCTTCCCTATAAGTTAGTATCAATATCTATTTTGGCCAACGTTTCCTATAGAAAAAGTGAGGCAATCACAGATATAGGTGAATGAATAATCACATATCTGATTCAGTTTGGTCATTAGGGTCTCCTTTGATATTCTTGAGGCATTTAGATTGCCCCAAACCAAAATTTCTCTTATACAACAATTCTCTTTCACGTTTTCTCTTAGGGTTTCTCACTAAGTTCTTACATTCTAGTTTTTTGCTTTGAGCCTCAAATCATGCTTTTTTCTCACTGGGGAAACTATCATTGTCTCTCAGTTTGATCTCAAAAGACTGGATTCTTAGAGTCTCTCACAGACTACAACAAAATCTCATGCCTATTCTAGCTCCAATTAGCTCTACTGGAATGCAGATCTACTTTCTGAGACCTTTTTCTTTTTATATATTTTATTGCTGGATATTTGAAACTGAGTACATATGTTAATGTGTGAACCAGAACCAAAATGCTTGGTACAATATCCTTTTAAATTCTTAGTATTATTATTTTATTTTTATTGTTATAATTATGAATGTATGGTGTAGGAGGGTTCTGTGTTTCTGTTGTTTTCATTGGTTGAATAAAGAAACTGCCTCGGCCTTTTGATAGCCCTTAGTCAGGTGGAGTAGACAGAACAGAAGGCCGGGGAAGAAAGGAAGTGTGGCAGACCTCATGATCCTCTGGCCCAGGATGGATGCAGGTTAGAATCTTCTGATAAGTCACCACCTCGTGGTGACATACAGACTTTTATAATGGCTTAGTTTAAGATGTAAGGATTAGCCAAGAAGAGGCTAGTAATAATGGGACAGGCAGTATTTAATTAATACAATTGTCGTGTGGTTATTTTGGGCATAAGCTAGCTGGTGGCTGAGAGCCGGGCGGGAAGGAACAAAAGGGCCCACGTTCCTCTCAGGTGCTGGGAACACAGCCGCCCCCTCTTACTACAAATGTATATTCTTCTCTTACTACAAGAACTGAATAAATTAGCCCCTCTGTATTTCTTACTTTTGGCTGGAGAACATAGTATCTTCTGCAACAGGTTTAGCTGTCTGGTTGAGTGTTTAATTTAGCAGAATGCAATCCATACATACCTTTTAATAGTTTCTATCACATAATTTAGACATATTATCAAGGTCTTATGCAATTTAACTGCATAAAACATTTTTGGCAATGCAGCTTGCAAAAAAAATACTCAAAAAACAATGGCATTGTCTTTCTTTATAATAGTCATGGATTTTTTTCTCTGAATAATGATGCTCACTACGGAAATGAGTTCATTTCATCAGTAATCATAACTATTTTTAGTCATATAATAATTTTTTCTCTGTAGTTCTTGAAATAAATTATAATCTGTCCATAAACATGTACTTCAATGAGAAGCTTATGTGTCTTCCAAATTATTTGTCTTTGTAGCTATTGATTTTGGATGATACTTATTTTAATTATACCTTTATATAATAGAATAAAATATTGAAAATAAACCAACATCTGTTACAGGGATAATTTTCAGAACACTAAATGACATTTTTAATTATGTTGAACCCAAATTGTGCTTAAAAATTTAGTCACTGTTTTATTAAATTTTGTAAATGACACTTTCTGCAGATGTCATCTATTACTATCAGCTCATTAAAATATTTCAAAACATCAGTGGTATGTATGTTTATTTAATAAAATCTATGGACAACTGATATAGCTAAATTATAAAATATTTTTGTGGTTGAATTTCTCTCTTTATTTGAGACAAGGATTCTCTGTGTACTTGAGTAAATGTTCTGTAACTCATTCTGTAGACAAGACTGGCCTGGTTCACCTGCATATGCCTTGCAAATGCTGGGATTAAAGGCCCACACTACCACTGCCTGGCACATTCTTGACATTCTTAAGATTCATTTTGTTTAATTTATGTGTATTTTCATGCATGTATGTGAGTGCATTCAGATATTGCTGAATACAAAAAGAGGGCATCAGATCTCTTTGAGTTGTATGGTTTGGGTAACCTGAATTTGAGTGACATCTACCACTGATCTTCTCTACAACCTCCTGTCATGATATTTTATCACAAAGAAAAGAAAATAAGAAGACTCTGTATACAAAATAATCTGGTACATTTTCAATTTTTCTCAGATCAGTATTTCCTATTTAATTTAAAATATATAAAGCAAGCTATAAAAAAAAAAACCTCATCAACTTCATCATTGTCCAATCAGTCTTACCCACAAAATGTCCATTGATATGAGTCATTGGTCTGGCTCTAGATCTGTCACATATCATCATTCCTGGACCCTCACTGAAAATCCTCTCAGATACCTTGTAGGTACCCAGAGTCATTTAATTCCTTCAGTTACCATTTCCCAGGACCACTCCCTACATGCACTCCAGCAGGTCATAGATGGGGTAGATATTAGGGTAGGCTAACCCAAGGCCCCAGATGAGGATCTGGGTGGTAGGTAAGCTGGGTTGTCTGAACCACTTGGACCTTGCCTCTAAGGAAAGGGACAGATTCAGCTCTTCTATGTCCATGTCATAGGGAACAGCTTTCCCATGTCTATGGTGAGTAGTGGGGCCATCTCTCCCCTGTGTATGCAGGCAAACTTTCCCATAGGAAGATGGGGCCAGATCTCCTGGTGTAGTGTCCAATGAGGAGCAAGCCAAGCTTTACCAGGGCCAGTGAGGGGCAGGACAGATAGCATAATCCTGGGATTTCAATATGCATGGTTCTTATGATCCCCTGTGGTAACATGAGACATAGAGATTACCTCAGACCCCAGCTGAAGCAGGAACACAGACCCAAACATGATCTTTGGCAATAGCTCATGGCAGATGTCACCTTGGCTACACAGGGAGAAAAAACAACCCAGATCAGTATGGCCCTGGTAGCGGTAAGGTCCTTGGACACCAACATGGATCCAAGGAATCCACATAGTCCTAGGTGGTAACAGGAGCCATGAACATCAATTCAGACACTGCCTGCTGGGCCACAGATGCAGACATGGCCCTTGGCATCAGACTAAGTTTGGGTGACACTATGGCCCTATGTGACATTGAAAGCCACCAAGATACATGACCCCTATGGTGGCACAGGTCTCAGATACCACATGGCCACAGGTTGTAACCTAGCCCCCAGGCATCCACTTGGCCTTTGTTGTTAACATGGGTCACAGACACAAACACAGACACCAGCAGTGTTAGGACCAAGGATGCCCAAACATGGTCCTTGGGAGCAACCCAGGCAAGGATGTCACCATGGCCCCAGATGGGAGCCTAGACCACTCAGAATTGCATGAGCTCTACTACACTGAGGCCTTTAGATATCAACATGGTGCCTGGTGGCAGCCAAGAGCCCTGGCATTGGGTTGGCCTTCAGTGTTTTCAGAAGCCATGGATATCAAAAAACAGACCTTGGCTGTGGCTGCGGTAGCGCCAAGGATTCAGAGATGGCCCTTGGCAGCAACCCTTGAATAGATGACACCAAGACTCCTAATAACAGAACAGGTCACTCAGATTGGCATGGCCTCAGCTGTGGCATCGCTCTGGGTACCAATAGGGCTAGTGATTGATACATAGGCTCAAGGCATCCGTGCGGCCTTTTGTAGAACCACAGACCACACACGTCAGCACAGACCCTGACTAAGGTAGGACCACATACCCAGACATGATACTCATCAGCATCCTGTGCTTGGATATCACCATGTACACAGATAACTCCACTCCACACAGATATCACCATGTACAGGACACTCCACTCAGTGTGGACTCATGGCAGCATAGTTCTTGGATACCAATATGGCTCCTGGTGGTGACCAGACATCTGATATTGGCATGGCCTTTGATTATATCAGGAGCAACACATATCAACATAGACCCTGGGTATGATAGGACCGAAAATATTTGTTTTCTTGATAATATCTATTTCTATGATATTCCATTAAGATAGTCATTATTTATTCATATTTTTGATAAAATTGAAGCCTAAATATTATATGGCGTTCAACATATGAAAATCTATCAATGTAATTCATCATATAAATAAACTGAAGGAAAAAACGATATGATCATTTCATTACATGTTGAAAAGGCATTTGACAAAGTTCAACACCCCTTTATGATAAAGGTCTTAGAGAGACTAGGGATACATGGATCGTATCTAAATATCATCAAAGCAATATACAGCAAGCCGACAGCCAACATCAAATTAAATGGAGAGAAACTCAAAGCGATTCCACTAAAATCAGGAACAATACAGGGCTGCCCACT
>JAQHUG010000203.1:2335107-2367441 GCA_028555095.1 Dicrostonyx torquatus
AATCCAGCTGGACCAGGACTGAATGAGCATATAACCAAAATGGAGAGGGGAGGGTCTTTGGCTTTCCACAGGGCAGGGTATCCTGCCCCATCTTAAGAAAGCAGGGGGAGGGTGGTGGGGTAGGGGGAGAGCGGGGGGGCCTGGGACAAGGGGAGTAAATGTAAATTTTTCTTTTAAATTTAATAAAAAAAGAAAAAATATTATATGGCATGTGAAAGTATCCTATACATTTAAAAATAACTTGGTTTTATGTTTATTTTATTCTAATTGTGTATATGCATGCATTTGCGGGTGTGTGTGTGTGTGTGTACACATGTGCATGTCCTAGTAGAGATTCTCTGTGGAATAAAGATGTTGAGAAAATCCAGTGAAGTTCCATGAAGTTATAGGCATTCTGCTGTGGATGCTGGGAATCAAACTGATTTTTTCTTCAAGAGTAGTAAGCACTGCCAAGTGCACAACTTTAATCCCAGCACTTGGGAGGCAGAAGCAAGTGGATCTCTGTGAGTTTGAGACCAGCCTGGTCTACAAGAGCTAGTTCCAGGAAGGCACCTGTCTCAAAATACCAAAAACAAAAACAAAAATCAAAAACAAAACAAAAAACAAAACAAGGAGAGAGAATAATAGTAAGGTAGTAAACACTATTAATCAAAGAGCCATCTATCCAGTTCAAGATGTACCAAATTTTACAACTGTTGTTTCTATCACAAAAGCTATAAATTTCATTTGATTTCATAACATGTTATTAACAAGGTGTTGTAAAGGAAAAAATAAAATTAAAGTCAATTGATCTTTTTAAAATCCATCTTGGTATGATAAAATCACTGTGTGATTGTCAATATCATAGTCAAATTTAATTATGTCACTGGTTACAGATGCTTGTCTTCTCTATATTCTAATTTCTACATCCACCCAACATTTCTCAGACATCCCCTTCTACATAAATGTCTTTACCTAGTGATTACCCTCCCCCGAGTCCTACATCACTTGTTTATTCCCATCATTTGTGTTCTCACTCTTGCACCTTTACAGCATTTTGAAGGGTTTCTTATCCAAAACTGCTTTTTCCATTGTCAACAAATAACTTATTTCTGTGTTTTTTTTATAATTTCAATATCCATCCTTACAATAATTTTATCATATGCAAACTTGTACTAATGTTTAGTGTATGACTTCCATAATAGGTTGTGAAGTAGGTAGGGAAATGGTATTACTAACCACTGTATCCCTAAAATACAGGCAGGTCCAAAGTTTCAGATAACATACAGTAGTCATTGAAACAATTTAGGGTTTTATGCTTAATAAGCCTCTTGCTAATACTCTGATATTGTTCTAATAATAGAATCTCTGTTACCAGAAAAATTTTTCTAAAAAAAAAAAAAATAGCAAGATAAAGGAGTAGTGTGTAGACTGGTAATTCCATATTATTTTGAAGTTATCATGGGTAAATTATATAAAAATTATATAAAATTATATAAAAGCACATTGAGAACTATAAAGAATATAGATACAGGACTTGTTATTGTCTATACTTAAGAGATACCCACTGAGTGTTTTATAATTATCCCTAGGATTTATATTTCAACAAGATTTAGAAAGTGACTGTTATTTAGTTCCCAGAATCATGAAAGACAATAAATTCAACTATTTTTAAATCCCACTTTGTTGTATCTGGTAGAGTTTTATATTAAAGTTAATATGCAGACAATCAGACATAACAATGGAAGGAGAGCTTTGTGAAGTATTGGAACTGTGGAAGCAGCTATAAATTTTACATAAAATCAGTCAGGGATTTATTCACCACAGGTGTTAGTAAAGTTCTCAGCACACAAGTATATAAAATTCATTGTATAATAAGAATTTCTCCATAGGGGGTAAATAGTAAAATTACATGGTCATTTAGATATAACATATTTACCAGCTGTAGAAGTCAAAATTAGGAAAATAGTGTACAAACATTTGAAGCTTCAACAAATTGTTCGTGTGATGTACATAAGAACTCAGCTGATTTATTCCAATTTCATAGATGTTGTGCTGCCCAACTACAAACAGGTACACTTTTATGACTCTTAGAGGATATTAACTAAAATTAGAAGTAAGCAACTTTAAAATACTGAAAACAATAGCAGTGGATGCGTCATGTATGTAGCTCCTTATGTCCCTCCTATCAAATGTGGACTGTTCTGAGGAAGAAGAAAAAATACTTCATTTGTAATTTTTAAAATCTTTATCATGTTCTTAGTTTATAATTTTGCTAGCTTAGAGAGAATTGGCATGGCACTTTTACTTTTTAAAAACAGTTTTGCCTTCAGTGCGTCTCAACTTCTATTTCCCCACACTCCAATCCCCATTCTACCTTCCATCTCTCCCAAATTCATTCCTCCTCTGTGGTGGTATCCTAGGGATACACACACAACACAGTATAACATGATATAGATACAATATACTAGGCAAAACCACTCATTATCAATGCTGGACAAGGCAATCCAGTAGGAGGAACGGGATCTCATTAGCAGAGAAAGAGCTCCCACAGTTAGAAGGCCCACAGAACACCAGGCTAACAACCATAACGCATGTACAAAGGACCTAGCATAGACACATCCAGGCATGATGATTTCCACTTCAGTCTCTGTGAGACCCTACTAACCCTACTTGTTTGATACTTGTCGGCCATGTTTCTTGGTGTCTTTGATTTCTCTGACTCCTACAATCCTTCTCCCCCTTCTCTCTTGGAATTTCTGAGATTCAAGGGAGGGACCCGAAGGAAACCTACAATTTGGACACTCTCTGCCTAATGTTTGGGTGTGAGTCTGCATCTGCTCACATCAGTTACAGACAAAATTCTCTCTGATGTTAAGGCTAGGAAAAGATCTATGAATACTTAAAACTGTCATTAACAATCATTTTGATAATTTTTTTCTGTCATAAGTTTCTGGGCCACTCAGAGCCTGGTTCCTGCTCATTCAGGCAGTGCCCAATATGAGTTTCTCCTTCTGGTATGGGCCTGAAATTAGACCAGTCATTGGTTGGTCACCCTTCTCTTTTGCACATGAACTGACTGAGCACATCTTTCAGGCAGAATAGTTCATAGGTTGAAGGTTTTGTGAGTGGGTTTGTAATCCAATCCCATGTCAAGAAGCCATTCCTGTTTCTAGCAGATGGCCGAATCAGACTCCGAGTCCTCAGATTCTAGGAGTCCTTGCTAGGGTCACCCTCAAAATTACTGAGAATTTCTTCTGCACTAGGTTTCCACATCACACCCTGCCAAACACCCTTCAATTGCAGTCATCTCTTCCCATCATCACCCTCCATTTCACCCTACAGCCTGATCCATCCTGTTCCTATCCCCACTCATATCCAGTCCCCTAAAAAATTCTATTCTATTTACCATTGCCAATAAGTTTTATGCATTCTGTTTAGAACCATCCTTGTTACTGAGGGTTGTAGCATGGTTATGATTTACTTAATAGTAACTCATTCTTAAGAGAGGAAACTCAAATGGCTATGGAAAACTTAGAGACAACTTCAACATCCTTAGCCATGAGAGAAATGCAAAGTGAAACGTCTTTGAGATTCCATCTTATAACCTTTCAGAATGACTATGATCAATAACAAAATTGACAGTTCTTACTGGAAAGGATGTGGAGCAGGGGAAACACTCCTCCATTGCTGTTGGGAGTACAAACTTGTATAAACTATATGGAAATTAATATAGCAGTTCCTGAGAAAACTGGGAATTAATCTACCTCTATACCCAACTATACCACTATTGAGCATAAACCCAGGATGCTCCACTCTACCATAAAGACACTTGCACAACAATGTTCACAGAAACAGTATTCGTAATAGCCAGAAACTGGAAACAACCCAGATGCCCCTCAACTGAAGAATGGATGAAGAAGTTGTGTTATATTTACACAATGGAGTATTACTCCACTGTTAAAAATTACACCTTAAAATTTGTTGGCAAACAGGTAGAACTAGAAAAAAAATCATATGGGTGAGATGATCTATAACCAGAAACTCAAATGTAGTACATAGTCACTTATTATAGAATTTTATATTTATATTTATATAAATTTCATATTTTATATTTATATTTTTATATATAATTTTATATTTATATTTGTTTTGTTTTGGTTTGGTTTTCTTTTCTCTAACTATTGTCTTTTGTCTCTTGTATGTATCAAAACACAGTATGGATCCTTGTGCTTTTTAACTTTTTGTCCCTATCTACCCTCTTTCTCAGTATCCTCTATTTTATTTAGTTTCATAATCTATAGTTATTTTCCACTCCTTCTGTACATGCATGCATACATACATTAAATTAGGACTCTTCTATAATAGGGAAAATGCGATTTTATTTTTTCTTTCTGATACATTTATATATACCACTTTGTGACTATGGGAGGTAATTATTTCCATATTTATTCATAAAGCTTTGCTAGAACCTATTTTTTTAACTCTGAAAATTAAATTTTCAGTTGTGTGACACATAAAATTGTAAGCATACGTGCAGCATAAGAGAGCTATTTCAAACTGATATTCCAAAATTCAATGCTGAGAAGCTATTATTGTATGGTTATAATAAATATGGTTATATTTTCTGAAGTAATCCTGTATCTGACTTCTGTCTCTGTTGGTGCCACGTGGCATCTCTCTGTACTTACAGCCTTCTGACAACAGATTGGTACTCCAATGAATACCATGGGCCTGTAGGCTGAAGATGGATCCCCAAATATTTCAGAAGAATTTTGGGTGACTGTCCATGAAGTAAGATCTCTCTGTCAATTCTAGAGTTTTCAAGTTGCTAACCGTGCCATTCATTCTTACTTAGGTAATATTATATACATCTGGAGTCTTTGATGGAGTTGAAGAACAGATAGATGTTATTACAGTTAGCCTCAGTTATGGTAAAAAGATAAAGTAGACATAAATATTGTAACTGCAATTTCTGCTTAATAAATATTTTGTTACATGCAATTTTAATATGTTAAAGTTAAAATCTACCTATTCATTTGAACAGAAAAGGGAAAATGGTATGGGAAGTCCTTCTGTATATGTGTTTATTTTATTGGTTAATGAATAAATACCTTGGTCTGTGATAGAATAGAGTAGAGCTAGGTGGGAAAAACTAAACTGAATGCTGGGAGAATGAAGGCAGAGTCAGAGGGACACCATGGAGCTGCCAGAGGAGAAAGATGCAAGCTGACAGCTGGAATCTTGCCAGTAAGCCACAGCCATGTGGCGGTACCCAGATTTATAGGAATGGGTTAAATTGAGATGCAAGAGTTAGCCAATAAGAAGCTAGAGCTAAAAGTCCAAGCAGTGATTTAATTAGTACAGTTTCTGTGTGGTTATTTTGGGGCTGAGCAGACAAGAACAAACAAGTGGCCTCCTACATCATTAATATATGTTGTTTACGTAAGGTGACTAGATACCATACATTCCTTATATGTATTTGTATGTGTGTTTGTTTTAATATTAAATCACTTTGTATTCAGAACAGATATGGTCTATCCTATTATGGCACAATTAGTACTATTTTCTTCTGTTAAGTCAATTGAATATGCTAAATTGATGTTAAATATGTCAGTTTCATATTAATTTCCCTTTCCCACTTTCTGTGTCTTTCTTTCTCTCTTTCTCTCTCATATTCACATATGCACACACATGCGCACACACACACACCCCTCTATCATGTCTTTCCTGTTGCCCCTTATTATTGACCCTTGTGCCTTTTATATACTTTGCTAACATTCAATCCTGAGTCATATCCCAGGACAAATTTTTTCTTAAACGCAATCTCTGGTATGTTACTATTCTCAATTACTTATCTACTTGTTCTAACTCAGCCTCAGATATATTTGGATATATCCATTACAATTGCTTTAGCATAATACAGTTAGTATAGTCGATAATATAAAAATAAGATGTACATTTAGTTTTTCAGGTTAATTTATTTTAAAAGCTTTGTCTTTACTAGAATAATCACAAAATAGTCATTTATACTCTTCCATGGGTTCAAAGTGAAACTTGAAAAATAATATTAAAGAATTACTCATAATACCATTACCTTTGTTGCATTAGGAACCCTAATTTTAAACTTGGTATTTTGAAACTACAAATGCATAAAATTAATAGATTTCATTTTCTGTGTAATTTTGTCTCATTTTTCTGTTAATACTTGTTTACTCTTCACTAAATACCAGAGAATATTTAAAAAATATACCACCCTTTATAAGATAGTTTCACTAATGAACTATTTTAGTTTTTCAAACCATGGTTTCTATCAGAGCTTGAAAAATTAAAAAATAATACATTGAAGAATTATCTTTTGGCCTAATGAGAGCATTTAACCAGGTTTTAAGTGAAGATTGTAATTAATAAATAAGATCTTGTCTCTGTGATATTGATTTAAAGAAACCACTTTTAGAATAACTTTCCAAGTTTACAAGTAAATATAGTGACACATATTAAATATTTGTTTCTTCAATGTTCATTCAAGTAACAGGTAGCAGAGGTCACATTGAAACAAACTGTGTCTATTTTGTTTTTCCTGATATCCAATATATTGTTAAAATGTATTACTATTTTCCCAAAAGCTACATTTGAAATAGTTCTAATATTTTTCAGTCAGTATGTAATTAAATAGTCCCTTCATGTTAGCAATCTTCCTCTAAGCTCAATGCAGCAGAGGAATATTTCTTAAAATCTTGAAATTTTAGACAACATATCATTTGGGCTATGACCCAACCTCACATGTGAAATCCTTACAAAGGCTGTTTTCTGAGCATCTGATCATCCATTCCCGCTGTTGTACTAAATAGAATATACTATTTAAATTTAATAATCTTAACTCTAGTTTATTTCTAACCACGTAAATACACAGTTTTTTTTAAAAAAATGTTAATAATCTATGCACTTAAAAAGAAATAAATCTACTTAGATTCTTAGGGTAAAAGTCCACCAAAATGAAATAAGAAGCAAAAAGATCTATCAAAACCATTCTGATGGAACAATTACTAGTCATAAAGACAGATATAAATTTTACAAATACCAGAGTTATTATGCACAAAACACCATGGAAGATGTAACACACTTTCCTCTGTTAATAGAAAAAGAAAAAAAAAAATGTCGGGCAGTGGTGCATGCCTTTAATCCCAACAAAAGCTACCAGAAACCCTGTCTCAAAAAACCAAAAAAAAAAAGAAAAAAAAAAAGAAAAAGAAAAACCATTGGGGGATGTTTCAGTGAACACACGGTGGTTCTGCTGTTTTAAGAACGGTAGTTCTCCATGAAGTTAAAACTAGTAAGAAAGAAAATGTTGGAAGAAAATGAAGCAAAGGATGGGATTTTCAAAACAGGGCAGAATGTATTGTATGAAATATAATAGTCCAATAAGTAGATGAGAGTATCTAAACAGGCAGAAGAGTTGAGAATAGCATGTTGATTATATCAGACCTACTTTTAAATATCTTAATACACAAATAAATAAATATGAAGTCACCACTTCAAATACAAAACTTACTAAAATAATGTCTGGAAATATTTTCAAGATCTAAAGAAGAAAAGAACTATTTCTAGAGCACTAGCTAGAATGATGAAGCAAACAAATGAAATAATAAACCTTAATGTCTAGCATAATATCATTCCTATTAACTCCAAGTCTTTGTAAATTTAATGAATGTATTCAAAGTGGCAAGCTAGCCATTAGCTACAGAATCTAAAACACAAATTTTGCGAGTTATGAACTCTTTGTTGTCTCTTTGTTTGATATATTAACACATTTCTTTAATTAGGGTAAAGACCTCACTCAATTAATTATAATGAGGCTGGCAATTTGTTCCTAAATTGAAAGCATAACAAACACAGAAAGTAGGGCAAGGGTGCTGGTGAGGAACACACATAAGGTGCTGACCCACTAGGAGAAGTGTCATGAATGCTTAGACATGTCTTGAAAACATCAACTTCAGGTCATTTCTAGAAAGAAAGGTAATAAGTTGAAACATTTCCAAATAAGAAACTGTGTGCACTTTATAGCAGGCTTGTAGATTCCACAGCATGCTAAGTGATTAACAGCATGTAACATAATGATGTAAGTGTCACGGATGTGTTTACTTTCTGTAATGTCAATATTCTGCATTGCTGGTGTCTGAGCAGAGAAAATAAGATTACAGAGTACATTTGGACTAAGTTCATCTTAGCTTTCAGTTAACTTTTTCACTTGATAATCTTTTGAATTTTTTCAAAGAATATATATATATATGTATATATATATAGGCACAAACAATATAAGTGTAGCACAGAAGAAGGTATTTTCAATGTCTCTTATATGAAGAGATAGAGGTCTCATAGTTAGGAGCTTATTTTATTTTTATTCCGTGGAGCTGTGTAGAAAGGATACAGGTTATTTAAATTTGCTTCACAATATTTAGGTTTTTATTTCTCTTCCATTGGTTAGACTCTTTTTATCACAGTAACAATCTCTAAGAGACTGATCTAATCATTTTTCATAATTATCTTATATAATTCTAATAGTAACAATTACAATGTATTTTTGTTTCCTTCTGGTATTTCATCAAAGCACTCTTTGTGATGGATATATTTCAGAATAAATCTAATTGAGTCTATAATGTCAAGCAATTAGAACTTTTTCTTTTGCCTGAATCTTATCTGTGCAAATAGTGCAAATTTTTGTGATTGAGCAATCTTTAGATTACAAAATGAGGCATCATTGACAGATCAAAGCAGTCTTAGCAGTTTCATTTCTATTGTTGGTAAAGGTAAGCCTAGAATCATACCAAACGCTTATCATTTTTAATCTAGGAAAACGTCAAGCTAGAAGTCAAATGATCATGTCTTGGGTTTTACCACAGCTCATTTTCTGGGGACACGATCAGTGCGATGGCTGCAATCCAACTGCAGGACATCCCTTCTATAGTTAGGGAGAAAGGTCTCAACACTTTCCAAAAGCTCAGACCTATATGGAACAGAGAAAGAAGAAAATAAATCTGATTCAGTATGAACTGTCCATGAGGTAGCATTGTTCTTAACGTAAGAGTTATTTTCATGGGGATAGTAGTAGGAACTATAAAATTAAATTGCAAAGTACGAAAGAACTCAGATCCATCTAAAAATCTGCAAATCTGTGTCATTTGCAATGAAGTTAAAGCTCAATAGATTTATGTATACACATATATCAGTCAATTTGTTGGTTTGTATTTCTTGTGTTTGTAATTTCTTACTTAGTAGTCTATCATAATATTTCGGTATGCCTTTTTTTCCATCAGGAAACTAACTAACTTTGCAAATATAGTAAATTTAACTTATTGGGAATTATATATTATGAATAAATTGTAGCATCTTAGGATAAAATATTATTCAAAATAAAGTAAAAACAATTGATACATGGGATAACATTTTCTCATAAAATAATACGTGACATTGACAAAATTATTGAAGATTTTCTATTATATAAATTTTTCTTTTATGCAAAACTGATTTTGTTTTCACGTTTACACCTTAACTGATTGTTATCATGCTTTACATCATGCACAGATTTCACACAGCCTCTGCTGAGGGATACTTTCTTCACATTTGGATCATTAACTGCTCTGGAAAGTAGAGCTTTTTGGCTGCCTTCAGAAGAGTTTATGAGTGTTTTACAATGTTTCCTGGTTATGCTGTATTTTTACAACTGTTGCAAATAGACACAAATGTCATAAATTATTGCAAAAAGTTATCCTCGACCCCTCTGAGTTTAATAAGGAACAGTTACAGAAAAGGGGAGTTTGCAAGTGCCTCTAACGTTAGTTGATGGGTTCCACATGTACAGCAGGTTCTCAGATCATGAGTCAGATTTGTTAAACTTCTAATGCACTCTTTCTCTTTTTGTCATACACCCTGACACTGTTTTAAATGTTCCACAACTTCTGGAAGAAATAAGAATTTGTTATTGAATACGGCTATTTGTCTTAGCTAAAATGTATTAAAGTCCTTCTCTTTCCAGATACAATGAAAATAAATACACATCCTGTTTAAAATCAAACCATTTATATAAAATATGCCTGAAAATCCCCATAACCAAACTTTTAAATCTATTAACACTTTGAATGCTATAGTTGAGACTCTGTGTACATTTAAATATTGACTTATCACTTATTACAATCATATTATCTATAATCATAAAACTATTACCAGGGCAAATAATTTCTTTTAAAAAATATATGTCTATAATAGTGGCATGTGTTATTGATTCAAGCAGTTCTAAATCAGAAATCATAAGATAGTGGAAGATATTAAGTATAATTATTAATAAAGGATAATTATGAGTAATTAATTGATACTAGTGATAATAAAAACAACACTGTTATATAGAGAAACACCCTAAAAGAATGTTGAAAAGAAGAGGAATTGAACCTTAAGTTCATTAAATTTAAATACATAGCAATGAGATAAAATATTTAACTACATTAGAAGGTTGTTTCATTGTTTGAAGCATATTTAATGTAATGTAATCAACTGGGATGAATAGGATGCTACATTTGTGGGCTATATGGGCTACATTTTCAATGTATTTTGATAATTATTGGTTAAACTACTGTGCAGCTCATGGCTATAACTAGACTTGTGTTCAAAGAATTTCATCCAGGAATGTATCTTTAGCAATCTGCAAATATAGGTCCTAAGGATTACTTGAATGATGAATAGCAAGTTTTATGTTTGTCCTAACCACAAGGTTTGCAAAGCAATGTCTTGCCATGAGGTAATACAAATAAATCAAGTAATAAAAATTACCAACCTTCTCAGTATTCAAGCAGGTCTAGCCTATCAATATTATTTGTTCCTTAATAATATTTTTTGTTCCGTAGTGCAGCCAGTAGTTGAAATCCCTTAATTCTCTTTCAAAATTTGTTTGAATTAAAAGGAAAAAAAGGAATTTTAAACAAAGCCTGGAGTAGAGGTAGGTAGAGACTAGTTAGCACAAAACATCTAACTCTATGAATTTAAAAAACACCAAGCATTAGCTAAGACATGAAAGCAAATACTGCCTGGAAAGCCTTGGGAGAATTACAACAATCTACTTGGCATTAATGCAGACCATATCATTAGCTAGGGTTGTTACATAATGAAACTCAGCCCCGATAAACATTAACACTTAACAAATGGAGGTCGAAAAATTAACTAAGAGGGTGCAAAACAGTCCAAACCATTATGCTTGCCCACAGAGCCCAAGTTTTAACATATAAATTACAAGGGACTATATTTCCAGATGTAGGATCTATCTGAATTCAAATTTTCTTTTAACCTTTAACCATCCATGCTTAATAATTTGTAATTTAGGCATTTGTTTTATTTTAAGTAAAAAAAAATATATGATTTTCCTCTCTTCACTCCCTCCTATTCTTGTCTCTCCACACTCTCTCTTAAATAAATAACCTTTTTTTGGTTAAAATCGTTGCATATATGTGGATATAATTCAAATCACTATAAATATATACTAATAGATCTGTTTAATGTTGCTTGTATATGTTCTTAGGACTGACTACTAGGCTTTTGACAACCAAGTAGAAGGCTCATTGCCCATTAAACTCAATTGTCATAAAATCATACCTATGATAGATGTAAAATTACTTTTTATCCAAAATCATTATTAAGTTTAGCCTGTAAATAATATTTCTTTTAGTAGAAAAATTAAAAAAGAATCACACAGATTGACTTCTAAATGATGATTTTTTTTTAGTCATCTAGTATTTTTGAGGGTAGCTACCTCTACTTTATTTTGGATTGATTTAATAGCCTTGCTTATTTGTCATATAAGATTAAGGACTAAAAATATATATCTAGTTAATTTTGTTTAATCAGCTAAACACAAATTCCTAAACCAAATACATCCTAATATAAAAAATAAACTCTGATTGCATATTTAAATTTTATTTGAAAGTGTAGATTTTTGCAACCAAAGTATTTCCTTTCCACCAAGTAGTAATGATACTTCATACATTCAATATGACAACCATTAACAAAAATTAAAGGACATAACTCATACAACAGCAATTACATTTCCATATTTTTATATTAAGTAGATAAGTATCTGATTTTAGACAAACTGAAACTTTTTAAAGAATACATGCGGAATAAACACAACCACTCTGATATTATTTTGTTCTATAATTTGACCAAGGGGAACCAAATATATGCCTAACGTACATGTAGACTGTCTGCTTTCCTCGAATCACAGCTGTGCTCTTGTTCTAGTCTGGCAGGTATCGCCATTATCAAACTGTTGTGTATTTGATGCTTGCCTATGGCAATGCAATGGCATCAACTCACAGAAGATGGAGCAACATCAGGACTACATTAAGGAAGGAATGTTTTATTTAAAGCCTCCATTGGTAACACACTACCATATTTCCCTTTACAATTTGATCACTCTAATTGTTAAAACATTTCCTGCTATTTCAGAGCTACAGAGACCATAGAAGCCTACAGATGATTTTTCAACCAAGTTTACGTGGAAGGAACAAATATTTTTGCATCAATCCTTTTAAAGTCTGAACCACAACATCTATTATTTCTTTCTTATCACCACTTGTTAAAAATAACTAATGATTAAAAATTTATATTTAGTAATTAGTGAATCATTCACACTAAGACAGTTTGAAGTGAAAGTCAGTGAGAACACAGAAGTGAATGCACAAGTAGAGGTACAGAAAGAAATGCAGCCTGAAAACTGGTTCCAGTGTGGATTTGGTATTATTAAACCTCTTCCACTGATTTACAGTTCTATTTTAAATACAAACAAGCTACCTCACTTTTAAATTCTGAGGAATCTGTGGTAGTTTTTTTTTTTTTTTTTAAAAAAACATAGATTAGAAACAAGTCAAATTTCACTTAGATATTTAGAAAGAAATAACATTCTCAGTTATATGAGAAAATTTTAAATACCTAAATGATTTTAATATTTACAGAGTTTACTAATATTTGAGGCATAATATTCTTTTTTTCCTGGAAACTATTACATATGTTATGACTTATCTAAATTATCCTACTAAACTGTCCTCTCGATTTGTTCTCTCTTTCTTACATTTCTCTCAGCTTCCAACATGAGTAATGATAAAAAATTAATACTCAGACTCTTAAACATATTTTAATCAGGCGAAAGCACAGGTAATATTTTCTCAATTTTATGTAAATTTTCCATACAGTTGATATTCACAATATATAAAATACTTCTTAAAGTTTACAATTGGATAAAGTACCAGCTAAACTATAGGCATTTTCAATTCCCCATGACTACTGTGAACTGCAGCTTTAGAAACAATTTTTAGGTTTACTAAGTTCATATCAGAGTTTCTAGAAAACAGAATTACACCCCAGGTAGTTGTGCTTGTTTTCTTGGATACTGATGAGCAGTCACAACATCACATTCATAACTGACTTTCTAGACATGATCACACTCAAAGTTTCTCAAGGAGAGGCTAAGAGGATCACTCAGTAGTTAAGAGCAAAAGCTATTCTTGCCAAAATCTATGTTCACTTCTCAGAACACACATATCAGCTGCACAGACTATGCACATCTAGTTCCAGGGAATCTCATTCCTTCTTCAGGCATTCCTGGACCTGCACCCAGTGCAGTTACATGAAGGTAAACTCCTGTACATGTAAAACAAAAAATAAATAAAATGTTTAAATAATTTACTTAAGATCTAACCATGGCTTTATATGTTTTGTATACAGAAAATTGCATTCATTCCTTAATATTTCTTATTTTTTTCTCTTATCAGTCATTCTCCACCAAGAAAATACATTCTTAGTTTTTGACAAATTCAAATGGGTGAATTCCATTGTAAATGCAAATTCAAAAAGCAAAATCCCATTCCATTGAACTGCAGAATATTATTGGAAATATAATTTGATCCAAAATAGCTTATTGCTATGGTTCTATCTCCAATTAATAACACAATGGTACTTTTAAAATAAAAGTCATTGGGACTCTAATTATTAGTGTTCGATAACATTTCCCACGTGTATGAAAGATTGAGACTGAAACTTTCGTGAAAATTATCTTAAATGTTATTCTGGCTACTGAATATTATGTACAGCAGGAAAGCAAACTTATGAATAATTTCGAAGTCAAAAGCATAGTACAAAAGCACTTTGGAAAAACCAACTGGCTTATATACAAGCTTCCTTGTCCAGATGAAATCAATGCTTTCATAGGCTTGTCAGTTAAAAAATCATTAAGACTTTGACATTTAAGAATATCATGGCTCATGTTGGATTTCATTGGATAATTTACTTCATTTCCCTTTAATGCTACAAATTTGAGCACTAAAGCAAAGAATATTTATGACTTATCCTTTGCATCACTGTCCAATTTGCCTGTCCGCTTTGTATTACCAATTCCTTTTAAATATATTTCAACCACTCTTGACCAATGCACTGCTGTAGGAGGTCTTTCTGTCTATGTGTTGCTTTTATTGGTTAATGAATAAAGAACTGCCTTGGTGTGTTGAAAGGGCAGAACTTAGGTAGGTGGGGAAAACTGAACTGAGTGCAGGGAGAAGGAAGGCAGAGTGGGAGAAGCCATGGAGCCGCTGGAGACAGACACTGAGAATTTTACCTGGTAAGCCACAGCCACATGGCAATATGCATATTGATAGAAATGAGTTAAATTAAGATGTAAGAGTTAACCAATAGGAAGCTAGAGCTAATGGGCGAAGTAGTGCTTAATTAATACAGTTTCTGTGTGATTATTTCAGTTCTGGGTGGCCGGGTCGAACAAGCAGCTCCTCCTCCTACAATGTACCCAACTCATATTGATCAAACTTGGAATTCCTTTTTTCTCCACTTCGAAAAATAATATCACTTTCCCATTGTCTATCTACATATCATTATAGATGATCACAACCTATCGTTTTAAGAAGCATATTTAAAATCATCAAAGAAATGTTAATCTCTCTTCATCCCAGTATCTCAGTCTCTGTCTCCCTTTCCATCTCTCTTTTCCCTTTTCCTCTCTCTCTGATTCTGTCTCTGTGCCCCCCCTCACTGTGTGCATTAATTCATGTTTGTGCATGTGGACATCAGAGGTGCCAGATATCTTCCTGGGTTTTTTTTTTTCACCTTATCTTTTGAGACATAGTCTCTCAGAACCCTAAGCTAACTGATCATCTAAATTGACTGCATCGTGAGCTCTGGGATTTTTTTCCTCCTGTGCCTGTGCTAACATTTATGGGGTTGCAGAGGATCTCCAGCAGACCAGGCTCTTCACATTGGTTTTGGGGATTCAGACTAAGGTTTTCATGTTGACTCAGCAGACAATCTACCCACTGAACTGTCCCTCATGCCCTAGACCTGCATTTATAAACACAAACTGCAATTTACTGCTTAGCTGTCTTGGCATCAGAATGCCGAGACTCTTTTCCCGTGTCTCTTGCACTAGGTTCCCTGTAAAAGAAGAAAATGGTTGCTTGAAGCATTTCAAACTATCATTGTAAGAGTGATGAGTTGCTGACTTCTATTTGTGTTTGATATTGTGTAAAAGGCTGAGAAAACATTTCTGAAGGAAGATCATGACACAAACAATTTCAAGCCTTCGGTAATCTCTTTCAATTTTATATTTTTCTGTATTTCTTAGGTGCTTTATCTCAATAACATGAATGACAGAATAAGGGGAGGGAAAAATTGTTCTGTCAAGAAAGCCTACACATAAAGGACCACAGTCAATGTGCTGTCTTAAAATTGAGTTCATTACTTGCCAGCTCACTTTCACTGTGGTATGGCAGAAAGCCTGTATATTTTCCGCCAGGTCTCACTTTGCAGATCTCCAATTATAGTACAAGAACTTTAACACTCCAGATTGAAGAGAATTAGGCCTAGAGACATGAGGGCCCAACAGAAAGAGGATCAGGTTTGTAAGTTTTGTTCATTTCTAATTCCCATCAGGGCAGAAGACTGTCAAACACTATGATATGCTCAATTAGAAACTGAAGAGAGAGCAAATGCTTATAGTTTTCCATAATCTCTCATAAATGGGAAGGGAAGAATATTTGAGCCTCTTTAATCAATGAAAAGACTGTTCTTTCAATGACTCTTCTGTGATTCTTAGCCCAGAAGGACTATAGCCAATAGCAAAGTGACTACTGCTATTTTAGTCATAAAATACCTATGAGAACTCCAGATGTTGCCTATGAGGCCAGTTGTTAATGGGGCAAGTGAGGATTCATTCCACACCCATTTTGTACTTTGGTCCTGAAATGTGAACTAGTCTGAAGCCTAGATCCCACCCACATGCCAGTATGCACCTGCAAAAGTCTTCAATTTGAGAACATTTAAATCACAAACAGACATCCCGATTCAGCCTTTTATATTAAAAATTCCACAGCAAGGAAAAACTCTGAAAACTTGGAGCTCTAATTCCTTAATGAATTATATTCCTTGAGAGGGCTGTATGGCAAACATAACTGGATTTCCTGTTCCCAGTACTGGAGAGCACATTGGAACGTGGACCGATTCCATTTCTTGGATAGGGTTTCAGTCACAGTGTATAATAAAGCAAAATGTTATCAAGATATGTTTTAATTGAGGAAATGGAGAATTCTAAACTATTAATAAAATGTTGTTGACATTTAAACTCAGGACAAAAATGTACTTGGATTTTTACAAATGAGCTATAGTCTTTAGAGATAGGTTCAGTATGAGTAAGTAGGCACTGATTCAAGCATGATTTTGCATGCACTCTACAGAGACGTGAATCTGTGCCCACTGCTGCCTATTCACCCAGCTTCATTTTAGACTCCCAGTGAACCAGAAACTCAAAGCAGAATTGGCCTGTAGTCACCGGCTCTCTTGGTCTTTTCACCTGGACTCATAAATCTTTTCTTTATATCCTCTGGGATGGAGGGAGTTCCTCTGAAACGTGGGCCCACTTCACCTGAAACTTCTCATGAGCCCCATTTAGGGTTTTAATTGAAAAATATATCTCAGATGCAAATATTTTTTTGCCAGTTTTAGGTTTCATTTAAAAAACACACAGACACACATGCAATGTCCCCAGTCTCACATTAGCAGCAATTTAGAAGACAGGAATGCCATCAATTTGGAGAGAAAGACCTATTCTGAGAATGACACATTAGATGACCCCATCTTGCTAGCCTCGTGATATCTCTGAGGATGAGGCCAGATAAAGTTTATGTTAGAAGTTGAAAGTCCGTGTTTGCAGATAGCAGTCAGTTATGTGATAATCATTTCCATCCTTGGACATGCTGTTAGATCTCAGGTTTCAATTCCGCCTCCACACCAAACAGTCTACGTTAATTCTAACTTTTATTGTAAGAAAACTGGTTCAAGAGTGCCATGTCTCAGAGATCATTGATGACCACAGGCATGAAGGTTGGGACCTCGCAACTGGCTTTCCAGTAGAGGGCCCCAAATGCAAGTATTACCTCGGAAATATATATTTATATCTGATGCCAACAGAGGTACTATCATTGTTTCTCCTTTAGACTCCTGTTTCCCATCTCCTTCTGCCGCAAACCAGTATCACCCATAGGTAAAACATGATGCCAGAACTTTGAAAAGCCACACTTTTGTTTATACCCTAGGTGGGAAGTTCAAAGCCCTTGGAATTTCTAGGATATAAACAATGCCCTCTTCTTTGCTCTGGTTTGTATTCATGATGTGATTTATAACTGTAAATTAACCATGGGTAATATTATATGACTGCAATATTAAGCTAATTTTTAAATGAAATATAAGCTAATGAGAGGAAACTTGCAGAAAAATAAATAAATAAAATTCTAGTACTGGTTACATGACTTGGGAAGGCAAGACGCTTAGTTTAATACTAATGTCCCGAGATGAATCTCCAGGAAACACATGGTGGAAGGCCAGACCATGATCCCTCATGTTCTCTGCTTCCCACATTCACTCTATGACAGAAAGTGCAAACCTCCTTAAACACAAATATATTATTTTTTTAAGATATGTCTACTGAAAAAAGAAGCAAAAAAATGTATTACTGAGTTTACAGGCCTTGAAGTCTTCAGTATAAGAGGTGAATCATAGGGTGAAACAGTCGTGACAAATGTTCTTTGAAAATAAAGAAGCTGACAGTTCTCCTCAGTGAATAAAACTTTGTGTTTGGAAAAGCTGAATCTCAACCCTTTAGGAACTAGTGTATGTGTGAATCCATGCCAGGAGGCAAGAAGAGAAAGAAAAGACTAACACCTAACTCCTGCAGTGTGATGCTTGCATCCTGAAGGAAGAAAGGGCCTGGGTCGCTCCTCATAACATAATATTAACCAACTAGATCTTCCAAAGAGTTCAATAATCAAGCAATAATTAGACAATTGCTCTGCTCGCTAGAAAATACTGCACAGGAAAAAAAATCAAAAGAAACCCAACTATTTATTTGTGAGAATTTACAGTCAGAGTTTGATGAAAGAATAGGTGAATATTTTTTTTAAGTGCTTGCACTTCAAAAGCTTTGTTTTTCCATCTCAGGTAAGGTTGCTGAACAGGTAGTAGCAGTGACTCACTAAGAGAAGGGAAACAGAGCAAGTAAAGAAACCAAACCAACCAAGTGTGTTTTGCCAAAGTAGGTAATATCCGAACACTTCCAGTTAAGCCGTGGAGTTAACTGGAGCTCTGAAATTTTATTTAATTAAAAGTTTGGTTATCCATACTTCCTTACTTTACAATAAAGGAAGGTATTCCCTGAGGCTAAAATAGAGACCGTTCAGTGGTTAAGAAATTTGCTGCTCTTCCAAAAGTAGCAGATCTAAGTTTGAATTCCAGCAACTATCTCATTTGGTTCACAACTGCCTGTAATCTCAGAGGGTCTGACACCTTCTTAACCACCCCCCACGATTTTATAAAGAGTAGAGGGTTTTTTTGTTTGTTTGTTTGTTTTGGTTTTTTTTTAGAAAAAAAGAAATGTACTTTGTTTGATATAAACATAAGTAAAAACCAAACGAACAAACTTTATCAGGAAGAAAATATGTGTATTTTTAGCAAACAGATTTCACAAGCACTTTCAAAGGTTCTGTAGCTTGTCTGGTTTTCTACAAAAAGCAAGAGGCCACTCTGACTGGCCAAAGAGCATAAAGGAAGAGAATATTGAAAGTGAGCTTTCATGTCTTGGTAAATGGACACCCATGAAAGCATTTGGGATTGTGGTGAACATTTGAGATTATGGTAAGCAGTTTGAGGCCTGCTTTCAATAACAAGATGTAATGAAGCTCCTGTCTTCATGCTTGATGCTTGTTGCTGAGAACTTTAAAATCCCATTTCTGCTTCTTTCTGTTTAGCTGCACATCTAAGTGAGCTAAGAAAAATACCCTCTGGTTCCTTCTATGGTGTCAGGAATAAAATCAAACTGTACATGTCCAATTGCAAAGGCATGCACACCAGTCCGACTCTGTGGTCTTGTACAACCACAGAACAAACCTGAGACAAGCATTTGGTTTTGTTTTCCAAATATGGTACCATTTTATCAAGAACAAACAGTGTGTGCAAAAGAAAAAGATCTTATCAAAATTTTTTGAGTGTTTGTGGCAGGGGAATGGCAACATTATGTTAACAGTTTCCACATCTGAGGCAAACTTTGAGTGGACATAGTAGCTTTTTTAGTGTTCTAGGAGGAACAGAATTTATTTTATACACATGATTTTCAAAGTCACATGTTTTGCTCCACAAAATGGAATTAAAAAGACTGGAAAGTATTGGGGACGACTGTAATAACATAAGCCAATTTTTCTCATTTTCTCTTAAATCATTCTGAATTAAGACTGTCTATGTTGTACAATACAATGATTGTTCAGCCTAATTTCTTCATGCTGTTCTGTGTAGAAGAGCCTTCCTTATCTCTGTGCACTTGCGAACTACCAGGAAGAATGTTAGAAATAGATGATGACAGTGTATTTATCTTTTATGCAAGAAGAAATGATGAGAATTTGTGTGCAGAGAGTGCATGAGAAAAAAAGAGATATCAGGAAGCTGCTGAGATTGGTAGGACGAAAAGTAGAAAGGTACCGTTGCTATTACTGTACTACAGAGAAAGTTGAAAGTTTGACTTCAGTAAGAAAAAAAATGAATAAAAAACATGTTGGGAACATTATGTGTTATTATCCAAAGTATTTTAACCACCATCAGCAAGAGTGGCTTCATTCTGCTACAACTGCTTTTTAAAGATCAAAATTAAATTACCTTGAGCTACAGCATATTCATGTATAAACTAACCCTCTTTGTTATTTTTTAGTCTAAAGGTTTTTATTCCATGCTTTTTATAACTTCTCCAGTATAGATAAATTTTCTGCATATATTTTGTTTATGTAAACTCATAACCACTGAAGCATTTTTATGATGATTGTTTTTGTGATCTTTGACAGTTAGTCCCAATATATGATTCATCTTACTGTTGGCATCTCTTGATATCATTGCTTGTCATTTTGAGATTTTCCCAGGCTCTTTGCATGATTATATTCACAATTATATTCTTATAATTTTGGATGTTTTTAGGCTCTTTATCCCACTTAACCTGTATTTTATTTGTTTTAGAAAAATCTTCTTTCCTGAGGAGGGATAAAGGTCCAGGTAAGAGCAGGTGCTTGTCTGCTCTGGGATACACACACACACTAGGAAGTGTGGAACACTGATGCACTGCATTCTGCAGAAAGGTCTGGTGAAAGTTCACCTTCTACTCAGCCCTATTGACACTTTCTCTGAGAAGGGAACACCAATTTGCACCTCCTGATTCCATCAGGGTCCAGTAGAAACTTTACCTCACACCTTGTTCCCTCTCAACAGCAAGATAGCAGGAGTCAGTTCCCAGGCTCTGTTGCTGTTGGATGTGAGTGCACATTTGACACATGACTGGGTCTCATTGGTACAGAGGAACGATAGAGAAAGAGTGAAGTGTCAAGTGTGATCACCTTTTAAGACTTTATTCACCTTATTGATATTGGCTTGTGGTCTAAGCCCCACTCTTTATCTAGCCAAGGTACTAATAGAGAAGGAGAAAGGAAAATATGTCCTCTCCACAATACCTAATTCAGCTTTGGTTAGGTGTCAGAGAATCAATTCCCCATTGCACCCAATAGTTTGTTTTGGTTTTGATTAGACACTTAATTTACATTTATATTTCATGTTCTTTTATACATATTTGCATTCATTTATATATAGTTGCAATAATAGTATATATTTGACCCATTTTTATGTTTATAATTACATTTCAATGTTTCTAACATCCATGATCATAATCCTATTTCACCATTACACAGAATGTTTATTATGTATGCATTAAAATAATATACTTATATTTTTAAAGACTATTATGATATTTGGAAATCTTGCATGACAGGCTTTTCTATTGGCTATAAAGCCAACTGTCAACCATAGTGATAGACAGTTTTTTAAAATACTTATTTATTTTTTAAATAAACATGTATGTAAATGCTTGCCTGAATATGCTAGGACCAGAGCATCATGTGTGAGTAGAGTTGGTGCTAGATTCTATAGCACTCTAGTTGCACATGATTTTGAACAGTCATTGGGTCTTAGAAAGACCCCAAATCCTCTGAAAGAACAGTAAGAGCTTTTAATTGCTGAACCACCTCTGTATCTTGAATTTCATTATGTTAAGATGATTGTATTAGTTACCAAAGCAAGTGTAACATGTAACAACTTTCAACACCATGCATGTACAATTTAATAGTTCCATAGTATGAAAGTACTGGTGGGGTGGATGGGCATAGAACGTTCTCAAGTGTTAAGGCATTCGCTACTCTTCTGGGGTCCCCAGTTTAAACTGGATCCCAGCACCCACTTCAGGTAGCTCACAACCTACTGTAATTCCAGCTCTTGGTATCTGATATTTTTCCTGGCTACTAAAAAACCAGTACATATATGGCACAACACAAAGAAGTATGCATTTTTGGTACCATCCAGCTGCTGTTACTATTGTGTTATTTTTCTGGAGACTAGAAGGCAACATTCATTTCTTTGCTTTTTCTATCATTTAGAGGCTAAGACAGTCTTTAGCTCATTGTTACCCTCAAAGACAGTAATAGGTACCAAGGCCTTCTTACCTTGTTTTACTTTTAGACTGACTCTTTCCCTCCACTCTCCATATATAAAACACTGTGCTTATATTATGTCTAATGGGATGATGATCCAAATGCACAGATCTGATGATTCAACTTTCAGTCAGTCTCTTTTCCTGTGTAACCTAATGCATTCACAAATACTATGGATGAGATGTGGGTCATCTTCAGAGACTATGACATGATAAAGCCATAGTTAAGAGGCCCGTTTGTACCCATTAGCATTTGATTTGTTTCAATTTTCTTTAAGCCATTATCATCACTGTTGACAAGGAATATACCAACATTTATACAGACAAATTATGATTTCATCACCAATTACAGCAGACAGCTATAAAATTATGATTGATTCTGAATAAATGTGACTTTTAGAGTACAGAGGAGATGTTAAATTGTCATTAAACTGAGGAAAGAATGAGACATTACAATTCAAAGTCCTACATTCATTTGTATATTTCTAAAGTAGAAAATTTCCAGGAACTTAGCATCAACTTCAGTAGTATTTATCCCATGCTCTAAAATAAAGTAGGTAGGAGAAATAAGAATGAGAATGGTAAACACTAAGTTTTAGGAAAAAAGTAAGCCTGTTGGCACACATGTTTTTATTTTAGAAGGCAGAGGCAGGGGGATCAAGATTTTTTAAGTCATTCTGGTCTTTGTAGCAAGACCATGTCTCATAAACACAGCAGAATTAAAAAATAAAGAGGTCATCTGGAACAACTTTTACATCTTATAATGGTGATTAAATTAAAGTACAGAACCCTGGTCAAGTTCCTATCAAGAAAGCTACAGCTATAAAATAAAGAAACTTAGAAATGTTTATTTTAATTTTTTGTGTGATCCTTTAGATTCAGGCTTTGCCTATGATACTGTTTAAAAATCATAACATTTAAACTACCAAAGACTAGCAGTATGATATGTAGGACTGTAGCCATAATAATGGCCAATCTGAGTTCTTTTTGAATTTATTTATTTTTACTGCTTGGTGTTTTGCCTGCATATATGTCTGTATGATGGTGTCAGATACCATAGAGTTGGATTTACAGACAACTGTGAGCTGCCATGTGGCTTATGGGAATTGACCCTGTATCCTTTGGAATATCAGCCAGTGTTCTTAACCTCTAAGCCATATCTCCAACCCCAACATTCTGAATTGTGGTAAAGAGTAAAATTGATGATTTGGTCAAGCTTATTGATGGATAGCAATTAAGTAGTCAGAAAGGGTAATTATAAATTTTCATACGGAGATGTTAAATATTTTTCAAAGTAGACAATGTAGTGAAACAAAAGCTAAAAGCAGTGATTTGCGTGGTTTTGATGAACCTCTCCAAAGGACAATGAAAATCCTTCAAACATCAGCAGCTGCACTAGATACAGAACTTTACATCTATAACAGAGATATGTTCACTTATTATTAGTATGCTTTCTTTTTGTAAATTCAGGTAATGATGAAAATGACACATATATTAACCATTTCATAGGACTTTCTTCACATCACATGCTATTTAATAAATGTAGCATGAACTAGCAAATTATACACCAGTTTCAGGAAGTTTCCTGAAGATGTTTGCACATATTACTACAGATGAATTTTCTGATAGAATAGGTATGTTATCATTGATAGTTTAGATGCAGAAATAGAACATAGTGCTATATCCCAGAAAGTGAAATGAAGGGCATGTATTCATGTACACTTGCAAATTCTGAACTGGAGAGTGGATTCATCAGGATAAGGAAAAGCAAAGATTGGATAATCTCAGTGACTCAATGGAAGGAGATTTAAAGGGGGGTATTTGATATTCGAGAGGCTATGTCTGAAAAATGGTCTATGATAATGAGAGTACAGGATGGAAGGAGAGGACAGGAGAAGACAAGAAGGTTCATGGTAGTGAAGGACAATCTGATTGCTAAGTGTCCTTTTGGGAACCATGAGGTCAGCCTCTTTTGAGAGCAGATACTCAGTGACTCTTCCCTCGGATAAGCTGCTCCTCCAGCATTCTACTCAGAGATTCTCTGAAGACACGGCATGGAAAAACTTATTTAGAGCATCCTCAATGATTTATATGCAGAACTTAGAACTTCAATAATATGGGACAATTAAGAACTCATTTATTTCCTTGAGTGGAAATGTCAGAGATATAATTCTCAGAGCACCTTCAATGCTCACACAGGAATGAAAAGATCTTTTTTTTTGTTTGTTTTTTGACTATTTCCTTTCACTTTTGTTTCAAAACATAAATTTTCAACCCTGTTTTGCAGTGAAGTATTGTCTTTTCTGTGATTAAAATTATACACACTGAAAAATTTTAAAGCAAAGACTAATTAGCATAGACAAATGCCAGGAAAAAGAGAGAGAAAAAAAAGGAGAGTATCATTCTATTTGTTCCAAGTGTGACTGAGAGATTTGTTATCTAGATATACTTGGGAACTTTCATGGATGGGATGTGTTTTTGCACCTGAAGTGTGAAAAGTTTCTGAAGCATGAAGCCATCTATTCATCCACAGTGGGATCATCACCCTGGGCAGAATAGAATGTAAAGTTGTAGTTCCGTTGGTTACATTAAATCAGTCTAGCAGTCTCCAACTCCCCCTTTTTTCAAAATCCAAGTAATTATATCACATTTAAACTTAAGAAACACTTTGAAAATCAAAATCACGTATCTTTATGTCTTGGTGAAGAAAACAAGATGGGCATATTACAAAAGGTAGCGCATATTTACCCTAAGCTAAGGGCTAATGATATAAAATCATTAGCAGTTGTAGACTAGTTCCCAAAAGAATAGGTTATCTATAACTCTTCTTAGAGTTTATAGAAATAAAAA
The DNA here is from genome assembly GCA_028555095.1 of Dicrostonyx torquatus. NCBI lineage: Eukaryota > Metazoa > Chordata > Mammalia > Rodentia > Cricetidae > Dicrostonyx > Dicrostonyx torquatus. The sequence goes on from JAQHUG010000203.1 coordinate 2,360,042, forward strand.
AAATTTGATAAGAAAATAGTTATATATTAAGAATTTGATATGTATTTAAACTACTTATAAGTTATTCGCATTAAAGGAAATAGAAATCATTATTTCAAGTGTTCACTTAGTTAATGCATGTTTATTTATAATTAAATGATCAGATGATGTCTGATAGATTTGCTCATCTGACTCACCAATTTAAGATGATTTTTATTTTATATATTGCATAGAAATGTTCCTTTTATTTTGATTGTACAATTTATGACTTTTTCCTAAAAGTTTCTCAATTTTAATTATATAACATATGTGTTTTACAACTACAAAGCTTATTATAGTTTATAAAATAAGGTAGCATGTGAAAAAGAAAAAAAGGTTTACTTGAAAGAAAAAATAACACATTATTGGGAAGCTACCAGTGTCTGGTCTGTCACCTAAAATAAAGACCAATGCTCATGCTTGCTGGTGTGTGTGTGTTTGTTTGTGTGTGTGTGTGTGTGTGTGTGTGTGAATAGAGAAAGAAACTATCTTCCTTAGCCAGCAATGAAACCAACATCAACATATGACTGAGAAGCAGCATTTCCTGTGACGTCTTATTACCTGAGTGATAAATCTACAGGGGTCCTCCTTAGGATTCTTGAGTCATCATCACCAATAAAGTAGGGTTTTTCTTTGTTTTAGAGCTTTCTGATGTATCAGCATCCTTTTCTCAATACTTCTTCATCTTTTTTTCTTAGTCTATCTTTCACTCTACTGGGCTAAAAGAGTTGCCATCTCTCTGTGTTAGTTGACTTACTATTACTATATACTACAAATCCGAAGATTAGCGATTTATAAAGACACAAGGATTACTTCTGGCTCACAAGTCTATAATTGTGGAATTGGACATTGGTTTGGTTCTGTGCCACAGCACATCACGGTTGGAATGTGTGCCTGAAATTTCCTATTCAGACTACAGGCAGTCAGGAAATCAAGACAAAGAAAGAACAGAATCCCTTAATACCCTGCAACAGGCTGTCCTGCAATGAACTCAGACTTCCCAGTAAGTGATACTCTTAAAGGTATTCTGCAGTTTCCCATTAGCTAAGCTGAATGAGGATCTAACCTTTTAATCATGGGCCTCTATGAGCAGGTACATTCCAGTTCTGTATTACGACATTCTGCATGGTCTCAGTGTTACTTCTTTCTTTCTTTTTCTTTCTTCCTTCCTTCTTTCTTCCTCCCTCACTCTCACCCTTCTTCCCCCCTCCCTCTCTTTTTGTCTCTCTCTCTCTCTTTCTATTTTCATGTTACTTTTTCACGATTCTGTTGCATTTTATATAACTCTTTATCTAAAATTTTCTTGCACTAAATCCAGTGCTGTTATTGATTTCTAGGTACACAGAGTTGCACAAATTGGCACAGCTTATCTGTGTGATAGTGTGACAACAGTGTGGCTTTCATACTACCCTTCAGGATGCTTTTGCAGCATCTCCACAAGGCTTCCACCCGGCTCCTGGAAATTCAGTTTTATCCAATTTTGGGATGCCTAAACGCCCTTTGTTAAGCATCATAACTGTTGTAGTGTTGATTACATTTCAATTTCCTATGCATAATATTTTTTTTCTGAAGGTCAACTTATTTTTTCTCCTATAAAGAGCCATAGTTGTTAGTAATTTATACTTTGATTCTATGGTCTATGTCAGAACTGATTGGTTCTGAAAGTTTACATGAAAGGAGGCATAAATGACAGCAAATCAATGAGTGTAGCTTCACCGTCATCCATATCAAAAAGGCATGAGGCAGGGCTGAGGCAGTGTGATACAGTTCTCTGACTTTTAGCCTAATGTATTTTCTTAAAATTTTTACTTACTTTGTTATATTTTCAGATTTTATAATCTGCTTTTGTCACAAATAAAATGTTTTATTGATCACAGTTGATAACAAAGGCATTTTTAGTATATCTTGGAGATCAAGCCTTTGTCTGATGTGGGGTTAGTGAAGATCTTCTCCCATTCAGTAGGATGCCTTTTTGTCTTAATGACTGTGTCCTTTGCTTTACAGAAGCTTCTCAGGGAAAATTTCGGTAGGAGAACTCTCAAAACAATTTAGAACTATTATTCTTTTAAATGTTATGTTAAATCCTTCAAAAATAAATATCTGCTTAAGGAAAGATTCTTTAAAAGAAATTGAGATGACAGAATGCATTATCTTTTTAAAGTAAGGCATCAATGAAAATTTTACTTTTAGAAAACAGAGATAACAGGAATTTATTATTGTATAGATTATCAGTTTCTCCAAGACATTCTCACTTAAGTTACAGAAAAGCTTCTGTGAAAATATTTACTCATGAATTTTAGACATTTATTATTATAATCTAATAACATTATTGTCAAAATACCTTTTGTTTTCTAAAAACTAAAGCTAAAGCACTTACTGTCATTGGCACAGTTTAGTATCTCAAATATTCCAGTCCATTTACTGATGAAATATCTTAGTTTTCCTGCACCAGATGTTGGCTTTTAAATGCTGCATTGGTGTATTTTACTGCTGTTAAGTCATAGTTGTCATTAGCTATGAAATACTTGAGAAAAAGTGAAACTTATCAAGGGAAAACTAATGAAAAAAAGTTACTGAGAAATCTGTCAAAATATTCAGGTTTATTCAGGTAGTAGTTCCTAAGAAAACAGACTCCAGGCTCAGGGAGTTGGGAGAGAAAAACAGTTTACAATCAGTATGAACATTGCAAAGAGAAGCAAAATGTCACAGATGTGTCCCAGTTTGTGTCTGAAAATGTGAAAAGATGAATGATTTATATATTTTCATTTTGATGATGGGGAGAGTCAAGTCAATTGTGCTGTGAGTAAGTAGTCACAGGATGCTGTAACATATGCTGAAAAGCTCAGTGGCCTGGATGCTGAGTCTGGCTGCTTTGTTTGACTTTCACAGCTGCGAGATTTCACTTCCAGTCCATACATCCTCATCAACGAATTCAATTTCTACTTTTATAGAGAGAAAATGGAGATATGAAAACATTGACCACTTAAATATTAAGCAGGAAGAAAGCAATTTCCAGACAGCGAAAATATAATCTGAAGCATGTTTTTTAATCATATCATTTTTTAAATTTTTATTCATTTATTTGTTTGTTTTACATACCAACCACAGTTTCCCCTCTCTCCTCTCTTCCTGTTACTTCACTCCATCTCCCTTCTATCCCCCACTTCCCATCAACTGCTCCATCTCCATTCAGAAGGGGTAAGACCTCACATGGGAATCAACAAAGCCTAGTACATCCAGGTGAGGAGGACCAAGCTCCTCCCCTCTGCATCAAGGCTGGAAAAGGCATCCCAACATAGGGAATAGGTTCCAAACTGCTAGCTCATGCAGGAGAAACAAGATGTGGACCCACTGCTAGGGTCCCCACAACAGACATAGCAACGCAACTGTCACTCACTTGAACAGGGCCTAGATTGGTCTCATGCCTGCTCCCTAGCTGTCAGTCCAGAGTCCATGAGTTCCCACAAGCTCAGGTCAGCTGTTTCTATGGGTTTTTCCCATCATGCCCTTCAACACTCTTACTCTTATAATCCCTCCTCCCTTTCTTCAACAGAACCCTGGGAGCTTGACCTAGTGCTTGATTGTGGATCTCTGTATCTGGATGAAGGCTCTATGATGACAATTAGGGTAGTGACAGATGTGATTACAGAGGAAGGTCACTTCAGGCACCCTCTCCACTAATGCTAGGGCATCCTCAGAGTTTACCTAACACCAGGTTTCCCCTACCTGTTAATGGCCCTTTCTACCAACATATTTCTTTCATTACTCTCTGTGTCTGTCCCACCACAACTTAAGCATCCTGATACCTCATCTTCCCATCCCTCCTCCCATCCCTCCAAACCCCACCCACAGTTTAATCAAGACATCTCACCTATTTCCTCATTCCAGTCAGTCAATGTATCCCTTTTAGTGTTCTCACTACCTAGCTTCTCTGGGCTGTAGACTGTAGCCTGGGTATATTTTGCTTTACTTCTAATATCCATTTATGAGTGAGTACATACCGTGACTGTCTTTCTGGTTCTAGGTTGCTTCACTCAGGATAATTATTTTTCTAGTTCTATTTATTTTCCTGAAAATTTCATGAGGTCATTGTTTTTAACAGCTCCATTGTGTAAATGTACCACATTTTTTTCATACAGTCTTTGGTTGAGGGGTGTCTAGATTGTTTTCCAGGTTCTAACTATTACAGATAATGCTGCTATGAACATAGTTGAGTGAGTGTCCTTGTGGTATGATTGAATATACTTTGGGCATATGTCCAAGAGTGGTATCACCTGGTATTCACTTAGATTTACCCCCAGTTTTCTGAGAAACTGCCATACAGATATGGCAGTACAAGTTTGTGCTCCCACCAGCAGTGGAGAAGTGTTCCCCTAACTCCATATCCTCTCTAACATAGGCTGTCATTAGAGTTTATGATGTTAGCCATTCTGACATGTGTAAGGTGGTATCTCAATGTTGTTTTGATTTACATTTTCCTGCTGACTAAGGATGTTTAAGTATATCTTGGACATTTGAGATTCTCTTGCTGAGAATTCTGATTGCATCTGTATCCCATATTTAATGAGATTACTTGATATTTTAATGCATTTTCTTGAGTTCTTTATATGTTTCAGAGATAACTCCTCTGTCAAAGATAGCGTTGGTAAAGATCTTTTCTCATTTTTATTTTTTTGGCTGCCATTTTGTCTTATTGAGAGTGTTCTTTGCCATACAGAAGCATTTCAGGAGGTCTCATTTATTAATTGTGGCTCCTAATGTCTTTGCTACTGTGGCTTTTTATTTTTTATTTTTTTATTTTTTTCAGACAGTGTTTCTCTGTAGTTATTGGTGCCTGTCCTGGAAGTAGCTCTTGTAAACCAGACTGGCCTCAAACTCACAGAGATCCACCTCCCTCTGCCTCCTGAGTGCTGGGATTAAAGGTGTGCACCACCACCACGTGGCTTTGCTACTGGCTTTATTTAAGGAAGAAGACTCCTGTGCCAATGTGTTCAAGACTACTTTCTACTTTTTCTTCTACTGGCTTCAGTGTAACTAGATTTATATTGAAGTCTCTGATCCACTTGAACTTGAGTTTTGTGCAGGGTTATAGATAGGGGTCTACTTGCATTCTTCTACATGCTACCATCCAGTTATGCCAGCACCCTTTGTTGAAGTTTATTTTTATTCCTCTGTATTCTTTGGCTTCTTTGACGAAAGTCAGATGTTCATAGGTGTCTGCATAAATGTCAGGGATGTTGATTCAATTCCATTGATCCACGTGTCTGTTTTTATACCAATAATAAGCTGTTTTTATTATTATAGATCTAAAGTAGAGCTTGAAGTTAGGGATGGTGATGTCTTCTGAGGTTCAGGTATATTGCAGGGTTGTGTAAACTACCCTGTTTTTTTTCCATATGAAGTTGATCATTGTTCTTTGAAGTCTGTGATGATTGTGTTGGGATTTTGATGGGGATTGCATTGATTCTGTAAACTGATTTTGAAGACTGCCATTTTTTTGCTATGTTAACCATCCTGATCCATGAATATGGGGATTTTTTCATTTTCTGATCTCTTCCACAGGTACCCCAAGATGTTTTATATTATTTGTGCTATTATAAATGGTGTTATTCCTCTGATTTATTTTTTCAGCCCATATATCATTTGTATATTAGAGGAATACTAATCTTTTGAGTTGATCTTGTATCCAGTCACATTTGTTAGGTATTTATCAGATGTAGGAGTTCTTGATAGAATTTTTGTTGTCATTTATGTATACTATCATATCATCAACAAATAGTGAATGTTTGACTTCATCCTTTCCAGTTTGTATCACCTTGATCTCTTTTTTTTTTACAGCTCTTAAAATTGTTTCTTTGTTCTGTATGTTAAGTGAATGGCCTATTATGTGGTGAGGGATTTTTTTTTTTGCTCCAGTCTATTTTGTGTTCTGTCAGCTTCTTGTGCCTATAGGTATGTCTTTATTTGGGTTGGGAAAGTTTTCTTCTCTGATTTGTTGAATATATTTTCAGTGTCTTTGACCTGGGATGCTTCTTTTTATTATAACCCTATTTTTCTTATGTTTGGTCTTCTCATGGTGTCCCAGATTTCCTGAATGTTTTATGTTAAAAATTTATTTGATTTAATATTTTCTTTGACCGATGACTATATTACCTCTATTGTATCTTCAGTGCCTGAGTGTCTTTCTTCCATTTCTTTGTATTGGTAATGTTTGCATTTGTAGTTTCTGGTTGCAACCCCAGATATTTCATTTTGTTATAGGATGTCCTTCTTTATTTGTGTTGCTTGCATTGGTTGAATAAAGAAATTGCTTTGGGATTTTAATGCCTTTTGGTAGTGACTCTAAGGCAGGAGCAGCTCTGCTATGCTCAACTCTGCTGATCTCAGGCAGGAACTATCACAATTATTATAATAACAGTGCAGTTAAGGTTTAGACTGGGGAGGAAACAGGCGGTACCAATTACCCCTACATGGCGCAACTTAAGTTTTTAAGAAATGCTTAGCATTTGAAGAAGTGCTCCTGTTTTCATTCTCCTACAGGTTGACATCCAGTTATGCCAGCACCATTTGTTAAAGATACTTTCATTCTTCCATTGCATAGTTTTAGCTTCTTTGTCAAATATCAGGTGTTCATAGGTTTGTGGATAAATATCCAGGTCTTCGAATCAATTCCATTGGTCAGTGTCTCTGTTTTTATGCCAATATCAAGTTGTTTTCAATTCTGTGGCTCTGTAGCAGAGTATGAAGTTAGGGATGGTAATGCCTCCCAAAGTTCCTTTATTGTATAGGATTGTTTTGGCTATCCTGGGCTTTTTTGTTTTTCATTATAAACTTAGTTATTGTTCTCTCAATGTCCATAAAAATTTTGTTGGGATTTTGATGGGGATTGCATTGACTCTATAGATTACTTTCGTAGTATTGCCATTTTTACTATATTGATCCTACCGATCCAGGAGCATGGAAGATCCTTCCATTTTCTGTTATCATCTTCAATTTCTTTCTTCAAGGACTTAAAGTTCTTGTCAAATAGCTCTTTTACTTCTTTGGTTAGTGTTATTCCAAGATACTTTATGCTATTTGTGGCTATCGTGAAAGGTGATGTTTCTCTGATTTCCCTCTCTGTTTCTTTATCCTTAGTATATAGGAGGGCTACTGATATTTTTGAGTTAATCTTATATCCTGCCACTTTACTGAAAGGTATTTATCAATTGTACAAGTTCTTTAGTAGAGTTTTTGGGATCACTTATATACACTATCATATCATCTGCAAATAACAAAAGTTTGACTTCTTCCTTTCCAATTCAAATCCCCTTGATCTCCTTATGTTGTCTTATAGCTATTGCTAGAACTTCAAGCACTATATTAAATAGATATGGAGAGAG
>JAQHUG010000203.1:2368490-2387105 GCA_028555095.1 Dicrostonyx torquatus
GTCAGGACCGTGAGGGACTGGCCCACCAACTGAGACAGTGAGCTTGATCTATTGGGAGCTCTTCAAATCCAGCTGGACCAGGACTGAATGAGCAGATGACCAAACCGGACTCTCTGAATGTGGCTGCCAATGGGGACTGACTGAGAAGCCAATGATAATGGCACAGGGGCCTATATATCTCTTCTGCATGTATTGGCTTTTAGGGAACCTATTCTATATGGATGAACACCTTAGACCGAGATGGAGAGGGGAGGGTCTTGGGCTTTCCACAGGGCAGGGTATCCTGCCCCATCTTAAGAAAGCAAGGGGAGGGTGGTGGGGTAGGGGGAAAGTGAGGGGGGCTGGGACAAGGGGAGTAAATGTAAATTTTTCTTTTAAATTTAATAAAAAACAAAAAAGAAAAGAAAAGAAAAGAAAAAAAATAAAAAAAAGAAGAAGTGCTCCTGGATAGTAAAGAATTACAGATTCACAATAAGACAGATTCAGAAATAAAAGACCTCTAAATGGGTCATGGTGTTAGATAAACCACATAGGCTAAGGAGAGAAAATATAAAGGGCATACAAAGTCATAATACAAAATTAATCCTTTATAAAAAAAAAAGGGTAAAATCTTTAAAGAGTCAAAGTAAAGTGATAGAGTAAAAGTAAGCCACGCAAAAATGGAAAATTCACAGAGAGTCTGGATTCTTTGTATTATTGTGTTTTCTTTAAATTTTTCAACTGTGAAGAACTAAATACAGAGATGCATTTCATTGTATGGGCTAAGCCAAATGAGCATATATATTCTAAAGGGTTCATGACTTCCAAATTTGGGTCTAACGATATGATGCTTTGGAAAAGTGGTTCTTCTTTTGTTTTCACAGAGGATGAGACCCTGTTGATTCCTTCTGGACCAATATAGTGTGAAAGACCACGCCCTCATGAAATGTTGCCATAAAAACCCTCAAAAACTTACTTTTCTCAACTGCTAATTGAGATGAACCTAGCATACAGAATACACCACAAAAGACCTGATTAACTGTGTCCCCATTCAACATGAAGCAGTTTAGAGAGATAAAACTATGCCCACATTTCCAAATATAGTTTATAAATGTTCTTTTACTTTTAAAGGGGGATATGATATAGATATAAATAATTTACATTGGTATGGATTTTGATTTATTGATATAAATTTAAGGTCAATCTTTATATATATATTTCTGTTCTTGATTAAGAAATTGTGATTGTTGTAGATCATTTAAAAATGTAATGTATAATTAGGAAATATAGGTTGTTAATGGATAATCATCAATAATAGTCAAGCTTGTAGTCATGTTAGATTTTATAGATATATAGAGATATATTTCAGTTAGATAGGCATTTTTCATGTCTTCCAAAGACTACAGAATATGGCATTTAATGTTTTAATAATTTAGGGTTTTTCATGACAATGAGACATATCTGCTCCTGGCAGCACCAAGCTACTTCCTAAGGTAGATGGGTATCAAAAAGGCTCCTTATGGAGTTGGTTAGCCATTTGGGCAAGAAACTACTCTTGCCTGAACTGTTGCATAAACTGAACACAAAGAACCCACAGAGAGGATTGCTGAACTTACCTAAAGGTGAAATATTCCTTTGGGGTTCCTGATACATGAAAGTGTCTGTAAGACATTCAGCAGGATACAGAAGAAAGTGACTGAACTGTCTTTGAAATTTCCTCCTCTATAAAAAAGTCTACTGGATACTATGGGCCTGTAGGCTGAAGATAGATGCCCCAGTGGTACAGAAGAACTTTGGGTGATTGTACAGGTAGTGAGATGTCTCTGTCATTTCTAGAGTTTTGGAAATTGTTTACTTCTTGTTACTTAGGTAATATTATAGCCTTCTGGAGTCTTTGATGGGGTTGAGGAATAGATAGAAATTTATAGTTTTCCTTTGTTATGATAAAAGATAAATTATATATAAATATTGCAACTGTAATTCTTATTTGATACCTGTTTTTTTAGATGTAGTTTTACTATGTTAAAGTGAAAGCCTTTCTTTTTTGTTTAAAAAAAAGGGGGAAATGGTGTAGGAGGTCCTTCTCTTTTTGTGTTGCTCTCATTGATTGAATAAAGAAACTGCCTTGGCCTTATGATAGGGAAGAGCATAGATATGTGTGGAAAAGAGGACTGAATGCTGGAAGGAAGAAGGCAGAGTCAGAGAGAGCCACCATGAAGCTGCCAGGGTAGACATGCTGAATCTTTCCCAGTAAGCCACAACCTTGTGGTGACATTCAGATTATTAGAAATGGGTTGAATTAAGATGTAAGAATTTTCCAATAACCCCTAGATATAATGGGCCAGGAAGTATTTTAATTAATACAATTTCTGTGTGGTTATTTCGGGGTTAACCTAGCAGGGTGCTGGGAATGCGACCTGCACCTCACACAATACCATTTCCAGGATTCTGTCAGTGTGTGTTTTCTTTATTGTATTTATTTCAGTTTTCAAGTCTTGAACCCATTTCTTTACCTATTTTTCTTGACTTTCTTTGTTTTATTTAAGAATTTTATTGATTTCTTCCAATTTTTTGTTTGTCTTTTCATTGACTTCTTCAAGATAATTTTTAAAGTTCTTTTTCAGGAGCCTCTATCATGTTCATAAATTAATTTTAAGCTTGTTTTCTTGTGTATCAGCTACATTGGGATGCTAAGGTTTTGCTATTGTTGGATTACTGGGTTCTGGTGGTACCATATTGTTCTTTCATTTATTAAATATAGTCTTACATTGGTGTTACTCATCTTTTCTTCCAACCAGTGTGCTCTGTGCCTGTGCCTGTTTTTCCAACTAGTGCAGTTTGTTTATGTGCCAATATAGTCTGCTGAGATTGCTGAGGAGGGCTGGCAAAAGGGAGGATGTACAGGTTTGTGGAGCTGTGTGACAGCATAGGTATTGGGGGAACAGAGTACAATGTGTGGCTGGCTGGGAGCACAGCCTGGAGAGAGTTCCTGCACCTACTTACAGGCTTGTGACAACTGCTCTGAAGCAAGATCTAAGGTGGGAGAAGTGGAGGAAGGGCGGGGGGAAGAGAAACTGTGATTTGGTATGTAAAATTAAAAAAAGATTGTTTCAAAAATAAAAGAAACACAAAATAACTTGTTTTAGATAGCTGCAATGACTTATTAGAGACCAAAAGAGTTGTCTTAATAAGAATCATTGTAATAGTATTTCTTTCAACCTAACTGAGAAAGTGTGTAAGGATACTTTTCAGTACATTCATCTAGCCTTTGGGACGCTCTTTTTTATTTTCATTCTATTAAAATGTGCCTTCCTCTCTTTTTTCCCCACAAACAATAGATGAAAAGAATGGTCCAGGCCCTTGCTCAATCAATTAATTTCTTCTGGGCAGCCAAATAAATTTTGTCCTTGTAGAACAGTTTTGACAAGAGTCATACCATAACAATCCAGATTAATTTCACCAAGGAAAAATTATATCCAAACATATACTTGCTGTGTGATGTAGGTAATTATCCATAAATATTATCCTATTAGCTATGGATACATGCATATACAGGACAAAAAGTTTTGAAGTTTTTGCTTGCTTCATAAAATTTCTTATGTTTTCTTAAAAGTTTAATTCACCTGAATTAGATTTCAATGGAGAGATTAAAATATCCTCAAGTGCTTTAAAAGAGACATGTTAATACAATTTATTAACAAATTCTTAAATGGTAGCTAGGTAATTTAAAATACAAATAAAAGCATTTCATGTCAGAGGGCTGTCATTTGCTCAAGTAGCACCTCATCTGCACTGGAAAAATTCCAAACACTCATAAATGTACAACTTGTTAGTAATCACATATTCTACCTTTTCTGTAAACTAGGTCATAGGTCATCCACATATTGGATATACATAGTTCTGTGCATCTGTTTTGTCTGTGTCTCTGCATGTATCTTTGTCTCTGTGTTACAAGGAGAATGCCTGCTTGTTTGTCCTGGCCACCCGGCTAGCTTACACATGAAATAACTACACAGAAACCGTATTAATTAAAACACTGATTGGCCATTAGCTCTAACTTCTTATTGGCTAACTCTTACATATTAGATTAATCCACCCCCATTATCTGTGTATCGCCACGTGGCAGTAGCTTACTGGAGATTCTAACAAGCATCTATCTCTGGAGGAGGACCCATGGCTTCTTCTGACTCTGCCCTTCTTCCTTCTAGCATTCAGATCTGTTTTCTCTGCCTACCCAAGTTATGCCCTATCAACTATCCCAAGGCAGTTTCTTTATTCATTAACCAATGAAAGCAACACACAAACAGAAGGAACTCCTACACCATCTCTGTGTGTCTATATGTCGGTTTATGTGTGTAAGTGTGTGTCTGTGTTATGCACGCCAAGGAAAGTATTTGCCTCCTATAATAATATATACCTATGTTCATCTGTGCATCATCTACATCCTTTTCTACTTGAGGTGTAATAAGTATCAGCGTATTATAATCTTTTAATTTGTAGAAACAGAATTACTGATAGCAGTATTTTATATAATATGTAATATTACTTAATTAATTTATTCAGTTATAACTATTTTGACACTGATAAGAAGATATAAGTAAAGGTATATTTATATTTTTCAGTGAATATGCTTCCCTTCTTTCTGACAAATTATTATTCTTAAATATATATTTTACTATATTTATACCTGGGTGAATATATATTGTTGTATGAAATGAGAGAGGCAGAGAGACAAAAAGAGGTAAAATAAAGAACCTTAATAAGTAATTGATCATTAATTCAAATAGTGTTAAGGGGAGGAGAATAAACTAATGAATTCTAAATTATTTCCATGTAATAGGTGTGATCTGTGAACTTCTTCTCATGACATCTGGCTGTCATTATTCTTTCTTCCCATTATCAATATTTTTATAGCTTGCCAGTGAGTATGCTTCACTTGAATCTGTGAGTTTTGCTTCTGTTTTGTTTGAGTGTCTTTGTAGGAATGGGTATATTTTCTTGCATGCTGTCTTGCTTGCGATGATGAGATCTGACTGTTTTTTAAAACATTCAGGCTTCAAATATTTTCCCTTTAATTTGCTAATGTTTTTGAAAGTGAGAGTTTTGTTTTGTTTCTGACTGTGTTTTTTGTTCACTATTCTTTAATATATTGTCTGTAAATTATAAACAAGTAAAAGACAGTTTGTTGAATGAAAGAAGATAGGAAGAGGAAGCTGGATCAATACTTACGAAATGGAATGGCTTAATGTATCTTTAAAGCATCAGTGTTGAAAGAAAAAAAGCATTAAGGGACGTTATATCATGAGGTCTTTGTGCTACTAGAAGATTTTTTGCCGTTATCACAGGAAGCAGTTTTTGTGTGAGACCACTCCTGATTAACAATGATATTGATTCCTTTCTTGTCATCTTCATGCACTTCTCCCCTCCTATTTTCTTTCTCTCGAGACTTTCTGCTCTTCCTATTTTCTCTCTCCTTTTCTTCTTCCTCTCCCTAGAAGACTCCACAGTCTTAGACTCCAGTCAATGGTGAGCATTTTTAACTTGGGCTTTCTCAAAATAAAAGAAAAATCTGATTTGAAAATCAGTGCTTTTTAGAAGCAGCTCAGCTTTAGTTATTTTTAAATTACAACACAAATTGGGCCAAAACATCAGAAAAAGATTATTCCCTAGGAAAAAAATCTAAAAATATGGATGATATATTCATTTCAAAATATTATTAATATTGATAGATTTTAATTTTAAATACTGTATTCCAATTTTAGCAAGAAAAGTAGACAGGAATACAGGTAAGGTATTGGGGAAAATGCAATTTATTTTAAAATTCTAAGCATAAATCCTGCCAACTTCCTTTAATAATAGAATAAATGTGAATCATTTCAAATATTTGACAGATTTACACAAAAGAACTTGATATATGTCTATGTAATAATATGCTATAACCCAGTTTACAGATACATCATTATGAGCTTTTTAAACATGACTTGTTTTTCACACATTTACCTTACAGTAAAAATTTTCATCCATGTTAGGTAAGAACACCTTCATCTCATCTGATACTTCGCATGATATGGACTTTTCATATTTGTGCTCCACTTCTTCCCCTCCTGGGTCCAAAATACATTGAATGAAATTCTAAAGGATTAATAAAAATAAATATAATATGTGCTGTTAAGAGGATATTATATAGAATTTCATATCAAATAATACTTATAATTTTTGTCATAATTTTTAAAAATCTCTTCATGTGTAAATACCTGAATGGCTAGAGATGGTCTCCTATAGAGAAACTTTACCTTAGTGGGAACTGTATTTCAATATCAGTGTACCTAGATGTTATTCAGTTTATGAGCATGTTGACTTTTCAAAACCTCATTCCATATTAACTCCTTAAAAATATATATCAATGAGACTTCATTTTACATAGGATGAAATATAGTCAAGGCTGGCTCAGAGGTGTCTCTTGGAAGAGAATAAGCTGAACTCATATCCCTCCTGCTCCAATTTCCAAGTCCTGGGATCACAAGTGAATGCTATGACACCTTACCTTTGATGATACTTTTACCCCTTATATTGAAAATAGATTTTGTTCTCATATAATATCTTTAGATTATAGTTTGCTCTCCCTCTATTTCCCTATTTCTTCTCCATGGCCCTCTTTTGCAGACCCACTCCCTTTCTGCTTCAATGAGACATTTAACTCTAAATTTTACAATATTCAGTGTAGAAATATGTATTTTCCTCTTATATGGCAATCTAATTATTGTGAGTACAAAACACATAGAAAATTTTCTTTATACAATATGTTATTTATGCCATGATTGATACAATGCTACATTCCACTATCTTAAAGGGATTTTTTGCATATTAAAGAAATTTTACATTTGCAATTTTAACAGAACCTAATATGTAAAATCCATAATTAAAAATCATCACTGAAAAGACTAAACTAGACTCTATAATGCATTTCAACTGCACACATTTTCTAATGATAATGTTCAAAATTTGTTATATTCTTTGTCATTCTTTTTTTGTGCTTTGGACCAAATTGGAGCTTGTATATGCAAGTGTTGCTTTACTGAGATACTCACCAAGCTCTTGTCTGTTTTCCATTTTAACCCACATCAGTAACCCATATCAATAGTCTAGGCTTCCTTAGAATAAAAACAGTCAATCCGCAATATGCCTGTAATAACAATAGATTGTTAATGGGCTTGTCAGGAATGCCTATATTTTTTATAGTTTAATCTGTTTATTTTTCCATTTTGCCAAATACCTGTGATAACTGATCAAACAATTGGAATAGCAAATTGAATAATGGGAAAGTGATCATCTCACCTAGTTCTATTAGATCAGTCCACTTATTTTTCATGTTTCCCACCTGAAATTTGGATAGCAACTACAGGACAACACCAATCTGTACTCTGGTGAGTGATGTTTTCATCTTCCTGGATTTCCTAAATTCTGCCCAATCCATCTGTAATGAAAGATTTCCAACATCACACATGGTATATTTACATTATGTTTTGTTGTTACCAAATACCTAACAAGAAGATATTTAAGGAGGAAAAGTTTATGGTGGCTTAGAGTTTGAAGGGAATGCTAGCGGGGAAGCCACAGCTGCAGTAGCAGTGGCCAGCCTATGACTTTGCACTAGAAATCACAATGCAGAGAGAAGAAGAAATGTACAGAAACTCATTTTCTACAGTGAGTATCTTCTTCTTCTTCTTCTTCTTCTTCTTCTTCTTCTTCTTCTTCTTCTTCTTCTTCTTCTTCTTCTNTTCTTCTTCTTCTTCTTCTTCTTCTTCTTCTTCTTCTTCTTCTCCTCCTCCTCCTCCTCCTCCTCCTCCTCCTCCTCCTCCTCCTCCTCCTCTTTCTCCTCCTCCTCCTTTTCCTCCTCCTCCTCTTTCTCCTCCTCCTCCTACTCCTCCTACTCCTCTTTCTTCTTTCCTCTTCTTGATTTTCAGAGTCTCTCTGTAATGCTGAAAGTCTTGTCCAGACTCTTTGTATAGACCAAGCTAAATTCAAACTCGCAGATCCAACTGACCCTGATTCCCAAATGCTAGTATTAAAGGTGTGCACTACCATTCCTGGGTGAGGATCTACTTCTTAAAGGTTCTTTAATTTTTCCTAGACATCCCCAACAGCTAGCAACCAAGTGTTTAAACATGTGAGAATATAGAGAACATATTACACTCAAGTGGAACACAGAGATGGCCATCTTTAATAAGCATGAGAAAATTTAATAAACTGGACATGTATAATGCCTTATATAAATAATAAGAAGATAACATGCCCCCTTTCTTTTTCATGAGAATATGGTGAAGGCAGAGTAGAAACTCTGTAATTCTATGACACCAGTAAGAGCCACTTTGAAATGTGAACAGTAATTCAAGATGAAACCATAGTTGCCTCCTATTTTCTGTTGACACCATATCATACACTTTTTAAAATCCTTTTTATTTCTTGGTTGTGCTTTCCTACTTCCTTTCCTTGTTTATCAGAAAACACTTCTTAGCAAACAACTAAAGAAATTAAACTTTGTTGATAAGGAATGGAGACATACCCCACTTAACTTGGAGACGTTTAAACTGTTGAAACAATCCATAATAATTTCTCTTCTCATTTTGCAATCAAGTTAAAGAATATTCCCTAGTTGATAACTTGAATGAACCAACTACCTAACATAAACATCACTGCCTAATTATACAAAGATAAATGTGTTCAGTGTAATCATAATTAAGTTCTACAGCTCAATTGTGAGATAAAGCTCTGTTTTTCTTACTAAACAAAGTAAATTCATTTCTACATACACATTGAGAAAACATTACATAAATGGTTTGTGGTTAAATATGTAAACTTCTATGTTTGACAAAGTAAAATTGTCTCAGAAAAAAAGCAATATTTAAGAATTACATTTTTCAAAAGAATTCAGAAGTACCACTTCTATTCAGCTTTGCAATGAAATCTTCTCTACAGTATTTAACCCTCATACCTTTCATCCAATGCCTGTGTAAAGAACTTAGAGCACAAATTGCTCATTTTGGCTCACTGTTTCAGACCTATCTGATTGCCATGGATTAAAGCATGAAGGTTTAAAGATCATCATTAAGGAAATGCTACTGACATCATAAGCATGAATGAGTTAGTGTAGCTTCTAAACTCATGGTCAACAACAAAAGTGAGGAACAAGATGCTAGAAACAGTAACCGCACTTAGTGAAAGCTAAGTCACACTATCTTTCACCACTCTCCAGCAATGCTGTCTTTGTGAATCCATCAAAGATTTAGTCCATTTAACTCTTTCAGAAAACACCACAGACAAATTATGAGTTCTTTATTAATTTCCAAACATCCCCTAATCAATCAGGTCAACAATGAATACTGACTATTACATATATTTTTTATTCTAAAAATATTTGCCAAGTAAAACATGGGATATATAAATTGTTTTGAAGGTAATGAAATAGTTAAAAAATTATTTTGCAACTGGTGATAGCTAATATTAGTATGTACAGAAAAGCATCCATCCAACATAAAAATGGGTAAAACATAGGACAATTTCTGCCCCAAAATAAAGAAAAAATAATTGTCTAAACTACATTATTGATATTGGTGCTCACATTTGTCACTTTAATTATAATATACTATAATGTGATACAGTTGTTTTCCATTGATGGTCAGAAAAATGGAAGAAAGTGAAAAGAGGAGGAAATCCAAGTTGAGATAGCAAATTACCTTAGTTTTAAACATACACTTTTGAAAATTTAAAGATTATCCTAAGGATGTTCTGCATTTCAAAATAAAACATATTTTTGTATTATTTCATCTTCAGTACATTAATCCATATTATCTCAATACTTAGAGTTTGCGTATTAAATAGATTGATTCGTTAAAGCAGCACCTACCACTGTATATAAAGCATGTGTCAGTATAACACAGACTGAAGTAAATTGCAACAAAAATAAGATAAATAAATAAAAATGTCAGCCCCAGCAAATAAACTCTTAAATTAATCGGTGTTGTGAGAGTTGATAATCCACTGTTTCTTCTGTTTTCAAGTCTTTGGTGTGCAGATAAGAACAATGTCCATATTAGCATCTTGAAGGTTCAATTAAAGGAGAAAAAAACTTCATGTTGGATTATACCCACAAACTAACTGATAAACCAGTCAATTGACATACCACTTATCTAGCTGAACTACTGGATATCTAGATGTTTAACTAATTGTTTAATCAACAAACTAATGACTGATAAACTAGTAAACTAAGAAACAAACCAACTGAAGAACTGAACAACCAATCAAACAGCCTACCAATTTAGTGGAAAGAAATCCCAAAACAAAACCAAGAACAAGCAAACATAAAAAAATAAATGACACATAAAACAGATTTGTCTTTGACAGACAAATCAAAAAAAAAAAACAAAAACAAATGAGAAAGACCTAAGACTACTTTGCATTATATTATCATGATAGTTAAACTTTCTTTTATCTAAGAGTCAATGTTGACACCTCTGAAGTTTTAAATTATCATATTCTTTTTTTTTGTTTTGTCTTTTATTTTTCTAGGCAGGGTTCCTCTATGGCTTTGGAGTCTATCCTGGAACCAGGCTGTCCTTGAACTCACAGAGATCTCTCTGCCTCTGCTTTCTGACTACTGGGATTAAAGGCATGTGCCACCACTGCCCAGCCTAAATTATCATATTCATGAAGTAGGATTAAATAATTCTGTTTTCTATACTAAAGAGAAAAGCATTTTTTTTAAATTTATGACTATATATATTAAAGTTTTAGCTTTAGTGAAAATTAGGTTTTGGAAAGATTTTCCATTTGTTCTGACTTTTTTTTTTGCAAGAAATTTATGTTTGTGATCTCTTTAGGTTTTCTCAATGTTAAGTAAAATAACATGATGTAATTTTTTAAAAAATTGTTCATAGACATATTTTAATAATTTTAGAATTAATGTATTATTTAATATGATTAATTGTGAGATGTTAATTCAAAAATAACATTACAATGTATTGTTCATTTTCCTTTGACCCATTACCTCTGGATTCTCCATATCTACTTTTGTTGACTTCTTTCCATTACACAAGTGTCTTCCTTCATTGTTTTCCTATTGCTGGTGTGGGAGGTCCTTCTGTCTGTGTGTTGCTTTCCTTGGTTAATGAATAAAGAAACTGCCTTGGTCTGTTGATAGGACGGAACGTAGGATCAAGGCAGAAACAGATCCAGATGGTGGTGACTCACACGCTTAATCCCCAAAACAGAGAGATGTATAAGGCGGGATGAAACAACCATTAATGATCTTTCAGTCTGAGGAATTCTTAGAAGTAAGATCTCTATAGTGACTTGGATGTTTTGCTTTTCTGATCTTCATGTTGAACCCCAATATCTGTCTCTAGGTTTTTATAACTTGTCCTAAAGACAGTTTAGTCTTTTCTTTATTCATGGCTATTGTGATTAGGGTGGCAATGCTAGAAAAGCATACAGGGACCATAAGTGAGGATTATTGTGGGATTGAGAAGGGAATAGCAGGATAAAGGGGATGAAAAGTAGAAAATAGGAAAACATGGAAGAGACTCCAAATAGGGAAGAGGGAGGGAGATCAATATAGAGGAGGAGGGAGAGTGACAAATAACACCAAGGTCATTTCAAAAAGCTACAAGAAATTACACTATTTTATATTTACCTAAAATTAAATACAATATATATAAGCATTTGTACACACACAAATATACATGTATATGATACATACATATATTAAAGAAAGTTATGGACATGAGCAACTGGCACTGACATTTCTTCTACACAAGAACGATATACAAAATACAAAAACAAAACACAAATAAATATTAGGAGCAAGAAGCTTCCTATCAAATGGTATGTCAGGGTACATCAAACAACTCTGAAAACATTATAGAGTATTGACATATCCCTTTCTTGTTTTATGGATGTTACAGATGAACCTTTAATGCTAAGACAATGTATACTTTGGACACAAAAGTGGTAGTTTAGTTTTGGTAAACAAATATTCCTAGAATGCGCCTAATACAGAAAAAATGCTCCCAAGAGTATGTAACTTTGACTATATCATGCAATCCTCCCAGACCGTTGAGGAATATACTGTGACTATTCATTGATTCTTAAATGGAAAGAGATTATTACTTAAGGTAGCTTCAGTAGAAAAGGGAAAATAATGTACAAGCTTTTTGCACTGGAAACTATATATATTACAAGGAATATGTGAGCACTATCCCTATCTCCAAGTCTGCTTAAAATTTGAAAACCAGTATTTCTGATAAGTTAATTCATGATCATTTATATTTATATTCTAATCTTCATTATATATTTGTCATTTGAATATAAACATGTACAATAAATGCCATCACTTTTATATACATAAATTGTATTAATGTAAAAATACAGTTTAATTATTAAAATGCATATAAATGATGAGAATTCTAATTTTGTATTAATCACATTTATATTTAAATTTTGATCATTATAATAACTGTCTAGTTGAAATTTGACAGTATTTCATTACCCTGAAGCATTTGCTTTTTTATAAAATGTGGAAATAAAGACTATCCTGTTAGATTTTTGTTGTTGTTGTTGTTTCGCTTTTGTATTTTAAACCTTCAGGTATTATCAGGTAAATACTAACGGAGGAAATCAGGACAACCTATATTTAGGATCTTTCAGCCCATGTATTAGTCAGGGTTTCTGAAAGGAACAGACCCCCTAATTCTCCAACAGTGGCTGTCTTCCCACAGAATGGCCCTGATTCTGGATGTTGTTCAGACTATTCTATCATTCTCAATCTGGTGCTGTGCTCAACAACATTCCCCGTTGTTTTTGTTGTAGTTGCTGTTTTTTTTTTTGTTGTTGTTGTTGTTGTTTGTCTAGACAAGATTTCTCTGTAGCTTTGGAGACTGTACTAGAACTAGCTCTTGTAGACCAAGCAGGCTTTGCAGAGATCTGCCTGCATCTGTCTCCCGAGTGCTGGCATTAAAGGCATGTGCCACCACCGCCCAGCTCAACAACATTCTTATATTTTATTTTATTGATTTTGATTGAGCTCTACATTTTTCTCTGCTCATCTCCCTGCCTCTCCCCTCCCATTCAACTCTTGTCATACTCCCAATTTACTCAGGAGATCTTGTCTTCTTCTACTTCCCACGTAGATTAGATCTATGTATATCTTTCTTAGTGTCCTCATTGTTGTCTAAGTTCTCTGAAACTATGGTTTCGGGGCTGGTTTTCTTTGCTTTATGTTCAAAAACCACTTATGAGTGAGTACGTATGTTAATGATTTTCTATATCTGGGTTACCTCACTCAAAATGATGCTTTCTAATTCCATCCATTTGCCTGCAAAATTCAAGATGTTGTTATTTTTTTTTCTGCTGTGTAGTACTTCATTGTGTGAATGTAACACATTTTCCTTATCCATTCTTGGGTCGAGGGGCATTTAGGTGTTTTCCAGTTCTGGCTATGACAAACAATGCTGCTATGAACATAACTGAGCACTTATCCTTGTGGCATGATTGAGCATCCTTTGGTATTACTGGGTCTTGAGGAAGGTTGTTTCCTAATTTTCTGAGAAATCACCACACTGACCTCCAAAGGGGCTGTACCAGCTTGCATTCCCACCAGCAATGCAGAAGTGTTCCCTTTTCCCCACAACCTTTCCAGCATAAGTTGTCATTAGTGTTTTTGATCTTGGTAAGATTAGGTATCTCAGAGTTGTTTTGATTTTAATTTATCTGATGACTAAGGACGACACATTTCCTTAAGTGTCTTTTAGCCATTTCAGATTCCTCTGTTGAGAGTTCTCTGTTTAGGTCTCTACTCCATTTTTTTTAGTTGGCTTATTTGTTCTTTTGATGACCAATTTCTTGAGTTCTTGTATATTTTGGAGATATACAAATGATGTGGGTTTAGTGAAGATCTTTTCCCATTCTGTAGGCTGCTGTCTTGTCTTGTTGACAAGAAAGATGCTTTTAAGTTCCAGGAGGTCGCATTTATTAATTCTTTCTCTCAGTGTCTGTGCTATTGGGGTTGTATTTAGGAAGTAGTTCCCTGGGCCAACACGTTCAAGTGTACTTCCCAATTTCTCTTCTATAAGGTTCAGTGTGGCTGGCTTTATGTTTAGGTCTTTGATCCATTTGGACTTGAGTTTTGTGCATGGTGATAGATATGGCTCTATTTTCATCATTTTATATTTTGATATCCAGCTATGTGAGAACCATTTGTTAAATATACTTTCTTTTTTCCATTTGATATTTTTTGCTTCTTTGTCAAAAATCAGGTGTTCGAAGGTATGTGGGTTAATATTCAGGTCTTCTATTCGATTCCATTGGTCCTCCTGTATCTTTTTATGATAATACCAGGCTGTTGTCACTACTATATCTCTGTAGTAGAGTTTGAAGTCAGGGATTGTGATACCTCCTACAGATTCCATGCAATGCCCGTCAAAATCCCAGCAAAATTCTTCACAGACCTCGAAAGAATGGTACTCAACTTCATATGGAAAAAAAAAAAAAAAACAGGATAGCCACAACAATTCTGTACAATAAAAAAACTTTTGGAGGCATCAACAAAATTCTTAAAGAGCTTTTGACCTTCAGTCCACATTGGGATTCTGAAGCAGTGTCTTTTAATACCAGCAAAGGAATGCCTCAGGCACAGGACATAGGAACTTAACAGTGAAAGTGAAAACAGGCAGGCAGAAAGTGAATGCTCTCTCCTGCCATGTCCTTTTACTGGGGCTATCACTAGAATGTGTACCCAGAATGTGGAGCATGGCCTTTCCAATATCAAATCTTCCAGGTTTGGTGGGGAATCTTCTAACCTCAAAGGATCTAATAAAGGAAACTCCTCTTGTGATCAGCTGCTTGGGTTTTAATTGATTTTAGAAGTAGTTAGATTAATAATCAAGATTAGCCACCACACAAGTCAATATTCATTTTCAGCATTATAGTGACATTGAATTTGCCAGATATACTTTCTTAAGATGTCACTATATATTAATTCTATAACATATCACATGCTTAATGATTTTGATTTTTCATTAAACTTACAAATTTCACAGATAGTAGTGTCCTTAAATGAATCCCTACAAACTCCTGTGTAGCACCTTAGATTAGCAATAGGAAAAGAAACTATGAGTTATTGGGAGAGTTTTATTGATATTATAATTGCTAATGGTATTAAAATAAATTTGAAAAATAGATGTTTCCGATATACTCTTTAGGCCATAGATCTCACTAAAAGTTTTGAAAGAAAATATCACATATGAACAAAGTAAATGACAATTTCAGAAATTATTTTCTTCTGAGAAAAATAACAAGGCTTCTTATAAAACTGGCTATGCTTTAATGTTTTTATCATGAATGTTAGAAGACAGTGCAATTATGCTAGATAAATACACCATCTCATTTAGCTTAAATATGTGACTAATGAGGCAAATTCTTAGTTTTAATTGCATTAAAGGTCAAGCAGCTTCGCTTTGCTGCATGGGAACAGATTGTACTCCACATACCTGCCAGCTTCATCCAAATGAATGAAAATAATCATAAGAAATCACAAGGTACTGAGACAGACAGTTCAGTTTATTATTATAATGAGAGTCATCTGCACCTGACATTCATAATCATGTTACATTTTTTATCTAAATAGAAATAGGTAAAAGAATTTGAACTATTTTGTAAAAGTATGTACTTTCATTTTCAATGTGGGTATTGTAGGAGCCAGAAGAGTCAGTAACATGTCCTACAGTATCAAGTAGCCAGGACTCAAAGGGTCTCTCAGAGACTGGAGTGAGGATCAGGGAGCCTGTATGGGTCTGCCTGAGTCCTCTACACATGTTAATAGTCTAACTTGCTGTTTCTGTGAGATCCTTAATAGTGGGAATGGGGTGTGTCTTTGACTTTTTGCCCAGTCTTTGTACCCTTTACCTCCTACTGGGTTGCTTTGTTTTGTTGCTATTGTGTTTAAAAGACCTTGTTTCCATGCAAAATTCAAGATGTCATTGTTTCTTTTTTGCATTAAGCTTATAGCTCACAAGCCTAGAGACTCTAAATAGCAAGGTGAACCCAAAGAAAACCATACATAGATCCTCCTGGAAATTGGAAGCAAACAAGATCGCTGGGCAAAAGTTGGAAGCACGTGAGTGGGGCTAGGGGTAGGGGTAGAGATTGGGGATAGGGGAGAGGAAGAGGGTGGATGGAAAGGGAGAAGGGTAAAACTGGGGAGAGCTTGGGGGAGTGGGAGGCTGGAGAAGGAGGAAGGATGGATATTGGAGAAGGGAATAAGATAATTACATTAAGGGAGTCATTTTAGGATTGGCAAGATACTTGGCTCTAGAGGGGATCCCAGGTGTCCATGGGTTGTCCCCAGCTAGGTATTTGGGCAGCAGAGGAAAGGGTGCCTGAACTAGCTTTGTCCCATAGTCACATTGATGAATATCTTGATCATCACCATAGAAATTTCGTCCGATGAATGGAGGTTGAGACAGAGACCCACATTCACATCAGAGCAATGGATTGAGCTATCAAGGTCCAGTCGAAGAGCAGAAGGAGGGAGAAGATGAGCAAGGAAGTCAGGACTGCTAGGGGCTGGTCTACCCACTGAGACAGGGGTCCTCAAGAAATCCATCTGAACTGGGACTGAAGGAGCATGTGATCAAACAGGACTCTCTGAATGTGGCTGCCAATGGGGACAGACTGAGAAGCCATCGATAATGGCACTGGGACCTATCTCTTCTGCATGTATTGGCTTTTTGGGAATCTAGCCTAGTTGGATGTACACCTTCCTAGGCCGGGATGGAGAGGGGAGGGCCTTGGACTTCCCACAGGGCAAGGTACCCTGTTCTCTCTTATGGAAGCAGGAGGAGGGAGAAGGGGAGGAAGTTTAAATTTAAAAACAAACAAACAAACAAAAAACTTAGAACCACCTTAAAAAAAAATAAAGTGAATGTCTTATTTAAAAAAAAAAAAAAGACTTTGTTTCCTTGGAATCTTTTACAATCATTTTCCTCCTTTTGGGTCTCCTTGTGTCTTGAAGGGAGGGATTCCATGGACACATCTCATTTAAGGCTCTATACTCCAAGGTCTCTAACTTTCTTTATAGTTTCTTGCTGTGGCTTTCTCTATTTGTTCCCATCTCCTCCTGGACAAAGACACTCTGAGCTGGCAGTGCAAGGCACAGAATCTATTTGATCCATTTAGTTTATGATGTCAAATAGCTCAAGGGTTTCTCTGTTTAACTTTTTTTGTCCAAGGACCTCCCCATTGATGATATTAGGGTATGAGGCACCATCAGTGTGTGAGGGTCAATATGTGATTTAATCTATACTAATATTTCTTTTGTGAATGTTGATGCCCATGGTTATGATGCATAGATGTTAAAAATTGCCGTGTCTCTTAGCTGAGTTTTCCTTAGATGACTATACAGTTTCTCATATAATTTAACCTTAGTCTATTTTGTCAAATAAATTGGCCATATCAGTTTGCTCTCTCAAACTCTATTTGTCTGGAATAGTATTTTTTTCCTCATAATTTACCGATGAAATGATGTCTATCCTTGATATTAAGGTGCGTTCCTTGGATATAGCAGAATAGTAGATCTTGTTTTTATATCAATTTTTTTAGTCTGTGCCTTTTTTTTAAACTGTCGTTGATATCATTGATGTTGACAGATATCAATAAGCACTACTTATCTTGATATTTTGAGGTGATAGTGCATATATGTGTGTCTCTCTGTGTGTTTATTCTCTTTTGATTTGCTGTCATTGAATAAATTTTCCTTGTGTTTTCTTTGGTGTAGTTAGCATTTTCAGGTTAGCTTTTCTCAGTTTCCACCTAGCACCTTCTGTAGGGCTAGATTTGTAAATATATAATGCTTTAAGTTGCTTTTATCATGGAAGGTATTTTTTCTCTCTCTTTATTGTGATTGCAAGTTTTGCTAGACACGATATCCTAGATTAGCATCCTGCTACTAATTTAATATTATGTTAATATATATCCTGCTATGTCTGTTTTTGTTAATTTTGTTGCAAGATTTGTTGATGTAAGACGTTACTCCCAGTATTCTGCAGGCAAAGGGAGTCAAATCTGTATAAATTTGAAGCAAATTTGTTCTACATGATTAGCTCCAGGGTAGAAAAAGCTATAGAGTAAGAACATTCCCCATAAAAATAAAACAATACACATTTATATAAGTTATTATATAATTCATATTACATATTTACATAAAATTAATCAAAGAATTGTAGTTTTTAACTTCTGAGTTTGAGCACATGCAGTTCTGTGTGTGTCTATATGTATGTGGTATGGATACACTTTTCTATGTCTTGTCTCTGTGTAAGTATTTGCTAACTTTCCTGCTAGAAAAGATTGAGCAAGCTTTTATTATTGATATATTGATAAAGATTTGTACTTTTTGCAACACTTAAAATAAACTCTTTATGGTGTTCTAATTACAATCATGATAAGGCACATCTGCATTTAGAAAGTCAGAAGCAAACGAGACCTTCAGACAAAAGTTGGAAGCACGGGAGTAGGGATGGGGGTGGAGGTAGGGATTGGGAGAGGGGGTAGGTGAAAGGGAGGGTGTAGAAGGGAGAAAGGAAGAAC
>JAQHUG010000203.1:2401256-2418118 GCA_028555095.1 Dicrostonyx torquatus
GCCCTCCCCCCTCCATCCTGGCCCAAGAAGGTGTGCATCCAAATAGACTGGATTCCCAAAAAGCCTAATCATGCAGAGAAGATAGGTCACAGTGTAATTATTGATGGATACTCTGTCTGCCCCCACTGGCAGCCACATTCAGAGAGTCCGATTTGGTCATATGCTCCATCAGTCTCAGTCCAGCAGGACTGAGTGAGCTCCCATTACATCAGAGACATTGTCTCAGTGGGTGGACCAGCCCCTCACACTCATGACTTACTTGCTCATCTTCTCCTACCTTCTGCTTTTTGACTGCACCTTGGGAGCTCAGTACATTGCTCTGATGTGAATATGGGTCTCTGCCTCTATCACCATCCATTGGATGAGATTTCTATAGTGATCAAGATATTCATCAATATGACTATGAGACAAGGCTAGTTCAGGCAACCTCTTCTCTGCTGCCCAAATACCTAGCTGGGGACACCCCTGTGGACACTTGGGATCCCCTCTAGAGCCAAGTATCTTGCCAAACCTAAAATGACTCCCTTAAGGTAAATATCTTATTCCCTTCTCCAATAACCACCCTTCCTCCATCTCCACCCTACCTCTCTCCCCAGCTTTCCCCTCACCCCTTCCCCTATCCTCCCTCCTCTACTCTCTATCCCCCAATTCTTGCTTTCAACTTTTGCCCAGCGATCTTGTTTATAACCCAGACCCAAAAAATGAGCATGGTATGTACGCACTCATTAGTGGATTCTAGCCATAAATGAAGGACATTAAGCTCATACCTCACAAGCCTAGAGAAGCTAAAGAGCAAGGTGAACCCGAAGAAAAACAAATGTAGATTCTCCTGGAAACTGGAAGCAAACATGATCACTTGTTTTTTTTTTTTTTTTTTTTTTTTTTGTTGTTGTTGTTAACATGTTCAGGGTTTTGTGAAAGTTGTTTATTCTTTCAAAGAACTAACTCTTTGATTTATTCTAAGC
The DNA here is from genome assembly GCA_028555095.1 of Dicrostonyx torquatus. NCBI lineage: Eukaryota > Metazoa > Chordata > Mammalia > Rodentia > Cricetidae > Dicrostonyx > Dicrostonyx torquatus. The sequence continues at coordinate 2,402,222 of JAQHUG010000203.1, forward strand.
ATTGTGTTCTTAATCCTCATCTAGCTAGTTTCTATTCTAAACATTTTTGCCTTCATCTAATATTTTGGGTTGTGATTCTTCTTTATGCATGTTTATTTGTTTGTTTGTTTTAAACTTTGGTATCCATCAGTGTGTTGCTTATATGATTCTTTTTGATTTTTTAAAGTAAAAGTTTAACAGGCCTCCAGACCTTAGTGGCACAACTGATTCTATGACAAAAACACCATTCAGGTCATGAGACTGCAAATATTTGGATAATTTTTTTTAAATATAATTTTAAATTACACTTTCTCCTTTTGCCCCAGGCCCTCCCGCCTCCCCAACACCCTTCCTCACTCCCCCTGCCCTGTGGGAAGCCCAAGGCCCTCCCTGCTCCATCCTGGCCTAAGAAGGTATGCATCCATATAGACTAGCACCAAAAAGCCAATATATGCAGAAGAGATAGGTCCCTGTGCCATTATCATTGGTTTCTCAGTCAGCCTCCATTGGCAGCCACATTCAGAGATTCCGATTTGGTCATATGCTCATTCAGCCCTTGTCCAGCTGGATTTGATGAACTCCCCATAGATCAGGCACACTGTCTCAGTTGATGGGCCAGTCCCTCGCTGCCTGACTTCCTTGCTCATCTTCTCCCTCCTTCTGCTCTTTGCCTAGAATTTGGGAGCTCAGTCTGTTGTTCTGATGTGAATGTGGGTCTTTGACCCTATCTCCGTCCATCGGGCAAAATTTCTATGGTGATGATCAAGATATTCATCAATGTGACTATGGGACAAGGCTAGTTCAGGCACCGTCTCCTCTGCTGCCCAAATACAAAGAAGGGGACATCCCTGTGGACACCTGGGGTCCCAACTAGAGACAAGTCTCTTGCCAATCCTAAAATGACTCCTGTAATACAGATATCTTATTCCTTTCTCCAATATCTACCCTTCCTCCATCTCCACCCTCCCACTCCCCCAAGCTCTCCTCATTTCTTCCCTTCTTCCTTCCGCTCTCCCTTTTGCACACCCCCACCCCTACCTCCACCCCTATCCCCACTCCCATTCTTCCAGCATTTGCCTGGCAATGTAGTTTGCTTCCAATATCCAGGAGGATCTATATATGTTTTTTTTTGGGGGGGGGTTCATCTTGCTATTTGGTTTTTCTAGGCTTGTGAGCTATAAACTTAATGTCCTTTGTTTATGACTATGGTCCACTAATGAGTGAGTACATACCATAATCATCTTTTTGTGTTTGGGATATATCACTAAGGATAGTGTTTTCTATTTCCATCCATTTGCATGCAAAAAATTCAAGATGCTTTTTTATCCCTGAATAGTATTCTAATATGTATACATTCCACACTTTTTTGATCCATTCTTCCATTGAGGGGCACCTAGGTTGTTTCTAGGTTCTGGCTATTACAAATAATGCTGCTATGAGCATAGTTGCACAAATGCTTTTGTAGTATGGCTGGGCATCTCTTGGGTATATTCCCAAGAGCGGTATTCCTGGATCCTGAGGTAGGTTGATTCCCAGTTTTGAAACCAACACAATGATTTCCAAAGTGGCTGCACAAGTTTGCATTCCTACCAGCAATGGAGGAGCATTCCTCTTACTCCATATCCTCTCCAGCATAGATTATCGTTGGCGTTTTTGATTTTAGCCATTCTGACAGGTGTACAATGTATCTCAATGTTGTTTTGGTTTGCATTTCCCTGATCACTAAGAAAGTTGAACATGACCTTAAGTATCTTTTGGCCATTCAAACTTCTTTTGTTGAGAATTCTCTGTTAAGCTCATTACCCCATTTTTTAATTGGGTAATTTAGAACTTTTATGCCTAGTTTCTTGAGTTCTTTGTATATCCTGGAGATCAAGTCTTTGTCTAATGTGGGATTAGTGAAGATCTTCTCCCATTCAATAGGATGCCTTTTTGTCTTACTGAGTGTGTCCTTTGCTTTACAGAAACTTCTCAGTTTCAGGAGGTCCCATTTATTCATTGTTGCTCTTATTGTCTGTGCCACTGGGGTTTTACATAGGAAGTGGTCTGCTGTGCCCATGTATTGCAGGCTATTTCCCACTTTCTTTTCTATCAGGTTCAGTGTGGTCATATTTATACTGAGGTCTTTAATCCATTTGGACTTAAGTTTTGTGCATGGTGATAGGTAAGGATAAATTTTCATTCTCCTACAGGTTGACATCCAGTTATGCCAGCAATATTTGTTAAAGATGCTTTCATTCTTCCATTGCATACTTTTAGCTTCTTTGTCAAATATTAGGTGTTCATAGGTTTGTGGACTAATATCCGTGTCTTTGATTGGATTTCCATTGGTCAACATCTCTGTTTTTATGCCAATACCAAGCTGTTTTCATTACCATAGCTATGTAATAGAGTTTGAAGTCAGGGATGGTAATTCCTCTGGAAGATCCTTTGCTGTATAGGATTGTTTTGGCTATCCTGGGCTTTTTATTTTTTCATCTAAATTTAGTTATTATTCTCTCAAGGTCTCTGAAGAAATTTATTGGGATTTTGATGGGGATTGCAATGAATCTATATATTGTCTTTGGTAGAATTACCATTTTTACTATATTGATCCTACCAATCCAGGAGCACGGGAGATTCTTCCATTTTCTGGTATCTTCTTTGATTTTTTTCTTCAAAGACTTAAATTTATTGTCAAATAGCTCTTTTAGTGTTACCCCAAGATACTTTATGCTATTTGAGGCTATCGTGAAAGATGATGTTTCTATGATTTCCATCTCTGTTTCTTTATCCTTTGTGTATAAGAGGGCTACTGATCTTTTTGAATTGATCTTGTATCCTGCGACTTCATTGAAGGTATTTATCAGCTGTAGAAGTTCCTTGGTAGACTTTTTGGGATCACTTATGTACACTATCATATCATCTGCAAATAAGGAAAGTTTCACTTCTTCCTTTCCACTGTGAATCCCCTTGATCTCCTTATGTTGTTTTATTGCTATTGCTAGAACTTCTAGCACTATATCAAAGAGATATGGAGAGAGTGGACAGCCTTGTTTCATTCCTGATTTTAGTTGAATTGCTTTGAGTTTCTCTCCATTTAATTTGAGGTTAGCTGTCATCTTGCTTTATATTGCTTTTATTATATTAAGATGTGATCCTTGTATCCCTATTCTCTCTAAGACCTTTATCATAAAGGGATGTTGAATTTTGTCAAAGGCCTTCTCAGCCTCTAATGAAATGATCATATGGTTTTTTTCCTTCAGTTTATTTATAGGATCAATTACATTGATAGATTTACATATGTTGAACCAGCCCTGCATCTCTGGGATGAAGCCTAAGTAATCAAAATGGATGTTGTTTTTCATGTGTTCTTGTATTTGGTTTGCCAGTATTTTATTGAGGATTTTTCTATTGATATTCATAGTGAAATTGGTCTGTAATTCTCTTTCTTGATTGTGTCTTTGTGTGGTTTAGGTATCAGGGTAACTGTAGCTTCATAAGATGAGTTTGGTAGTGACCCTTCTGTTTCTATTATGTTAAACACATTAAGGAGTATGCGTATTAGCTCTTCTTGGAAGTTCTGTTAGAATTCTGCATTAAAAAAAACCATCTGGTCCTGGGCTTTATTTTTGGGGGGAGGTTTTTGATGACAGTTTGTATTTTCATGACGTATGGGTCTATTCAGATTGTTCACTTGGTCTTGCCTTAATTTTGGTACATGGTATTTATCTAAAAAACTGTCCATTTCTTTTACATTTTCCAGCTTTGTGGTGTACAGGCTTTTGTAGTAAGACTGAATGATTCTCTGAATTTTCTCAGTGTTGGTTGTTATGTCCCCCTTTTCACTTATGATATTGTTAATTTGAGTGTTCTCTCTCTTCCTTTTGATTAGTTTGGATAAGGGTTTGTCGATTTTATTGATTTTCTCAAGAAACTAGCCCTTTATTTCATTGATTCTTTGGATTGTTTTTTGTGTCTCTATTTTGTTGATTTCAGTCCTCAGTTTGATTATTTCCAGTCTGCTACTCCTCCTGAGTGAGTCTACTTCTTTTTTTTTCTAGAGCTTTCAGGTGTGCTGTTAAGTCACTAATGTGTGCTTTCTCTGTTTTCTTTATATGAGCATTAAGTGCTATGAACTTTACTCTTAGCACTGCTTCCATAGTGTCCCAAAAATTTAGGTATGTTTTTTTCTTCATTTTCATTGAATTCAAGGAATACTTAAATTTCTTTCTTTATTTCTTCCTTGACCCAGGAGTGGTTCAGTAGTTGACTGTTCAGTTTCCTTGAGTTTGTAGGCTTTCTTGTGTAGAGAGTTGCGTGCAGCCATGCCTTAAAGATGGCGCTGGCTTCCACCTTCCACCTTCCCCGATAGTGAGCACTCTCTGTGGTAAGCAACTCCATATTTGGCTAGGCTAAAGAGCTGGCTTGCTTCTGTGTACCTGGACCTATCTGTAGTGCCTACGTGGCATGCTGAGGTTGGTCACCCAGAGGCTATTTAGGCTGAGGGCAGGTTTTTCCCGTGGTCAAAAGATTTTTCAAAGTTCCTGAGTAAACTGCTGAAAGAAGAGTCTGGTGTTGTGTCTTCCTTGCTGGTTGAGGCAGTCGCTACAAATGATAGCCCCTACAGGGAACCTCTCTCAACTAAGGCTCAGAACTTTCTGCAGTCAGGGCAGTGCACTGGTAAGTCTCCAGGTAAGGTGGGGATCCGCGACTAGAGCGGGAATTTTCCTCTTCTCCGTAGATAGAAAGCATGGAAAGTCTCCAGGTAAGGTGGGGATCCGCGACTAAAGTGGGAATTTTGCTCTTCTCTGAGAGAGAGAGAGATGGGAACAAGGTTGCTGATGAGCGAACTGAAAGTAAATGGAACCTACACAATAGAGCCTTAGTTTTAGTTTGATCATGGGTGCTTCTTCCTCACACCCAATTTTTCTGGCTCTTAACGAGCTACTTAGATCAAAGGATTTAAATGTTGAGAAGAGTACTTTAAAGAGATTCCTAGAGGAATGTGACATTGTCACTTCATGGTTCACTGTTTCAGGAAGCCTGACTATAGCCTCTTGGGAAAAATTGGGGTGGGATCTGGACTTTGCTTCTGAGCAAGGAACGTTGAAGGCTGGCATATGCCCCATTTGGAAGCTGGTACGTGGTTGTTTGACAGACCAGCACTGCAGCAAGGCTGTGGAAAATGGACAGGCTGTGTTGGAAATTTTACAGGAAGAGCAGTCAGAGCAAGTGGCCAGTGAGTGTGCTAGTACCAGGGACAAACAAGAAGAGGGTGTAGTCCCTAGGAAGCAAAACTCTCCCACTCCCCTATACCCTGATCATTCCGAATTTGAGGGTTTGGAAGATTATGACTCCAATGATGAGATGACATCTGTTATAGAGATGCTAGAAAGAACTCAGGGTGGGCAAAAAAGGACAGCAATAGGGAATGGAGTTGAAATCTGAAGCGCTTAAACTTGATTAATAAAGAGCCAGTCCAACCATCGCCTCCTCTGCCATATACAGATACTGGAGGCAATAGAGAAGGATGTACGTTCAGCCCGGGGGTATGGGGAGCAGTGAGAACAGAGTTGGGCCTGGCATGCCCTGTGTTTCAGGATCCCCAGGGGAATAGATACAAAGAGCTTTTAGGTTTTAAAATAATCAAGTCTTTGGCAGAGTCTGTTAGGATATGGCATAACAGCATCATTTACAATCGCTCAGGTCAAAGCTTTAAATAGACACTGTATGATACCTAGCGACTGGAGTGGGCTATCCAGAGCTTGTTTAAGCCCAGGACAGTACCTGGATTGGAAAGCTTTTCTGACTGAATTCACAAATGAGGAAGCAGCTGCGAATCAAGCAAAGGGGCAGCCTGCTTGGGGCATGGACATGCTTCTGGGCCAAGGATGATTTGCCAATCAGCAAACCGGCTATCCGGTGCAGGTTTATGAGCAGATCAATAAGATTGGCATAAAAGCTTGGAAATCCCTCCCCAGTAAAGGGGAGGTTAGTGGAAATCTTACAAAGATTCTGCAGGGACCCACAGAGCCTTTCTCAGATTTTGTTGCTCCCATGGTCGAGGCTGCAGGTAGAATTTTTGGGGATCCTGACACAGCTATGCCTCTGATTAAACAGCTTGTTTATGAGCAATGTATTAAGGAATGTAGGGCCGCCATCACCCCATATAAGAACAGGGGGCTAGAAGAATGGATGAAGGTTTGCAGAGAACTAGGAAGGCCCCTGACCAAAGGGGCCACTGTGGAAGGTATTCCCATACAATGGAAAACAGAGGAGCCAGTATGGGTTCCTCAGTGGCCCCTTACCTCTGAAAAATTGGAAACTGCTGCTACTTTAGTAACTGAACAACTCTCTATGGGACATGTTAAGCCTTCCATCTCTCCATGGAACATGCCTATTTTTGTCATAAAGAAAAAGTCTGGAAAATGGCGATTGCTACATGATTTGCAAGCCATCAGTGATCAGATGCAAATCATGGGCCCTATACAGTGTGGCTTGCTGCTCCTCTCCTCTTTGCCAGCTTTCTGGTCTATAATTGCAATAGATATCAAGGACTGCTTTTTCTCAATTCGACTTCATGCACAAGATAGTCAAAGGTTTGCCTTTACCATCCTGTCCTATAATCATGAGGGACCTAATCAAAGGTATGAATGGCTCATTTTGCCTCAGGTCATGGTCAATAGCTCTACTATATGTCAGCTTTATGTAGGAGAAGCCATCACCCCGCTTAGACAGAAATACCCTGCTTTGAGATGTATTTATTACATGGATGACATCTTACTAGCAGCAAGAGGAGAACAGATATTGGAGCAAGCCTATGTAGATTTAGTTAAGCTACTTGAAAGGAAAGGGCTGATTATAGCCCCCGAAAAGGTACAAAAGGACACAGTTGTTCATTACTTAGGAGCAAAAATTGATGATAGCAGTGTTACCCCACAAAAGATAGAATTAAGAAAGGATAGCTTGAAAACTTTAAATGATTTTCAAAAGTTATTAGAAGATATAAATTGGATTAGATGTTATTTGAAATTACCAAATTATGAATTAAAACCCCTTTATAATATCCTAAACGGGGATTCTGCCCTCGATTCACCAAGACAATTGACCAATGAGGCAAGGGAAGCCTTATGCAAAGTGGAAGAGAGGTTACAAAAAGCCTTTTTGCAGTGAAGGCGGGAAGGTCAGGACATCACCCTTTGCATTTTACCTACATACTCTCAACCCACTGGCCTGTTATGGCAGGATAGGCCGTTGTTATGGGTCTATTCCAAGATTTCTCCGGCAAAGTCCATTGAACATTACCCCACTGCGGTGGCAAATGTCGCCCTGACCGGGGTCCAGCAATGTATACAGTATTTTGGGATTGCACCCCCAATCATTGTGGTTCCTTATACCAGCCACCAGGTACAAATATTAAGTGCAACAATAGATGATTGGGCTATTTTTAGATGCAGTTGTTCTGGCCGGATAGATAATCATTACCCTAAGAAGGCCTGCCCCTTGCTTTTTAATTTAATATCAGATTCTGCCTATGTTGTTAATGCCTTAAAGATCATGGAGGTTGCTGGACCTGTAAAAAGCTCCAGTTCAGTCTGCCTTTTGTTTCAGCAGTTACAACAGTTGATCTGGCAAAGAAAATCCTGCTTTTACCCCCAGCATGTTAGAGCCCATACTGGCCTGCCAGGGCCCCTTAGTGAAGGAAACGATATTGTAGATCAGTGGACTCGCAAAGAATGGATATTCTTAAGCTTTGCTCTGGACAGAGCTAGGAACTTTTATAAAAAGTTCCATGTCAATGCTAAGACCTTACCACACAAATTTTATCTTTCTTGAGCTGATGCTCGACAAGTAGTTTTAGATTGCCTGCACTGTGTAATTCACCAACATCCACCCAGTGTTGGCATAAATCCACGAGGGTTACTTCCCCTCAGGGTATGGCAGATGGATGTGACACACATCTCCGAATTTGGGCAGACCAAATATGTCCACGTTTCTGTGGATAGTTGTTCAGGTATCATGCTTGCCATGCCACTGGCGGGAGAAAAGACACTTAATGTCATTGTGCATTGCCTGGAGGCTTGGGCAGGTTGGGCCTGAACAACTTAAAACTGACAATGGGCCTGCCTATATGAGACAGAAGTTTGCCTTTTTCTGTGCTCAGATGGAAGTGCAACTTGATCATGGACTGCCCTACAACCCCCAAGGGCAAGGCATTGTGGAACGTGCTCATGGCACTTTAAAAGAATGCCTACAAAAACAAAATGGGGGAATAGGCCATGGCTGTATCCTGAAAGAGAGACTTTCCCTGGCTTTATTTACCATCAATTTTTAAAATTTGGATGCTCAGGGCCGTTCTGCAGCAGATAGGCATCAAAAGCCTCATGATCCCACTAGCGGAATGGTAAAATGGAAAGATTTCTTAACAGGGCTCTGGCACGGGCCTGATCCCATGCTGACATAGGCACGAGGTTCTGTTTGTGTTTTTCCTCAGGATCTATAGGATCCGGTGTGGGTGCCAGAATGCCTTACTAGAAGAGTCCAGTATGGGGAAGAGCATGATGGTCAAAACGACCAGTATCCTGCTCCTTATTGTGGTGGTGCAACCAGGGATGCTGGAACAAATGGGTGATCCTGTCCATGTTCCCGAGGCCAATCCCCCTTTTTGTTTGTGGTAATTGAACTGGAGAATTTGACAGCATGATGGAGCAGCTAAGAGTGGCCATCGTCATGGTGAATTTGACCCGGGTGGATGCTGGACTGGCTGAAGGTTTGTCCTTGTGGATCTCTGATGCCATAAATCATCTTAAGGAATCGGTGGGAATAGGAGCCTTGACAGGCCTCCTGGTGTTGGTCTCCCTGGTTTCCCTGTGGTGCATCTGCCAGATTAGGGCTTCCCAGAATCACAATTCAGCCATGATCATCCAGGCTTTTACAGCCTTTGAAGCGGGACAGTCCCCTTAGGTATGGCTAGCCAACATTAAATATTAAGTTCCTCAGCAGAGGATGTGAGGCTCGTGCACTGCACTTGGGGCCCATTGCATGTAGGGTCCTGAGGAGAGCATGCCTGATTGCATGTGGGTAGATGCCTCATGTCCCACCTCTGTGAAAAGGGTATCAGATGGGTCTGACGCTCTATGGGTGGCTGACTCCTAAGTGAGAGCCAGTACAATGTCCTTGATTTCATTCTTACAGAGATCAGGCCTCTACTTTTGCCTGTTGCCTCAATATAAAAAAAAAAAACAGGGAACTATAGAGAGCTGCATGCAGCTGCGCCTTAAAGATGGTGCCAGCTTCTGGCTTCCACCATCCCGATGGTGAGTGCTCTCCATGGTAAGCAACTCCATATTTAGCTGCTGCTTAGGATCTGGCTTGCTTCCGCGTACCTGGACCTATCCAAGATGCCTATGTGGCATGTTGAGGTTGGTCACCCAGAGGCTATTTAGGCTGAGGGCAGGTTTTTCCCATGGTCAGAAGATTGTTCAAGGTTTCTGAGTAAACTGCAGAAAGAAGAGCCCTGTGTTGCATCTTCCTTGCTGGTAGAGGCGGTCGTGGAATTGTTGTTAAATTCTAACTTTACTCCATGGTGATCCAACAAGACAGAGGTGGTTACTCAATTTTTTTTATGTGTGTCTGTGGATATTTGCTTTGTTACCAAGTATGTGATCGATTTTCGAGAAGGTTCCATGAGATGCTGAGAAGAAGGTATAGTCCCTCTTGTTTGGATGGAATGTTCTATAGATGTCAATTAAGTCCATTTGATTCATTACATCTGTTAGATCCCGTATTCTTTGTTAAGTTTCTGTCTGCTTGACCTGTCCATTGGTGAGAGAGGAGTGTTGAGATCTCCTACAATTAGTGTGTGGGGTTTGATGTGTGCTTTGAGATCTAGTAAATTTAATTTTACATATGTGGGTGCTTTTATATTAGGGGCGTAGATATTCATGATTGAGACTTCCTCTTGATAAATTTTTTCCTGTTATGAGTATGAAGTGTCCATCTACAACTCTTCTGATTGATTTTAGTTTGAAGTCAATTTTGTTAGATATTAGTATAGCCAGTCATGCTTGTTTCTTAGGACCATTTGACTGAAAAAACTTTTCCCAACCCTTCACTCTGAGATAATGTCTGTCCTTGTGATTGAGTGTAGCATGAGGGACTGCTCGTTAGGGTTACTGTCCTGCCCAGTACCCCACAGGTGGCAAGCCCCAATGAAAATCACACAGAGAGTCTGCATTAAGTTATACACTTAATGTATATGTTTTTTGATCCACACTGATTGGCCCACTAACTCAGTCTTCCTATCAGCCCCCATAACTTATATTAACCCATTGCCAGCCACATGGCCAGTACCTTTTCTCAGCCGGGCAGCTTACATGTTGCCTCCTTGGAGATCTGCACAGGAATGCCAGGGAAGCTTTCTGCTTCCCAAATTCTCCTGTTCTCCTTGCGCCATCCCTACTTCCTGCCTGGTTCTCCCAACTATACTTCCTGCATGGCCAATCAGCATTTATTTAAAACATGATTGACAGAATACAGGCAATTCTCCTGCACCAATTGAGGTGTGTTCTTTGTAAACAACAAAATGTTGGATCCTGTTTTTGTATCCATTCTCTTAACCTGTGCCTTTTTATAAGTGAGTTGAGACCAGTGATATTAAGTGATATTAATGACCAGTAGTTGTTAATTCTGGTTATTTTCCTTTTTTGGTTGTAGGGTTTGTGTGTTTCCTTACTTTGAGTTGTGCTGGTGGAGGGTTGTTAGATGTCTATGTTATTATGGGTGTTGTTTGTTTCCTTTAGTTGTGGCTTACTTTCTAGTATTTTCTGTAAGGCTGGTTTTGTGGTTTTGTATTGCTTAAATATGTTTTATCCTGGAATATCCTGTTTTCTCCATTGATGGTGCAAGAAAGCTTTGCTGGGTATAGTAGTCTGGGCTTGCATCCATGGTCTCTTATTGCCTGCAGCAATCTATCCATGACCTTCTTGCTTTCATGGTTTCCATAGAGAAGTCAGGTGTAACTCTGATAGGTTTACCTTTATATGATACTTGCCCCTTTTCCTTTGCAGCTCTTAATATTCTTTATTCTGTATGTTTTCTATTTTGATTATTATATGGCAAGGGGACTTTTTTTTTGATCCAGCCTATTTGGTGTTCTGTATGCTTCTTGAACCTTCATAGGAATATCCTTTTTTAGGTTGGGAAAGTTTTCTTCTATAATTTTGTTGAATATATTTTCTGTGCCTTTGAGCTGAAATTCTTCTCCTTCTTCTACCCCTAGTATTCTTAGGTTTGGATTTTTCATGGTGTCCCAGATTTCCTGGATGTTTTGTGTTACAAATTTGTTGGATGTGTTGTTTTCTTTGATCAATGAGTTTATTTTCTCCATTGTATCTTCAGCATCTGAGAATCTTTCTTCCTTCTCTTGTATTGTGTTGGTTAATCTTGTATCTATTGTTCTCATTCATTTATCAAGCTTTTCCATATCCAGCCATCTCTCAGTTTGTGTTTTCTTCATTACCTCCATTTCAGTTTTCAGGTCTTGAACTGTTTCCTTTACCTATTTGATTGCTTTTCCTTGGTTTTCTAGAGTATCTTTGAGATGTTTATTCATTTATTCTAACTCTTTGTTAGTCTTTTCATATCTTTCTTTAAAGGAACTTTTTACCTCCTGTTTAATGGACTCTATCACTTTCATAATATAATGTTTAAGGTCAATTTCTTCTACTTCTTCTGGATTAGGTTGTTCAGGTCCTCCTGTTGCACAATCGCTGGACTCTGGTGTTATCATGTTGCTTTTCAAGTTGTTGGAAGAATTCTTGAATTGGCGCCTGCCCATCTCTTTCCCCTCCGGATGGATCAACTGGTATTTGATAGGGGCCACTTGCATTCTGAATGGCTCTGCAGGCCACTAAATCTGCAAACCATACAAGAATGAACAAAGCTGACAGCAATTTTAAAATGCACATTTATTAACAAGATTCTCAAATGGTTTGTGGTAATCCACCGCAACTTCCATTTTTTTTGGAATAAGTATTATTTCACTTTTCTTTAATACACTAAAATTTATGTTAATTTTCTTAGTATCAGTTTTCATAATCTAATATTTTTATATCTATAGAAGAGTAATACAATAAATAATACAATCTTTTTTAAGTTAAATGGCTCTATTTGATATTTGTACATTTCTTAGAAGTGTGTTGCTTTGATGTTGTGATGTGTGATTCAGCTCTGTATGCTGTGAATATCATTGATTAATAAAGAAAGTGCCTTGGCCTTGGGTCTACTCAGGAAATAGAAGTAAGCAGGGAAAACTAAACTGAATGCTGGGAGAAAGAAGGAGGAGTTAGAGGGAAACCATGGACTTGCTGCCAGAGACAGACACATTGAAAATTTGCTAATAGGCAACTACATCATGGTGATGCACAGATTAATAGAGATGGGTTAAATTAAGATATAAGAGTTAGCAAATAGGAAGCTAGAGCTAAAGGGCCAAGCAGTGTTTTAATAACATAGTTTCTGTGTGATTATTTCAGGGCTGAGCAGCCGGGAACCATCTAATGGCCTCCATCAACAAATTAACACCTACCTGGCCAACTAAAATCCAGATAAAACCTGAGAAAGCTTGGAAAGGAATTCTAGACACAAAAGAACAGAGTTAAGCATGATTTGGTAGTGGCATTTTTTTGAGGGGTGGGCTGGGCTCTGTTTGCTAGAAGCAAGCAGAGGCATGGTTCCTTTAAGAGAGGTTTTCTTGATAGAGAGGCTGCAGAAAAAATATAACAACACTGTTTTGAAACGGCTGCAGCTTCCTGGGCTGTGCTGCCAATATGAACTCTGATGAAGTCTAGCTATGAATGGTCTAAATGAGGTTTGTAAGAAGCATATTACAAACTGCTTAATGGCTCAACATAGACCTGCTGCACACTTGGAATTGGGGCAGTGTATGTGGCTCAGAGGCAGTGAATGGACCTTTTCCACCATGCTAAACTGGTTGGGGCAATCAGGAAGTGCCATATATACCATAGCAGTACCACAACTAAGATTCTTAAGAAGTGCTTAACACTTTAATAAGTGCTTCTGGTCAGAAAATAATTACATATACAAAATAAAGACAAATTCAGATTTAAAAAGACCTCTAAATGAGACACAGTGTGTTTAAAAATGTTTTGTAGGCTTAGGAGAGAGAAGAAAAAAGAATATAGATGTTATAAGCAGATGTAAATGGTATTATAAAAACTAAAGATAAAGTCTTTAAAGAGATAGTATAGACAGTCATAGATTAAAAGAGAAAAAAATAAGCCATGTAAAGGTGGAATATACACAGAGTCTGGATTATGTATATTATTATGTTTTCTTTGAATTTGTGACTGTGAAGGACCTAAGTAACCAACATATTGAAGTCAAATATCTTGACTTCAGAATTTGAGTCTATGGATATGTCACTTTTGAAAGGAGGTTCTTCTTTTATTTCCATAGAGGATATGAACCTGTGGATTCATACCAGGCTAATGTGGTTTGATAGACCACAATCGCCTGAGAGGACACTGTGAACACTCCCCAAAAATTACTTTGCCCAACAAAAACAAGAAACAGTTTGGAGAAGACCTATGTCCATATTCCCAAATATTGTTTATAAAAGTTTATTTACATTTAAAGAGGGATATATTATATAGATTTACATTGGTATGGATCTTGCTTTATTGATACAAATTTAAGGTAAATTTTGTTTGTGCAGGCCATTTAAAAATGTAATATATAATTAAGAAATATAGGTTAATAGATTATTATAGATAATCATCTATAATAGTCAAGCTTGTAGTCATGTTAGTTAGATTTTCTAGATATACAGAGATGTATTTCATTTAGATAGGTATTCCTTAAATCTTTCAGAGGCCTTCAGAATATCGCATTTAAAATATTTTAAGAACTTAGAACTTTTCATGGCATGAGACATATCTGCTCTTGGCAGCACCAATTACTTTCAGAGGATGATGGTCATCAAAGGGGCTTCTCATGGAGTTTGTTAGCCATTTGGGCAAGAAACTGCTCTTGCCTGGACTGCTTGATGGTATGATATGTGACCTGGACAAGCAGGGCCCAGAGAGAAATGACTATTAAAATTACCTAATGGTGAGACTTTCCTTCAGGGTTTCTGCTTAATGAAAGAGACTGCAGGACATTCTGCATGATACAGAAGAAAGTGACTAACAAACTGCCAATGTAGGCAGAATTGTCTTTGAAATTTCCTCTTTCATGGAAATGCCTGCTGGACATTATGAGCCTGTAGGCTGAAGATGAATGTCTCAACAGTACAGAAGGTCTTTGGTGCCTGTCCTGGCAGCAAGACGTCTCTATCAACTCTAGAGTTATGAAAATAGCTTGCAATGCACTTCCTGTTTACTTAGGTAATATTATATCCTTCTGGAGTCTTTGATAGAGTTGAATAATTGATAGTTATAGTTTTTCTTAATTATGATAAAAGATAAACTAGATATAAATAATGTAACTATAAATCTTGCTTGATAACTCTTTCATTGTATGTAATTTTACTATGTTAAACTTAAAACCTTCCTTTTTATTTAAACAGAAAATGGGATGTGATGTGGGATTCCCCTTTGTATGCTATAAATACCATTGGTTAACAAAGAAACTGTCTTGGGCCTACGCAGGGAATAGAGATAAAGCTAAAAACAGGGAAAGCTAAAATGAATGATGGGAGAAAGAAGGAAGAGTTAGAGAGAAGCCATGGAGCTGGAGACAGACTTGCTGAAATTTTGCTGGTAGGCCATGACCTCATGATGATGCCCAGATTAATGGAGATGGATTAAATTAGGATGTAAGAGTTAGCAAATAAGAAACTAGAGCTAATGTGCCAATCAGTATTTTAAATAGTATAGTTTCTATGTGATCATTTCGGGACTGAGCAGCTGGGAAGCAATTAGCGGCCCACATCAACAATGTTGCATCATTTAAACATATTGTTTTTTCTAATGATTTCCTATCATCCTACATCTCAGTTTCTAAACTATTTTTTCCTCCATTATGACTTTCTCCCCTGCAATGATTAATATATCCATTTCTGAAGATACAGAAAAAAGTTCTTTTCTCAGCAGACTCATGGTCTCTCAACATTGAATGTATGGTCTCTCAACATTGAGTGTATTTATATCCTGAGTGTTCTAGAGAAAGTTCTTTGATAATGTTTTAAATGTTTGACTAAAATGATGATATATAATTTAGACAAATAAATACTGTGTTGAACACTATAGTTAAAGGTAAAAGGAAACAATAAAAATGAACAGAAAAAAAGTGAAATAATCAGCATTGCTCTTAATTTGTTAATAATCACTTTCTCCAAATAAAATCAGCATGCAGAAATACAGGGTAATGTTTCTACCAAGAAAATAAAAATTATTTATTCATGTCTACAAATACAACCTGCTTCATATATATTATTGGCATGTAGGAATTTATCATTATTGGATACAGTGTAGGTCTCATGCTTGAAACCTCAAGCATAAAGAGTTGATAGTCGTACTCATTTGTCAGTGGATTTCAATCATACTCAGCTATTAACTAGATACACTGGCTCATGAGTAGGAAAAGGTTTGAATGTAACATTGTTAAAATTCTGTGAATCACAGAGAAAAGTGCTGCACTCTTTGACTTTTAATACTGTATAACATAAATCAACTTGCAGATATTTACACAGTTTACAAACAATTGAAATTATCATTGTCTCTAAGTACTCAGCCCTCTGACTTAAAGACTAAGGGTTCAGGCACCCACTCCTCTGCTGCCCAAGTACCTAGCTGGGACTTCCCTGTGAACACCTGGGATCCCCTCTAGAGACAAGTCTCTTACAAATCTTTTTTCCCTTTTTTATTGTTAAAAGAAAATTTTACATTTACTCCCCTTGTTCCCGGCCCTCCC
>JAQHUG010000203.1:2419636-2437061 GCA_028555095.1 Dicrostonyx torquatus
GAGATGGAGGGGGGAGGGCCTTGGGCTTCCAATAGAGCAGGGTATCCTTCCCCATCTTAAGGAAGCAGGGGGAGGGCAGTGGGGTAGTGGGGGAGCGGGAGGGCAGGGAACAAGGGGAGTAATTGTAAATTTTTCTTTTAACAATAAAAAAAAAAAAACAAAACAAAACAAAAGACTAAGGGTACCATTAGAGGCCTGCAAAGGAAGGTGAGAAGCCATAATAATGGCTCCTAAGAAGAGTATAATTATATTTCTGGAGGTATTTGAGAAGATCAAAATATGTACAGAATAATAATCCTTCTATATTGAGTACTACAAGGACATAACTTCATGAAATGCTAGTCCTGACGGCAATAATAAGACTATCTTCAACCATAAACTTCTTGGTCATAGCTCATTTAAGTGAATGCATCAACTAATATCATAAATAAGGAAACTGATTGTATCTCCAGGCTTTAGAAACATGCATGGCAAAGAATATTAAGATTAATAAGTCTTAATGCTCTAGATGTTTCATATACAATTAACATTGCCAAAAAGGAAAAGAAATTGTGTTCATTTAGAAATATCTGTAGATAGTACAATCAGAGAACTTAAAAGGTAAATACACTTAAGACTGTATTGGGGTAATATGCTAATTCATAAAATTGTCTATATTTATGAATATTTGTAACAAACTGTTAAAAATATAAATTTTAATTAGAAAAGGAGGTTAAAATAAATATAGATTCGATTCCCCTTTTGTCAAATTTGAGTTTATAGTAGTGAGTGTAGGTATTTATGACCAAATTTACTTAGAATTAATGACAGAGGATATGACATAGATTTTGTTTAAAAATGTGCATATATGATACAAACCATGAATATATTCTTTATATGTTGTATACTTGTGAAAAATACATAGTGTTAAATTGGACCTGTCTGTCTCCACAGTCCTTTATGTAATGGATTGTGTAAATGTGAAACAGACCAGATATTTGTGGGATATTCTCTCACCTTTATAAATAAAAAAATGAACCAGAAATATAATAAATCTTTTCAGGTTCAGGCTTTTGTAAAAGACTTCATATTAATGAGAAATCTTACAAAAAAATAAGAAGTACAGGATTTACACGATTGAGAATAGTCATTTTCTGGTGGTATTTTAATATGAATTTCTACAAAATGAATACTTTTATAATTTATTATTGGGGTTTAACTATTAATTATTATTATATTTTTATCATTTAAAAAAATTTTGGTCATATTCTTCACTCTCCACCATATTCTTCCAGAGCCTTTTCTCCTCCTCCCCACTTACCTTTAATTTCTACCTCAAAAACCAAATACTCAGCACAACAGTAAAAACCGCCAAAGAAAACAACATGAAGTCACATCAAAACCAAACAAAGAAACAAAAATAGCTACTAAACTCTAACTAAACAAAAAGTTATGGGAACAAACAAGAAACAAAATAACAAAAAAAGAAAACTGTGAGCCCTGTGGTGATGTCCACACCTTTTAGTCCCAGAACTCTGGAGGCAGATGGAAAAGGATCTCTGTGAGTTCGAGTTCTAGGACAGTCTCAAAAGCTAAGCAGAGAAACCGTGTCTCGAAAAACTGTAAAAACAAACAAACAAAAAAAAAATTCTGGAATCCATTGTATGTTGCTCAACTATTCTGGAACAGGAGGTCTGCCCTGGAGGATTGATATACGCAGAATCACTTGATTGCAAAAACTAATTTTCCCACTTCCAGCAAGTATGACTGATAGTCTGTTAATTATCTTTAATCTAGTACCTAGGTTTTCATCCATTCATTATTCAAAACTATGACAAAACAAATATAAAAAAATTAAAATATAAACTATCATACTGAAGATGTACAATATAAATGACCAGAAGGAAAAAAAGCACAAGAAAAGGTTCAAGAATCAGAGACCCACTTCTTTGTACACTGCAAACTCAGGAATCCCACAAGATATACTAAATTGGAAGTCAAAAATACACTCAGAGGTCTCGGGGCAGATCATGCTTCTTCACTCTCTGTGGTTCTGATTTCGTTGGTCATGTTGATATGAAGGATCTTAATTTTCTGGTGTCCTCCCTTCCCCACTGGCTTTTACACTTTTCATAGCTCTTCCTCCTTAGGGTTTCCTGACCTCTGAGGCTAAGAATTTGTTGTAGACATCCCATTTTAGGACTGGGTGTAGCAAGGTCTCTCACTCTCTGTTTGATGTCTGGCTGTCAGTCTCTATTTTGCTCTCTGCTGAAGAGGAAGCTTGTTTGATAATAGCTGAAACGAGGCACTAATCTATGAGTATAGCTGAATGTCATTATCAATATTTTAATCAGTGCATTTTTTTTAAGCAGTATTATTTGATTTTACTTTGGGATCCTGGGTCATCTTGCCTTAGGTTCTTTGTCACCATACCAGTGTCAGGTATGGGTTCCATCTTGTGCAGTGTGCCTTAAGTAAAATCAGCTTTTAGTAATTTCTCTCAGATGCTTTCTACTATCATTGTCCTAAGATACCTTGCAGACAGTAAGCCATTGTAGATAAAGTGTTTTGTGCCTTGCTTGGTGTTTACGTTTCTGTAGTGATATTTCATTTCTTTTTAATAAACAAAGCTTGCCTGAAGATCAGAGAGTAAAATAGTCGCATTGATCAGCCTTACCAATCAGGCAGTGGTAGCACACACCTTACTCCCAGAAGCCACACTAGTTTGCTGTAGAAACAGGAGGTATTGGTGCACGCCTGTAATCCAGGGCTAGATTGGAATATAAAATTGGAGGAGACAGCTTTCAGACAGAGTCTTATTCTGAGACTCCTGGAGGCAGGCTCTCCATTTCTACCTGAAATAGAGAATAGAGTCAGTGACTGGCTGCTTTGCTTTTTTGATCTTCAGGTTGAACCCTGGCATCTCTCTCTGGATTTTTATTAATTGTGCCAACATATTTCTCTTTGGGAGCATGAAGAATACTTTTCTGTACCAAAGTTGGTGGAATGTAAGAGTGAAGGCTCTATGTAGGAAAAAGCTCAACATCTCCATCTCCAATGAGTTGTGTATGTGTGATTTTTCAGCCTTGGGGCCTTGCAGTCAGTTTTTGGAGATCAACTCACAGTTTTAGCAACAGACAAGGTAGCTTGTTTGGAGACTTCTGTGGGGTACCACTGGCCAACAATCCAATTAGATGTAACCAAGTCCAGGTAATGGAAACTTCATTTGGTGACAAGAAAAGGTCAATTGTGACTCTACACCATCCATTATTTGGTGATTTCATTTTTATCATTTTCGTATATGTATATATTTTAAGAACTTTCTGTTGCCTTAGGTTTCCATACTATTCCTCAAATGCCTCTTTTAATTTATGTTGTTAGCAGCTGAATCCAATTTCTGACAAAATTTTCCAAAAACTTTAATTTAATTATTCCTATAAGAAGTTCTAAATTGTGAATTTTATATTTAAGTAGATGATGAACTATATATATCTTAATATTTTATCTTAAACATATTCTCAAATGAATGTCACTGAATATTTCATTTGAAAAAAATTTATTAACTCTCCTAATTACAAGTGCCATTTATTAAATGATCCATCACAACAA
The DNA here is from genome assembly GCA_028555095.1 of Dicrostonyx torquatus. Lineage (NCBI taxonomy): Eukaryota > Metazoa > Chordata > Mammalia > Rodentia > Cricetidae > Dicrostonyx > Dicrostonyx torquatus. The sequence goes on from JAQHUG010000203.1 coordinate 2,423,225, forward strand.
AATTGAAGTTAAGCCATAACAAGAGATTTATAACAAATTGAAAATATGGTATGTCTTTTAACAACAAGGCTTTAAAATAAGAGACATCTCTATGATGGGGGAGGAAATCATCAACTGCTGTCCATGTCCTGGGACAAAAATTGCCACAGCACTGGTTGGTAATTATTGAGATGTGAAAAAACAATAAATCAAACTGCACCAATTCAAACTGTGGGCATGCACTCACTTCAATCAAATGAATTGTTTTTCTTCTTATGTAAACATTTTGTATTCAAGTTCCCATTTCAGTTGCTCTGAATATAGCCTATAGACAATGCAACAGCAAAGCATTTCTTATAAATAAAATATAAAATATACATAGGCTGAAAAAAAGGAAAAAACTTACCTTGACATGAATCACAAATACATCTATATTTGCCCATATAATATTATATGTGAGGCTTTTGAACATTCATGTTTGCATGTCATAAATATATTTTAAAATACAACATATGATGTTATGAATGGCACAATGTTCTCTTTAGGTTTCACCTGTCATGTTTATTTAATCAATTAAAGGTAAATTTGAGCTTTTTCTAGTAATCTGAAAACCAAGAAATAATTATGAGAAACTCATTGTGCCTTAGACATAGATTTTAATTATTAGAGACAAAGAAGTGTATTGATATTTCCACACCTTCTATGTATTTTCTTTGGTTAGTAATCATTGTTAGTTCCTAATAATCAATGTAAATAACAATAAGGTAAGTTTAAAGAAAAAATTTAGATAACTTCTAAACTGTGATAAATATACACTGTTGTTTATATACAAATAGGTTAGATATGATATTTGAATAAGTAAAATAGAAATTGGAACTAAGATTTAGATACACATGAAGTACTGTTAATACCTGATTTTAAAGATCAGTGTAGTAAAACTTTTAGAACAGTGTAGTACAAAATTTTAGAACAATATAAACATAGAAAGTATGAGGAGAGTGAATAAATACATTTATAGTATTTTAATGATATTTCTATATTTAGGAAATTGGTTCCAATTTCTGACATAGACAATTAGTCAATTAAACATATTATGCTTCTCTCTTTCTCTCTCTCTCTGTCTCTCTCTGTGTGTGTTTTTGTGAATACAGTAGTATATTGCTTATGTTTTTATAAATAAGTCTTTATTAAAAATCAAACTGCAAAGCAGCAGCCACACTAGTCAGTCATACAGGCCAGGCAGTGATGGCACACATCTTTACTCCCAGGAGCCACAAAGTTAACCATAGAGGCCAGGAAGTGGTGCACACCTTTAATCCCAAAACTAGAGAGGAATAAAAGAGCGTAGAAGACAGGTCTCAATCTCAGTCTCAGTCTGAGGATTCATGGAGAAAGGATCACCATTTTGGTTCAAGGTAGATGTAAAAGACAGTAGCTGGCATGGGGGTGGAGGTGGGAGAGAGGGAAGGGGAGGGGGGAGAAAGAAGGGAGAAGGGGAGGACTGAGGAGAGCTTGGGGGAGTGGGAGGGTGGAGATGGAGGAAGGGTGGGTATGGGAGCAGGGAAGAAAATATCTTAAATAAGGGAGCTCCATTTAGAGTTGGCAAGAGACTTGGCTCTAGAGTGGTTTCCAGGTGTCTGAGGGGATGTCCCCAGCTAGGTTCTTAGGCAGTAGAGGAGAGGGTGCCTGAACTGGCCTTGTCCCATAACCACACTGATGAATATCTTGAATATCACCATAGAACCTTCATCCGGCGATGGCTGGAGATAGAGACCCCCATTGGAGCACTGGACTGAGCTCCCAATGTCCAGATGAAGAGCAGAAAGAGGAAGAAAATGAGCAAAGAAGTCAGGACCGTGAGGAACCACGTCCACCCACTGAAATAGTGTGACTGATCTAATGGGAGCTCACCAAGGCCAGCTGGACTGGGACTGAACGAGCATATCATCAAACTGGACTCTTTGAATGTGGCTGACAAGGGGGTCTGACTGAGCAGCCAATGATAATGGCACTGGGATTTGATTCTACTGCATGTACTATCTTTTTGGGATCCTAGTGTGTTTGAATGCACACCTTCCTAGGCCTGGATGGATAGGGGAGGGCCTTGGACTTCCCACATGGCAGGGTACCCAGGCTTCTCTTAGGACTGGAGGGGGAGGGGGCAGGTTGAATGGGGGGAGTGGGAGGGAAATGGGAGGAGGGGAGGAGGTAGAAATTTTGAAAGGTACTATTTATAAAGCAACAAAAGAAAAAGATAGTGGCTGGCCAATTTGCTACTCTGATATTTCAGCTTGAACCTCAATATCTGTCTCTGTGTTTTTATTATCCATGCTCTCGCTCTCTCTCTCTCTGTCTCTGTCTCTGTCTCTCTCTCTCTCACTCTCTCTCTGTGTCTGCTTATAATCTAAAGTAATATTTTCAATACATAACTATTAAAAATACATAAAATGTTACCACACTTAAAAGTATTCAATAATGAAAATATGTAAGATTTCTAAAAAGTATTGACCATTCAGGAAGAAAAATGAAAAGTGATTGAAAATTTCAACACAATGCTACATGTCCTATGATGAAACTACTTTTTGGGATATATTTTCTTTCAAACCACCACAGCATTAGAAACAGTAGCTCTGTGTGGGAAGTATATATCACTTTTATCAGCTTATTGATTAGTTGTTGGTGATGAGTCTATACACAGCTTATCTGAGGTGCTTTACAATGTTCAATCTGTGCATATAATTGGATATTCTCACAAAATCCTCTAATGTATTGGGCATGATAATATGGAAAAGAGAAAGGATTCTTAATTGATAAACTTATTCATGAAAATGCTACTTGAATTCCATTTGTGTTTTCCACATTAACTATGTTCCTTACAACAAAGAGACCATAACTGTTTCAGATTTAACACATGAAAATAATCATTTCCAATTGTCTCTGTTTCAAAACATTTACTTGGTTTGCAAAATGCAAATACATTAATTCTTGAGACATTTCTGATAAAAAATCTGATGCATTAAAATATATCTTATATTAAATAGATAAATAACAAAGAAAATAGAAGCATCACAGTAAAATACCTAAATTCTTTTTTTCTTTGTTTTTTTTTATTGTTAACAAAAAAATTTACATTTACTCCCTTTGTCCCAGGCCCTTCTGCTCTGCCACTACCCCTCCGCCTTCCCCCTGCTTCCTTAAGATGGTGCAGGATACCCTGCCCTGTGGGAAGCCCAAGGCCCTCCCCATTCCATCTCGGTCTAAGAAGGTGTGCATCCATATAGAATAGGTTCCCAAGAAGCCAATACATGCAGAAGAGATAGGTCCTTGTGCCATTATCATTGGCTTCTAAGTCAGTCCCCTTTGGCAGTCACATTCAGAGAGTCCCGTTTGGTCATATGCTCATTCAGTCTTGGTCCAGCTGGATTTGATGAGCTCCCAATAGATCAAGCACATTGTCTCTGTTGGTATCATGGTCCTGACTTCCTTACTCATCTCCCTCCTTCTGCTCTTCCACTGGACTTTGGTAGCTCAGTCCCTTGCTCTGATATGAATGTGGTTCTCTGGCTCTATCTCCATCCATCACGCGAAATTTCTATGGTGACGATCAAGATATTCAACAATGTCACTATGGGACAAGGTCAGTTCAGGCACCCTCTCTTCTGCTGCCCAAGTACCTAGCTGGGGACATCCCTGGGAACACCTGGGATCCCCTTTAGAGACAAGTCTCTTGCCAATGTTAAAATGACTCCCATTAATGTAGATATCTTATTCCCTTCTCCATTATCCACCCTTCCTCCATTTCCACCCTCCCCCACCCCCAAGCTCTCCCCTGTTCTTCCTTTCTCCTTTCTACCCCCTCCCTTTTGCCTACACCCACCCCAGTGAAAGTTCATAAAAATATGGAATTCAAGGGTACCTAAAAAACTTTAGTGGTGCTTGTTCTATGTTCATGCATTTAATGCTTAATATATTATTAAACACAGCTTCAGGCAAAAGTTCTGTTCCAAAGAATGGAAAGACCATTTCATGAACCAAAAATACACTGTGCATAATTGAACTCTGTGTATCCATATGCTCAGTCACAATTAGAGACGGCACTTCAAAATGTGATATTTCAACTCAGTCATGTGATAAAGACTGCTTGTAAATGACACATGAAAAATTCTTTTATCCTGCATAGTGTTGAAGGCCTAAAATGTACTATACAGTCATTTTGAGACAGTCAATCTGGTATCAATGATAGAGTTTTACTCTAATAATAAACAACTAAATGGGTAGAAGTGAATACATTTTAAATTATGCATTGAATTCACTTATTATAATGTGTTTAATCCTAAAAACAATTATAACACATAGAATTACTTTAATTTTATGTAAAAATTGTTAAAAAGAAAGCCAGGGTTATCCAGTAATTAAAGACATTACCAACAGTCTGAAGCTAGTTTCACCTACTAAGGAAAACCAGACGATTCCATTCACCATCCTACACAAGTAGTTTTACGTTTTGATAATGTGTTAGGACATAAAAGTTTAACTTGTGAAGTCAAAATGAATTCAATGACACCTTTCAAAGCTCTTTGTTTCATAATGTTTTGTCAAGGAATCATTTGGAATCTTATAGATCATTTGTGTATATGAATATTGACTTCTACTTTTATGTTTTTATGAGATTCCTGTATGTATGAGCCTAAGCATTTCTGTATTCATATGTCCTTTTCATTTTTCATGGCTCTGTTTCTTCTGCTTATTTTGTCCTGTTCAGTTATTATTGCATACAATGTTCTTGTTTGTCCTGAAATAATCACAGAAAAAACTGTATTATTTAAATCACTGCTTGGCCCATTAACTATAGCTTCTTATTGGCTATCTCTTACTTATTAATTTAACCCATTTCTATTACTGTTTGTGTGTCATGTGGCTGTGGCTTACTGGCTAAAGTTCTGACCAGCATCTGTCTCTGGATGCTCCATAGCTCTTACCTTACTCTGTCCTTCTTCCTCCCAGCATTGAGCCTAGCTTCCCCATCTAGTTCTGTTCTTCCCTGCCATAGGCTCAAAGCAGTTCTTATTCATTAACAAATAAAATAAACACACAGACAGAAGGACCTCCCACAACATTTCCCCTTTTCTGTTTAAACAAATAGGAATGCTCTAACTTTAACATAGTAAGATTATGTATAACAGACAGGTAACAAATAAGAATTACAGTTACAATATTTATATCTGCTTTATCTTTTATTATAACTAAGGAAATCTATAACTATGAATTTGTCAACTCCATTGAAGACTCCAGAAAGATATGATATTACCTAAGTAAATAGGAAGTGCCTTCTAAGCAACTTCCAAAATTCTAGATTTGACAGAGACATCTTTCTACCTGGACAGTCACCAAGAGTTCTTCTGTACCTGTACCATTTGGGGTATCCATCTTCAGCCTACAGACCCATAATATCTGACAGACTTTTCAATGAAGCAGGAAATTTCAAAGACAGTTCCACCTATATTGGCAGTTAGTTTCACTTTCTTCTGTGTCCTGCAGAATGTCTACCAGACTCTTTCATGTAGCAGGAACCCTGAAGGACCATCTAACCTTTAGGCAAGTTCAGCAGTCATTTCTCTGTGGGTCCTGCATGTCCAGTTAAGTAGTCCCAGCAAGAGCAGTTTCTTGCCCAAATGGCTAGCAAACTCCATAATGATCCTTTTCAATGCTTATCGTCCTCTTGAATTAGCTTGGTGCTACAAGGACCAGAAGTATCTCACTGTAATGAAAACCCTAATTTCTTAAACATTTTAAATGCTATATTCTGAAGGTCTCTGAAATATTTGAAGAATATCTGCCTATCTGAAATATATCTCTGTACATCTAGAAAATCTAACTAACATGATGAGAAGTTTGACTATTATAGATGACTATATATTAACCTATATTTCTTAATTATACATTACATTTTAATGAGATATACAAACACAGTACTTTAATCAAGATCAGAAATATACATATGAAAATATTGACTTGTAATTTGTATTAATAAACCAAGATCCACACCAATGCAAATTATCCATCTCTATAGCATATCCCCCTTTAAATGTAAACAAACATTTATAAACAGTATTTGGGAATATGGGCATCATTATTTATTTACAGGCTGCTTTCTGCTGTTTATTGGGAAGAGTAATTTTTGAGTGGTGTTCAAAGCAACCTTTCAGTAGGTCTTGGTCCATCAAATCATATTTGTCTGGAAGTAATCCACAGGTTTTTATCTTCTGTGGAACAAAAGAAGAACCTCTTTGGAGTAACATATCCTTAGACTCAAATTTTGAAGTCATGATACCTTTATAATATACATGCTGGTTTAGCTTAGCAGCCTATACAATGAAATGTCTCTCTGTACTTAGCTCAAAAAATTCGAAGAAAGCACAATAATATACATAATCCAGACTCTCTGTGTATATTCCATCTTTATGTGGCTTAATTTTCTTTACTCCTTTTAATCTATGACTGTCTGTACTTTTTCTCTTTAAAGACTTTTTTTTAATGATTTACTTCTTTTCCAACTCTCTATACTTTTTTCTTCTCTCTTCCATGTCTATGTATATTTATCCAACATTGAGACACATTTATAGTTCTTTTATGTTTGGATCTGTCCTTATTGCGTTATTTGTAATTTTTTACTGTCTTGAAGAGCTTTTAAAATGGTAAGCAGCTTGGTTGCAGCTGCTATGGATGCTGGGTCCACCTCTCTCCACTTTCAAAATGGTGGATGTAAAATTATTGGCAGTTTTGTTATGAGCTGTCCTCAGCACTTTAACTATGATAATGAGTGTAAGCTCATAAATCCTTTTTAGCTGAGTAAATCTTCCATGCAGTGCACTGTGCAGCCTGGAAATATCTCTGTGTATGGCGGCAGGAATCTGCTATGCTCTAATGCTTGTGCATGCCTAGTAGACCTGATCCCACTGCAGGCCCAGGCAAGGAGTGTTGAGCCACAGGCATAGTCTCAGCCACTTTGCTCCCAACCCCAAGTAGACACACAAATACCTAGGCCCACAAATGCCATTTAAATACCCCATAGCCAGAGTTTGTGCTGGCAGAATGGCCCAGGAAGCTGCATTTCAAAACCACCTAATAAGGCCAAACCAGAAAATCCTCTTCCAAAAGAGCCACACAAACAGAGCCTACACAAGAAAATGCTGCTACCAAACCATGCTTAACTGTGTTCTTTTGTCCTTTATAAGCTTTAGGATTTAGTCCACCACGTTGGTGCACCAATTTGTTGCATGGTAGGTGGTTTGTTCGTCATGGCCTCCCAGCACCAAAATAATCACACAGAAACTGTATTATTTAAACCACTGCTCGGCCCATTAGCTCTAGCTTCTTATTGGCTAACCCTTAAATATAAAAGCAATCTATTTCTATTAATCTGTGTATCACCACATGGCTGTGGCTTGCAGGCTAATGTTCTGACCAACATCTGTCTCAGGCAGCTTTATGCTTCTCTCTTATTCTACCCTTCTTCCTCATAGCATTCAGCCTAGCTTTCCCTACCTAGTTCTCTTCTTCCCTGCTATAGGTTCAAAGTAGTTCTTTATTCATTAACCAATAAAAGCAACAGACACACAGAAGGACCTCCCACACCAAGTTTTCTATTTTATTTGCTTCTTTGCTTTTTAAAATTTTATTTTGTTATTATTTTTGACATTCTTTGCCTCCTTCCCATGAAGAGACAGGGAGAGTATGGATTTCGATTTGGCAGTGAGGATCTTGGAGAAGCTGTATGTAGGGAGACTATAACCTTAATATGCTGTATAAAAAAACTACTTTCAGTAGTAGAAAAATAGACAAGAGAGAGAGAGAGAGAGAGAGAGAGAGAGAGAGAGAGAGAGAGAGAGAATCATGCACAACTGGGTTAAAATAATCTTTTGCCATGTTCCACTGAATCAAGAATGTTGTGGTTATTTCTTGCCAGCTCTGTCTTTTACCAGTGTTCTGTTATGAAGCAGAGCATCCTTAACATAGATTAATACATACAGTGAACTACACTATATTTAGATAACTAGTAAGTAGGCACAATTTGAGAGGGGGGAATTTCTCAAATGGTAAGCAACATTTCAAGGTATTTAATCTTTGAAAGAATGCCTACCTGACAAGATAGTTCAGTGAGCAACACTGACTACTGCTCCTCTACATGGCCCAAAATCCTTTTCCAGGATGATTTTAGGTATTTCAAATAAACCTCTAACTATAGCTTCAGTATATCTGAGGCCCCTTTTTGTCTTCTGCAGATACTTTACATACCCAAACACAGGAAATTAAATATACACATAATTAAAATAGTAAATACTAAATCTTAAAATAACTTTTCATTTTAATGTTCTCGTAATCACATGTTAATAATATAATAACTCTCCATTAAGTTGACAAAAGAATCCCTGGTTTACTAATTGTAGCACTGGGTAAATATTGTGGCATATATTCAAAGATGATACAAATTCTGTTATGAAGCAAAGTTCCAGTTCTTATTCCTTCTACCTGTGTCGCATTTTAACTAAATGGTTAAAAAATGAAGAGCAGTTATAGATAGATAGGTAGGTAACTGAGAGATAGGTGAGGTAAACAGGTGAATATATAAATGTGATACATAAATTGATAGATGATATGAAAAAGTGTTGCTCTTGTGGCTTAACTGTATATTCAAGGTTTTTTACATAGAGTTTAACCTTATCATATATCTCCATAAGTGTTAGAAAACTCATTGAAATGTAGGAAGTAAAATATATTATTATAATGCTCAAATGTAGATTTTAAACTATCTTAGTTACACAAATAATCCTGTTGTGTTTTGACAGATAAAATATTAAAGAATATATAAAATCCTTGTATATACTTTCTTAGCAGTTATATTCACTTAGTGTATTTTATGACATTCATCTGAGAAATAAGTGTATCACCAATATGAAAAATCAAAATAGGAGAAACGAAAAAGGACAAAAATAACTACAAAATTTGATATAGTAAAATGACTATACACAAGAAATTAACATATGCTGTTTTTTTCCTTTCTTGTGTTTAATGAGTTATAAGTATTTTTAATATATCTCAGAGCCATGTTGTAACTGTGCCATACTGATATGAGTGGTCTGTGCTGCCACCTGGGGCAATGAAGGCATCCATACTATGGACCACATCTGGGCCCATGGTCCTTCAGCAGCAAGTGTCTGAGTTGATGTCTATGGCTCCTGTTGTCACTAGGGCCCATGCAGATGCCTCGAGTTTGCTCAGTCACCTGAGACCATGTTGGTATCTGAAAGCCATACTTATCTGGGTGGCCTGAGCTGCTAACAGGAACATAATGATGTCCATGGCCAGGTTGCTTCTGATGACCATATTTGATTCCTGGTCTTGCTGTAGCTAATGTCTGTGTTGATCTCTTTGGCATATGTTAACTCAGGGTACCATATAAACCATGCATTATGAAATTCAAGGGCCATGCTGAGCCTACACAAACCTTTGCTGGCACTGGGAGACCTGGGACTCCCATGTACTGGCCACTGTAGAAGAATGACCCTGCTCTAATGGAAGAACTGGCTCTGTCAACCAAATGTCACCAAGATCCACATCCAGGTCTTTGAAAATAGTCCCACCCCAACATCTAACCCATCTATGACCTACCATAGTGTATGAAGGGACAGACACTGGGGAATTAGAGCCACAGGATCTCAACTACTCAGGACAATAACAGGATATTAGGAGAAGCATCAAAATGGATCCACTATTGATGGTGTACCAGATGCCAGAGAACTTAAAACAAACCAACAATTCATTGCAATGAACATTTGCAAATAAAGCTAGTGGGCAAAAGAGTATATTGTATACCATACCACACATCACATTTACCACTTCACTAAGACAAATGAAACAGTATTGGAGAGGTGGGAAAGATGGAGGAGATAAGTGGAGTTATTTTGTTTGTTTTGTTTTTAACTAATATTTTTAAAATTTTTCTTTTTGGGAACACCACAGTGGTGTGGGGAAATATGCATGGATTGGGAAATGAGCAGGTTTGGGGTACATGATGTGTAATTCTCAATAATTATATTTAAAAATTATGCAAAAAATCCTTGCTATTCAAACATGAGGACTGATGTTAAACTTTTAGAGCCAATGTAAAAGTTTATTGTGGTTGAATGGTGTTGAAGGTGGTGAGGCGTATCAAGGGCCTGGACATGTAAATACAGTAAAAACAGTAATATTCAGGTTCAGTTAGATGTCTTCTCTTAAAACATAAGGGCAATAACAATAGAGTTATACCTACTGTCAGCTCTAGGTCACTACATGCACCTGTACATAAAATACAATAGTGTATAGGCATAAATACAACACACACATGCACAGACGTGAACACACACATACAGCAAAAAGTATGTCATATATTTCTACAGAATCTCAAATAAAGTCGTCTGTAAATCAGATGAAAAGTAAAATTAGCTTGTGGAAGTAAATGTGTTTTCAGGAAATTAGTGAAGTATTAGCTGCTTTAAAAATTAATGTGATTTTTATCCTGTGAGATTTCCTTAGAAATTTCCATATAAAAGATCATGCAATCTGTAAATCAATATAATCATATTCTTATTTTGCAATCTAGATACATTCTTTACTAATTTCCCAAGTCTAAAGATATCAATGTATATCTTATTAAAATTGACAAGAGAATACACCTTTGGGCTATTTCTGATTTGGGGAATAATGTGTTCAATTTTTTGCCATGACATGGCTGACATTATACTTAATGTTGTAGGCCATGAAGAAACAGCAGCACTGTGTGAATTCAGGAATATAAACAGTCAAAAATGCTGAACTAACAGAAGCTGCGAGTAGAATGAACAATTCCAAAAGATGGAAGAAGATGGATAGATGAGGACATGTTGGCCAAAGTTTCCAGCACTGTGATAAACAATATAAACATTGTATTTTTCACAATCACTAGCCAAACCCTGATTACATGAATATTGTAAAGGTGTGTATTTTAAATATTCTATTACATATAAAAATATAAGTACATAAAAGCGGTGTTATTACCATAATCATTTTGTGGAATACTCATAAACTGATTCACACATTTGTGAATTAGTTATATATAGTGTTGTACACTGTGACTATATACAATTTTTTTTATATTATATTTCAATGTAAAATAAAACAACACATTTTGGAAGGTAAAAGTTAAAATATTAATTTCAAGTCATCAGTATTCTGATTAAATTCTATCAAATTGAATAATAAAATATGTTTTCTAAATGTTATGAAATTAATTATATAACTAAAAGTTTACTTCAGAAACTTTACTCAAAAGAAAGCTACATGCAATATTACCATATTTAATAGTTAACTATTATCTTTAACACTATTTTCTTAGTTCTAAGTACTCGGTCATTTATGTGGCATTAAACTGTCTTAATTTCATCCAGGCAAAAAAAAATGTACGCACTCTATTAGTGGAAAATTAGTTATAATTCTTTACTCTGTATTAGGAATACTTTTGTTTAACATTCACTTAATTTGCAATTGTTTGTTCTTAATTTTTTGCTTCTGGAAACAGATGCACAATTGTTAGAAGGCAGAAAACATATCATATTGGCATGAAATATTAACTTCAAATTGTTTCCTTAATCTAGATTGCCTCCTAATTCACACAAAGGTGAAAACAATCTAAGTTAGTCAGGTCTTCCTTTGGAAATAGATTTGTCAAATAACTAAAGTGCCTAGGATGCATATGGAATCTTGTGGTTGGTTGTATGCTATAAAAATCATTGAAATAAAGGCCTTTCTGCAATGAAGAAGTTAGGATTTAACACATTAAAAAATGCAGTTTGGGAGCAAGATTTATGGAAAAAGATAATAAAATTTCAGTAGAAAAAGGAGAATTTATTTGTTATGTGCTGAGTACATTGATAATCAGTTCTTGATAAATAAAATATAAAAATAATTGGATGTTCAATCGTGTTTTGAGGTAAAATTTCTTTGCGATGAAGAGGTATGGAGAGGTAGGAAGGGGAGCAGAGAAAAATTCAGAGATCAATAATTATAATAATAATAATAATAATAATAATAATAAAGGGAATTTTTTAATGTAGCTTTTGATTCCCAGATTGTCCTTGAATGTGTAATTCTGTCTCATTTTAGCACTATAGGTGCATAGCACTTTTCCTACCATTAATCGAATCTTGACTAGAAAAAAGAATGTGGCTTTTTGATGGCGGCTGGTCCTTGGTGAGTCCCCCTGTTTCAGATCCGTTTGACTGGAGTGGTAAGTGCTTCCCAGCCCGGAGGTCTCACTAAATCACTAAGGGCATCCCTCCATCCCTGAAACATTCTGCTCATTAGGAGGCTCCCTCCCCTCCCGCGGCTTTTCTGTGTTCTACAAGCAGCTTGTCCCTAAGCATCACTCCCCATTGGCGGGGTCCTGGGTTCCTCAAGTGAACTGGGCCTGCTTTGGAGCTGAGGCCTTGGATGAGAGGGGATTGAGTATAAAGCTTGCCCTTTAGATGGCGGCTGGTTCTTGGTGAGTCCCCCTGTTTTAGATCTGTACACTTGTTCTGCCCAAATAGGAGGCTTCCTCTCCTCCCGTGTCCCCCCCTCCCCCTGCTTTTCTGGTTTCCACACCCCAGCTTGTCCTAAAGCATCACTCCCCATTGGCGGGGTCCTGGGTTCCCCAAGTGAACTTGACCTGCTTCGGGGCTGAGGCCCTGGACAAGAGAGGGTTGAGTACAAAGCTGCAGGGCTTGATTTGGTCCACGGATCAGGGAAGCCCACCCAGTTCACAGCGGCAGATCCTGAGGGAGTGCTCCTGATCCAGATCCACTCAGGCCAAGAAAGTGACCACTACTGACTACTAGTTGATCCACCTGGAGAGGAAGAGATGGGCAGGCGCCAATTCAAGAGTTCCTCTAACAACCTGAAAAGCAACATAACAACACCAGAAACCAGAAAGTATGCAACAAGAAGATCTGAGCAACCAAATCCAGAAGAAGTAGAAGAAATCGACTTTAAACGTAACCATATGAGGTGATAGAGACCATTAAAGAAGGGGTGAAAAGCTCCTTTAAAGAAAGAGATGAGGAGACTAACAAAAAGTTAGAAGAAATTAATAAATATATCAAAGATACCCTAGAAAGCCAAGAAAATGCAATCACACAGGTAAAGGAAACAGTTCAAGACCTGAAAACTGAAATGGAGGCAATGAAGAAAACACAAACCGAGAGTTGGCTGGATAAGGAAAAGCTGGATAAACGAACAGAAACTGCAGAGAAAAGTATAGCCAATAGAATACAAGAGATGGAAGAAAGAATCTCAGACACTGAAGATAGAATACAGAAAATAAATTCATTGATTGAAGAAAACAATAAATCTCACAAATTTGTAAAACAAAACATCCAGGAAATCTGGGACACCGTGAAAAGACCAAATCTAAGAATAAGAGGGGTAAAGGAAGGAGAAGAATTACAGCTCAAAGGCAGAGAAAATATATTCAACAAAATTATAGAAGAAAATTTTCCCAAGCTAAAGAAGGATATGCCTATGAAGGTTAAGGAAGCATACAGAACACCAAATATACTGGATTAAAAAAAAATCTCCTCACTATATAATAATCAAAACATAAAACATACAGAGTAAAGAAAGAATTATTAAGAGCAGCAAAGGAAAAAGGTCAAGTAACATATAAAGGTAAACCTATCAGAATTACACCCGAAGCTACAGTTACCCTGATACCTAAACCACACAAAGATGCAACCAAGAAAGAGAATTACAGACCAATTTCACTTATGAACGTTGATGCAAAAATCCTCAATAAAATACTGGC